>CM033476.1:162272144-162799492 GCA_019447015.1 Hymenochirus boettgeri
TTTATATACAGTACTCTACAAACTGCTGATTGATGCTAAAATCATGTATTTGTGCTCCTTTGACATAATTCTTGTAGAAAGATCTTAATAAAATCAGTAAAATCATTCCCTCTGGTCATTTTCTCACCTCTTCTCCTTCTATTTACCACTGGTACTGACATGCTCAGTAGTAGGAAGAGAGAAACTTTCTAATTTCTCAGATTATCTATTATTATTATACTCTTTAGTATGTAACTGCAGAGCTACTGAATGATTTTCTTGACATTACACAGGTGTATCACTTAGAAAGGCAATGGATAATTTTTTTTGTTGTATTTGAAAATTTAGTTAAAAGGCAACAGTTTTGGTCTAAATTTGGTAATCTGGGGCCATATTCATAAAGACGTGGTATTGCTTCTTTTGTTTTTTAGCGATACTATGTCTTTAAAGGACAACTCCTCCCTTATAAAGAAGATCTTTTAGAAAGAATGGCCTCTTTAAAATATGTTGATATATCCTACTTTGTCCTATGAATTCATTACTGTATGCCTGCTATGCTTCTGGATGCCTCATAGAAACTGAGCAATTTAGAAACCTGTACTGAGCCTGTACTGAGCCTGGGCATGCTCAGAAGAGGCAGATAGGGGATTAACATTCAGTCATTGGCTGTGATGTCAACTGTCAAATCCATAACTGACAGTTGCTAACTGGAAGAACCAGGAAGCAGAACCAGGAAGCAGAAACAGGGGAAACAGGACATTGTGCAGGATTTCAGGTTAGACTTATATATTTCAGATTTTAAAAAATTGCCGTTTGGGGTTTTGGGGGGTGATTTACCTGTATGTAAGTTTTCATTTTGGGTCTGGACTTGCCCTTTAATAATCGGTTTAACGTTCATTAAACCGATCGTTCATTTCGGATCGTTTTAGTAATTGTTAATTTACGACCATTATCCTGGGGGGAAAACTTTACTTGGTAAGGGGAGAGGAAACAGGTAAAGGACAAATCCACCCTCATAATAACATCTTTAAGAAAGAATGGCCTCTTTAACATATGTTGATATATCATAGTTTGTCCTATGAATTCATTACTGTATGCCTGCTATGCTTCTGGATGCCTCATGGAAACTGAGCAATTTAGAAACATGTACTGAGCCTGGGCATGCTCAGAAGGGGCAGATAGGGGATTAACATTCAGTCATTGGCTGTGATGTCAATTGTCAAATCCATAACTGACAGTTGCTAACTGGAAGAACCAGGAAGCAGAAACAGGGGAAACAAGACATTGTGCAGGATTTCAGGTTAGATTTATATATTTCACATTTCAAACTATTACCGTTTAGGGCTTTGGGGGGTGATTTACCTGTTTGTAAGTTTTCATCTTGGGGCTGGACTTGCCCTTTAAGGCTAGAGATACCCACTTCACGGTGTGCTTTCTACTTGTACCTGAGGCACATAGCATTAGAAATGGCCAATCCTGCCAGGTTCCATTACGCTAGTGGGTTCACAAAATACATTTCTTTGCTGAAATCACATTTTATAGAAGGCAAATTTTTGAGCATGAACCCAGTTTTGCTATAAAATTTTGCCATTAGTTTTGATGGCAACATTTTGAGGTCATAACCGGTAGTTATAAACCAATTTCAGGATGAAACTTCAGTACGGCTCTACTTACCATAAAGGCTTAAAGGTGCTGTCTGACATTTATAGGAGAGGATCAAAGGGCAATTAAACCCCAAACAACCCCCTTCATTTTGTTGTACTCAGGGTGATTGGTCCGTCTACCTCCTTATAGGGTTTGTTCATCTGTCAAAAGTAGAAGCTCTAATGTCTGTCCATAATAATAATAATAATTCTGTCTTGTGCACTCCTGTTTCATGGCAGGAATTAAGGTTGCATCAATGATGAGTTAAGACGCCTCTAATAGTTCAAATAAGTGGACTTGTTACAAAGAGAATGATATTTTGTTTACTGCTGCAGAAACAACAGCTGACATTTCATACTATCAGATTGCTGTCTGGAAGACTGGCGTTCCACTCGGTAGTAATTTATTTTACTCTTTAGCCAGAGGGGATGTACATCACTATAGTGCATCACAACCTGTTTCTTACTCAAGGCTGCAACAAGCATCTGACAAAGGGTAATTTCCTCCCTATGGTTGTTCATGCTGTAAACAGACACCAATCGTATTTGGAAAACAATATTGCCTGGGTATGCAGCCCTAAACTATGTGCCTTAATGGGCTTTGTGGGCAGGACATCTGCTATACTTAATCATTGAATATAATGTACCATACCTATACTAACCAAAAGGAACCATTAACCGATCGGCCATGCATGTACAGAAGCGTGTTACTAGCCAACAGAGCATCGAACTAGGCCTCATATATCATACTTCCCTTATGGCTTTTCTTTTTCCCTACTTTCCAAGCTGTTACTTAGTTTGTTTTTAGAAAAAACATGTTTTAGGGTAAACTTTTCCTTTAAGAATAAGAATACTGGATACAGCACACCATGCGTCACATACCAAATGCTAATAACACAGAGTATGTCTGAAAAAAAATCCATAAGCATTATCAACATAGATCAAAAAGTCCAATTATGTAGCATCAATGTGGGAAAGTAGTAGGAAGACGGAATGTTACTATTTCATCATAGTTGTCATGCAAAGTTCATATACTGTATAACTATAGTTCATAGTACCTGTTCACTTTCATAAACATACATATAAATGTATAGATCACTTAGTATAAGCTGCCTTACTTTCATGTTTCTGTGTGGCTTCGTTCTACACTGCAGAAGGTTTGTACCAAGCTGTGTAGTCCCCCTCCCCCGAAAAAAATCCCGTCGCAGTGGTCAACTGCGTCTGTCTACTCCCCCTCAAGCGTGACGGGCTGTATACAGAGTCCGAGCATTGTCAGTTGAAAGGACTTTAAATGAAGTGCTGACATCCTGTTGACCCCTCCCTTCCAGAGCTAACTGCAAGCAATCAAAGTGTGGAATAAAGTAGCAATTGCTGAAGGGAGGGGCGAGGGGAGAGAGAGGACAAGTGGTGCTGAGATTCTTTACAAGTAAGTATGAACTCTGCCTGTTCTCTAACTTTGCTAATTGTTATTTACTTTTTACCTAAAGTTCATATCTCTCCCCTGCTTAGCTGGATCATAATCACTGAAGAGAGAGTCAGTGTAACAGCAGCTTGTAGTGAGACCTTCAGAACACACAGTGACACTGCTTGTTGTCCTGTTACATTTCAGTTGCTTTAGTCTATATATTTCATAGATTGCACTGTGTGTCTTGTTTGGTATATAGTCTGATTATCGGTATTATATATACTGTATTAGTGTTCCATTTGAGTCACTGGTTTTGTATGTATATAAGATATTTTTTTGGGGGGGAGGGGCTGTTTTATAGTGTGTTATGCTCATATTGCTGGGTTAATGGTTATTGATTGTGTTTAGCACTACAGCATTTGACTATATGTTGCACATGGTACATATAGTGTGGGTGAGAGAGTGTGTGTGACAGTACTGCAGGGGAGCTTTGGATTGTGTGGGTGTGTGCCTTTGATTGACAGATGAGGTGTACAGCTCCTACAAATCACAGCATATCAAAGGCTTATATCTCGGGGACTATGTAGAATTTAAGAAACTAAAGGTACCCTGGTGGATGGGATGACTTATAGGATACATTAGAAGAAATTAAAAAAAAAACAATTTTCTCACTATAATTGCCCTTTAAAGGGTCACTATACTCACTCAAGCAACTTTACATTATCTGAAACTACTATTTGCAGTAAAACAGTAGTACTCACATATTTATCTGTGCTTGCTTTGTCATTAAATTATTAATGTTAGTAAGTGCCCCTAATTCCCCCCACCCTCCCTTACTCACTGCCTTCTTGTAGGGTCTTCAACACTTATAAATTCTGCACCATAGACATTGCTCTGCTTACACAGGCCCCCCTACCTTCCTTTCTCTGCTAATTCCCTTAAATGTTGCAGAAACTGTGCTGGCAGGCAGCCAAAGATACTAATAAGAGGTCAGGAATGGGGAACATATTATAATTTCTGCTTCTGGAGTGACAGGGCTTTTACTGTAAATGCTATGATTTCAAATGATGATTTCTCAGATTTAAAATCCAAACAATTGCTGTATTTAAAGGTGCATTTTTTGAAAATTGAAAAGATACCCTTTAACTCTTACACCAAGGGTAAATGCATACATTAACGGAAGTAGGTGTTGAAAGCCACGAAAATAGAAAAAAATTGGGATAACAATTATAACCCTTCTACTTCTTTCCATTCAAGTGCCTAAGGTGAGTCTGGATTTAGCAATAATCAGCTTTTACACTTACCTAAAGTTTCCCTCGTCAGTCTAGTGCACTTCCACCTTCTTTATCTGTATGGGACCTGGCCAATAGGAAGACATGCTTCTTTTAGAGGTATTGTCATTGACATCAAGGGATAGAGCTGGACTAGACAGCCAAGGGAAAACTTTTAAAGAGCATTTCCATTTCCAGAACCTCCCCAACCCTAAGATTCTTACATCCCATAAACCCATTATACTTTTTTCACTGCGCTTCCCAACACCAAAGGAAGATAAGTATCCTTAATATTCACTTTTTGGAGGTTTAAGGCAACAGTCCTGGGTGTTGCATTATATTACTCATTCATTTTTGTTCTTCTTCATGCTGCTGTAGCACTTGCTTGGATGAGTTACTATATCCATCGTCTATATACGCCTTAAACAAAGCAGGTACTTGGCTTACAAATTGAATAAAGAGAACAAGCTTATTTTATATAACCTGTAATGCTGTTTGGGAAATAACGTGCACAAGGAACCTTTACAGTATGTTTTAGTGCATTTCCACTGTGGTGTACAAGGAAACACCCACTGACTGGAAAACAGTCTAGGAAAACTGATGACAGATATTTAAGTATAATTAGGTGTTTTCAGTTTGCAACTGTTGTCAGTGTCTATAAACAACTTAGCAAAATCCTCTAATATTCACATAATTACCCGACACCAAGCCACACCCACGCATTATAAACTGAAATGTAAGTCAGACAGTAAAATACATCCGGAGAAAAGATTTAGTGGATGTACTGAAATATATCTAGCAATTTGTTTAGTTGTTTGTAACAAAAGATGTATGGATATGACTCACAAACTAGCTTATCTATCTTAAAGGCTGTTTAAAGCTTTAAGAAAAACCTCATGTGCCCTTTAATTCATCATGTCCTACATCTGCTTGAAATTCTATGCCCTGCTTAATATGCTAATAGGTTTTGTGAACGGGGAGACTTCTGGGGGATACCCATGTTTCAATGGCAGCTGTTAAGTGAAAGCTATGCCACTTTTAAAGGAACAGATGACAAATGAATTGAAAGAGTCCCTCGGTCAACAAAACTAGCTAGTCATTTTGACTGACTGAATCAAAAAGTCAAGCTGATTGTTGCTTGGCAATAATGAAACACTTTCCGACAATACCATCTGTGGTTGCAACATCCTAAACAGCTTGAGCTAAATTTGCTCAAGATAAATGTGCATGGTGTTGAAAGTATCGGTACATACTGTAGAACCATTGTGCAGCCTGTGAAACCACTTTTTTGAGAAAACATTTACAAACAACTACACGTCCACATGGAAAAGGACCACACAGTCCAAAACATGTAGCGTGTGTAGGTCTGCAATAAAGCACTTTAACTATTTGCAACACCTAAATGGGTTGTCCGAGTCCTTGTATCACTCCGTATTGCTAGATTTAATTGTTTTGTATTGATGTCCAGGAACAAGACATAGGAGCCAACAAGGACCTACTTACAAGGGACAGTAACTGGTGAACTATATAAGTTGGCTTCTCGTTTGTTGTGTGTAGGCTGCAGACATTGCACATGTGTACTAGGCTTTAGGTTTCTGTACTTTAAAATGAGCAGCTTGATTGATTGGGGACCAAATCCAGAATCAATGGTAAAAAGAAATAAACACTTTTTTTTGTTTTGGTGTCTTTAAAAAAACAAAGATGTGAACATGTTTTGAACTTGATTTTCTAATGGCACTGAGTTTAGCAACTTATTTGCCTGTAAAAAGATTACACTTGCTGTTATTTGAAAACGTTGTAACAATAAGGTCGGGCAGACAAAGGCCAAATGACCTTTGAAGCCACTTGCAGAAGGAATGTTGTTTTTGTTTTTTTGCCCTATAGGGTATAATACTCTAGATGACTGTGTAACAGCTGTGCCTATTTGAACCTGGCCTTATACTCCATAGGAATAGCTTATGTAGGTGGGAGAAACAAGTGCAGGTCCAATCAATCCATCACAGAACAAGGAATGGCCATTATATAGAATTAACCTTAAGGGGAAATGATTAGAAACATATTATTAATAATTCAGGCCAATACTCTGCACATTCTGACCCTTAGCCCTGACAGGCTGTATTTATTTCGGAGGAATTTTGGTCTGTGTTGAAACTGTGGACATGTTTGTCAGATATTTGGCATTTCAACATTGTTTTTCAATCATCTTCTGTTTGGATGACAATGTGTTTGAATTTGTTAATCAGCCCTAAGTAACCTTTATTCTCTGTTATGAGGACCTTGTCTGTATTTCCAATTCAGGAGTATCCAGTCTAAAAAAACATTCCGTGTATAACTCTTTTGTGTCATTTACAGAAATAGAAATAATATATTTAAATATCCCTTTTATACTTTTACATTAGTGATGAATCCTGGTTTCAAAGGAACTGCCGGTTTTAAAAATCCATGGATCTGACGGATTTTTCTAAATTTTCAAAGCTCAGAATTGATCATTGAAAAAAAGAAAATGGAATATTGAAAACTGAAAAATTCCAATTCCAAATTGGATTTTCAGAACTTCCATAGGTTTTATGGAACCTCAGGCAGAGCAAATCTCGTCAGTTTCATTCATCTCTACTCTGCATGTTTCCTGCATGTACACCACTGCAGGTGGCTCATTAGATTGGTGTATGTGAGTTAAAGGGCATGTCCACCCCCAAAACTATAATCCCCCCCCACTACTGGCCCCATCATGTAGTGTAGTTTAATACTTAACTCACATCCCAGCTCCATATGGTTCTCCTGTAGTCCCCCCCCAAAGTCCCAAAAACTGCCCACCAGGAGGATAGCAGAGTCCATATAGGACTCTGCCTCCTACCTGGCCTCCGGGAGAAGTTTGGCATGCGCACTGCAGCCCTTCTCCCCCTCCCTCCCTCCCCCTCCCTCTCAGGATTCCCTCCCCCTAGCATAAATCCCCCTTTTAATATATTATTCCCCCTGTCTCCCAGCACCAACCAAATTTTTATGTTTAGAAAGTGCCCCAAACTTTTACTTACCTCCCCTCTTTCCTCCGCTGCACTGAATGACCGGCAGCCACGTCTGTGATTGGCTGCTGCTCAGCCAATCAAAGACGCGACTGCCGGTCCCACCCCTCTGCTTGCATTTTCTCGCAAGCAGAGGGCCGGCAGCGCGGCAGAGGAAAAAGGGGAGGTAAGTAAAAGTTTGGGGCACTTTCTAAACATAAAAATGAAGCGGTTGGGGCTGGGAGACCAGGGGGAATACTATATCAAAAAATAGGGTGGACATACCCTTTAAAGGGACACAATACTGAAAAAATTACTAAGTAGCACTCTGATTTGCGTGTGTTGCTGCATGCCTTCAATCCAGCACACATTTTGTTTAGGAGCAATATCCCCCCTCCCTCTTTTAACCACTCCCACTTCCACCCGACCTGACTTTTTTCCCACAAAACATATGTCAAGCCTGCACACAGCACACAGCATTCCAACTGCCAAAACTGTCACCATTTCAGCTACAGTAAAACTATTCACAGAAGAATAGTTTTTGAGTGCAAGGAACTTGATTGACAGCTAAAATATAAGTTTTAGATTCTTATAGAAATAGGGGGCAGATCAACAAAAAAATGATACAGTGGTGGTTGGGAAAAATTATAGTTTTCAGTTATGGTCAATTTAAAATAACCTATTTTTTGGTATAGATGCCCTTTAAGAACTGAATACTTGTGCCCTCAAGTGCAGGAGAATGGTGGTCATGATTAAGAATAGGGTTTTGGCCATATCTATTCTTAATCATGACCACCATTATCCTGTAAGTTTCCTTCCGCTTTTGGAAAATTCGAAAACGGAACGCAATTTTGTGACTTTGGACTGGAATTTCAATGATTATTGAATGTACAAGGTTATTTTCATTTATCCTTGAAAATAACCTTGAACGTTCTATAGCCCTCGAAAATACAATCAAAAACTACTTTCGGGTTCTGGTCGTATTTTGAGGATTATTGAACGTTTGAGGTTATTTTTGAGGATTACCGAAAATAACTTCGTACATTCTATAACCACTGAAAATGCGGTCCGAAGTACCGAAATCCAAACAATCCGCCCAGTTTCAGACGGAACATTTGGATTTTGGAACTGAGGGGTTCCCATCTCTAATTAAGATATGTACGTCCAGCAAGTATTTACTGTTCCCACAATTCCTAGCTTTTTAAGGCCTACAACACATGAGCCATTATTTTGTACCCAGTCGATCCCCAGTCTGATATTTTGAATTGGGTATACAAACCCAGTCAGCTACCTGATCATTCCAGACAGTTTTTTCCCATAATCAATCATTTGTGAACAATCGGATGTGGTGCTAAATCTGGATTATGTGCACATCTCTGTGTGGCAATGGAGAGGGAAGTCGAACATCAGTGAAGAGTTCCAAATTGGATTTATGAAATGTCAGTGTCAAAATTAGGTTTTGAGGGTCGACATATCTACATGGTCCAAATTCTATCATACACATGTGCACTGGACCACAGGCCATAACATACGATAATCATACATGTGTGGCCATTTGTGTGGGCATCTTTGGTGGCCCAGCCCATTGTACACCTAAGGCTGAACAATTCGGATAGCTTCTGTTCATCACTGGGTTGTATTTTTAGGCTTTTCTTTTTCTTTACGTTGAATAGTTAAGTTTTAATGGCAACCACGGTCAGATTTACAGGTAAGTGGCAAATTTTACACCTAAATATAGTAGTTTAGGCCTCCATACGGCAGGAAGTTGCCGAGGCTTTTGACTACAAATAACTTTTTTGAGTTTATTTCTCATTCATTTACAATAAATATCACCCTTAGAAAAATAATTTACAGAAATGTGTTTGTCACAGCTTATTTTAGTTTTACAGCTGCCTTTTTATTATTTGTGCTGTAAGGTAAATACACACTTGCCTGTGCTGTCCTTTTAAACTTTACACAGAAGCGCAGTGTGCAGGTACTGCAAAGATATTTGACCTTGGAATTTTGTTTACTAACCTGAATGTTTATAACAGGGATTGCTACAGTATGGGATCAAAGATACAAGGGCACTGCAAATCAAGGCCTTTAAAATCCACAGGCACTGCAATAGAACAGGGAAAGACTGAACTTTTCCTCCACCTGTTGGTGTGCAATAGTATTGCAGTAAAAGGCTAAACAGTTAAGACACAAATTAGCTTACAATACAGTATAAGTGCAGGAGTGAGACTTAGGCTGAGGCCACACTGCAACGCACAGGAGTCACGCACACAATCGCAAGCGTTATCGTACGCGATTGTATGCGCAATTCTTGTACGTTTTGCGTTTGCGCGTGCGTTTTTCCGTTTTCTGTTATGGAAACACATGCGTTAATGCACCAAAAATGGTGAACGCATGTGTTACCAAAATGTGCATCAGAAACCACGGGAATTTTCACTTTAACGCGATTCCCATTTTAGCGAAAGTCGTGGACACAAGCGCAAAACGCGTATACTGTGCTGGTTACCAGATAGGTAGGATATAAGCCTAGATTTAAAGGACAACTCCACCCTCATAAGAACATCTTTTACAAAGAATGGCCTCTTTAAAATATGTTGATATATCATAGTTTGTCCTATGAATTCATTACTGTATGCCTGCTATGCTTCTGGATGACTCATGGAAACTTAGCAATTTAGAAACCTGTACTGAGCCTTTACTGAGCCTGGGCATGCTCAGAAGAGGCAGACAGGGAATTCACATTCAGTCATTGGCTGTGATGTCAACTGTCAAATCCATAACTGACAGTTACTAACTGGAAGAACCAGGAAGCAGAAACAGGGGTAACAGGACATTGTGCAGGATTTCAGGTTAGACATATATATTTCAGATTTCAAACTATTACCGTTTAGGGTTTTGGGGGGTGATTTACCTGTATGTAAGTTTTCATTTTAGGACTGGACTCGCCCTTTAAATCTGCTAATTGAGGTTTCTTGACAAGGTTTCATCTGCAGTGATCAATCAGATGTTATCTAATTGCAGTAGACCAATGGAGAACTTTTACACCTCTTATTATTATTATTCATAAATGCACTGATTACTATACCTATTCATTATAAGATATTACAGAACTGTGCTGAACCATTAAAACCCATGTGATCTGTTTCTTAGTATAGCTGAATAGCTTAGTAAAGCTTAGTTTGCTGGATCCAAAAATTAATTTTATGAAAGAGTAATAATGTTATTTTTTATATATATTGCCCCATTTTCTACCGTAGTTTATTGTTGCTTTTGGGATCTATTTTTGCACCAAGCTAACAATGAATAGTTCTGCTAGGACAGAAAACTGCCACTTGAGCAGAAGTATATTATATATATTATATACTTTTAAATACTTTAACTTATGCTCACTTTTAGAATGTGAGCTGAAGGAGAACAAGTACTAACTAGAAAGGGAAAAGATAAACGTTGAATTTGGCTTAAAATGCTGCACTTTGGAAGGGAATGTGTGTCTCTGTGCAGCAGGGTTTAAAACTCAATAAACTTGCAATGGCAATTAAAGGGGACATTTAGTTTTAATTAAATACTCATATTTTTATTATTGTATGCTGGCCATGGAAACGGAAAAGAAAGTTGGCTTGTGAGGGTGTATTAGTTGGTGTGTATACCTGTCTCTGTGTGGTATGTTTTTGCATTTTAGTCCATAAAACTACATCTGTGGTATTCAGTTAGATTAACTGGACTTCATGTTTAGTTCTTGAAGACGTTTTTCAATTGTCATTCGACTTGCACCCCTCAATCTCAAAGAGGTACAAAACAACAAACTGGCTTTCTTGGACTGCTTGGTAGAAATCAGGGAGAATGGTAAACTGGAAGTAGAGGTTTACAGAAAACCAACACACACAGATCAGTATTTGATGTTTGTCTCCCACCACCCTTTAGATCACAAGCTGGGGGTCAACAGAAACACAGAGCAGAGAACTTAAGCACAGAGGCAAAATCTAAGGAAATTAGAATGCCCTTGTGAGTATCCAGATTGGGCCTTTGTCAAAATTGGAAGAAGGAAAGAAAATAACATGAATACCACCAGGGAAGGGATGAAATAAGACAGAAGAAAGAACATGGTCACACAGGTCAACCTCATATGTAGCAGGGGTGTCAGAGAAATTGAGAAGGATTTGCAAAATACACCGTATCCCTGTCTGCTTTAAGACCAGCAACACACTGAGGCAGCAATTGGTACATCCAAAAGACCCAATACTGAAATACAAGATAGACATCATATACGCAGTGCAGTTCAGTGCAGTGCAGTGCAGAGTGCTCAGATTTGTATGTGGGTGAGACCAAACAGCAGCTGCACCAACATATGGCCCAGCACAGAAGAACCAATTCCTCAGCAATGTACCTGCATAAATGTATTATTGTTCTATTGTTGTATATATTTTAGAACTTTTATTTTGTAATTGTCTGTGTAGTTATGTTTGTGTAGTTGTGTGTGTTTATGTAATTAGTGTATCCTTGGACCCAGGTGTATTTCATTAAAAAAAAGGGACAGTTGGTATTTGATTTAATCATAGGACCTTGAAACCTTGAATGTTCATGTTTAAGGATTAGACCCATTATAGTCAAAGGGAAAAAAAAGTCAAAAAGGGAGAAAAAAATATTCAACCATAACGGGGGAACATTTCCAGGGGTTCCTTAGCTAGGTAATAGCACACTTCTCCTATGTGTCCCATATGCCCGTAGCTTGAAAACTGTGGGAGAAGATTCTGTCCAAAAAAGAATAAAGAATAAAAGAGAATAAGAAGAAATAGAAAGAACAGGAATTTGTCTCTTTCGAGACAAATTAATAAACATGTCATGGAATGGGGGATAAACATGCACTTAGATTTACCAACTGGCTGGTAATTCACTGGCCTGAACTGTATTTTAGTCCTGCCAACAGGAATTCCAAATTCAAGAGTAGTTGACAGGCCCCTGGTTTGGGGTTCTCTGGTGGGCCCCAAAGGATCATTCTGACATTAATCACAACAGGTGTGGGGAAAGGAGCACAGATAACGCAGTCTTACTGGACTAGAGCATTGTTTGTTATGCCTGGTACACACTCAGCACCTGAACTGCACGGATACAAGGTTTAAAAATGGTGCAGTAGCTGATTCTAGGTTTAGCACCTAATTAAACGGCTGAAGATTCATGAAATGAGATCTAAAAAGTAAAATGTTAAACAAGTTTATTTCTGTTGATGTCCAACACCAGCGGAGAGGAAAGATTGGATTTTGAAACCATTCCATGGGCTATAACAGGTCACATCAAATATTTGGGTCAGAACAAGGGGTATATTTCTTACGAAGCTTCATAGAGCGTATTTAGCGTCTGCAATACAAAAGGGGATCTTTTCTACCAGATAATGCAAACCCGTGGGTTGGCTTGGAAACAGTTGATCTCATTATCAAAACAGCTTTAGCTGTGAAATATGTTTCATGGAGAAATGACTGTTCCTTCCTCCCCCGTGAGCACAGTTCTCTTGTAAACAAAGGCGAAAGACTAGAGAGAATGACTTTGGCTGATATCCCGACCACCTGCAATGAATATCTAAATTTAAATGTCTGACAATCCCCCATTCCCTGGTTCAGCTTCACATTCTGGTGGTGAGAAGATGTAAAGGAGCAGTTGGTTCCCTCGTGGAGGATTTTTCTCAGCATGGACGGGTAATCTTGTAATAGGGAGTCTGACATTCTAACTATTGATTTACTGATATTCACATGATATATTACAATCTTGGGATTTGCTTGAGAAGGCATTAGCTCTAGGACATAGCTCCAGAGGGGCCTTTTGTTCAAAAAGTGTTTGGTAATATGACAAATGACATTATGAAATAAATGAGATATTTAGTATTGTAGTAAATGACGTGCAGTCCTCTAGCTCCTGTATATTGTCAACTTGTGATTTCCTTTGACATCCAAAAGTCCTTTGTGTCCTACTAATATTCACTTCTTTGAATAAATGGAGCCACACATATGACTGTATGTATGATGTATGTGTCTCTGTTTAGCATTCCTTGCAGTAATTCATCCTGGACATAGGAACAGTAAATATGTAACATACTTTTCATGTGTCATTTTTAATTTGAATCCTCACTGCTGATGTTCCATCCTTGTTCAACTTTCCCCCCATCAGACACTTGGCAGGCTCTGTCCAGCAGCCCCATCATACTGACAATTAGTTACAATACAAATGTGCACCTGTGCTATAACCCACAGACCTTACTAACCGGCTGTTAATGGCTAATACATCGGAACAAATTGAACCTATGTTAGAAATAGAGATGGCCAAACTTTCGAAAGTTCGGTACGTTTTTGAACTTTCGAACTATATGGAGAGTTCGAAAACAGACCCATTAAAGTCAACGGGAGTCAAATAGTTCGAAAAGTTCTAATGAAATACAAATAAAATATCAATGATAACTTAATGTAAATGTCTGTGGGACCTGGGAAATGGTCTGGGGAACACGTTCGAATATCCAGGACATTCGAAAATTTTACTCTCACGCACGCTATTTTTGAGCTTGTTTGCGCCTAGGTACCGTGTACATTTTACTCGCAGATTCGATACTCGCGTATAGGCTTTAATGGACACTTTACTCGCGGATTCGATGCTTGTGCCTAGATACCATGGACATTTTACTTGCGGATTTGATGCTCGCGCCTTGATACCATGGACATTTTACTCACGGATTCGATGCTTGCGTATAGGTTTTAGAGGACCCTTTACTCGCGGATTCGATGCTCGCGTTCGCGCCTAAATACCATGGACATTTTACTTGCGGATTTGATGCTCGCGTATAGGTATAATAGACATTTTACTCGCACATTCAAATGGTCGAACATTCGATATTTATCAAAAGTCCGAAAATATAGAAAATCCGGGTCCGGGATAGTTCGAGAAGTCTGAATTCGTTCGAATTCGAATAGTTCGACTTGAACTCGGGTTCGAGTTCGAGTCCATCTCTAGTTAGAAAGTGTCTTAAGGGCAGTTAAATGACACCTTTTATTTAATAAAAAAAAATATATATATATATATTTTTTTTTCCGGGCCACCAACGTCCATATTCACTCCATCTCATACATAACCAATTATTTTAATGTAATTATCACCTAAAAAAACCCAACACTTTTGCTGCTTCTTTAAAACTGGGCAAACATTTGTCGTAACTAACATTACAGGAATGCAGTAAAATGTGGGGGAAATAATGGTGAATTTTTTCAGCGCTGCAAATCTTTCCCACCTTTTAGAAATGGCCCCTAAGTTTCTCCAAATGAAACTTCCCCTTGTCCATTATAACTCAGGACCAGTGGCGTAACTAGGAATGACTGGGCTCCAAGCAAAACTATGATGGGGCCCCTCTTCCTGCTTCATAAACAGTGGTTTCCTGGGAGGAGGATGTGTCTGTCATAGGGAAAATAAGAAGACGGGGCCCCCTGGTTCCCCCTGCTCAGGATTGATGAAGAGAACTTGAAAGTAATTAGTTCTGACTGAGTCAATCCTTTCTCTTCCTTCTATGCACCCATGTCTCTCTTTATAATGCATGTTTATCTGCTGTAACCTATCCATCAGTGCTGCAACTGGAACACTTTGCATCTGGTGCCATCCCAACTCATAAGTTTTTTCTATTGCCATTGTGATCATGAGAACACCAGCAAATGAAAACTAGTCAGACACAGGATTATAAAGATGGTTCTCCTTTGTGACTGACATACGTTCCGATACGAAAGGCGGTTTCCTAAGAAATGATTGAATGTCGCTGGATCAGTTGGGAGGTAAGTTCTAATATATGGGCACCTTAAATGATTATTTGGACAAGGCACTAGCCACTGCATTAGCCATACTGTATATGGAATGTGGAAAATAAATACTGCTGTAAACAAATAAGAAATAAAATAAAGCAGTAATTCAAAGGGAAAAACGTATGAATCCCTCATTTCAATAATAACATCTGCAAAATGCACAAGTGATGCAGCTGGGACTTTGCTTCTAACAAATAGTCTGATTGTCTTGTTGGTTCCATGGCAGCTGGTACTGGATGGTGTATAAAGTGTCTGGGAGAGTAGAGATTCACTTTAAGACCAGCAGGAAATATGTGCTGGAATTGTTCCTTGCTACTAAGAGTATTGCTAAGACTGCAGAACTGAGCGTACCTTGCGCTGGCTCCTAGGTGATAAAGATTTTTCACTACCCAGTGTACTAATTAGCCTCATAGAGGAAGTATGCTTGTGAAGGTTCTCATTCATCCAGGTCATGGTATATCTGTTGTATTCAATTAGATCAACTGGACTTGAAATGTAGTTCTTGAAGACGTTTCGCTAGTCATCCGACTGGCTTTCTCAATTCAGAATGACTTGTACAAGAATCTGTGGCAATTATGTACCCTGGAAAATCCCAATTAGCATATCACAGCCAGGTGTTAAGGGTGTGATTGAATAGTGGCTAAGAGGTGTTATAGGAACACCCAGAGTAAGGTGTTAAAACAGCATTGTACATGGCAGACAGTTGCCATGTACAATGCTGTCTGCCATGTCTGCCACATACGAACGATAATGGGTAAATCCCATTGGGGAACAATGGGATTTACCTATAATCGTCATTGTGTAGGGAAAACGACCATAGTCAGGACGAACGACTGTAGTTGGCACTCCGATTGATCAGGAATGACAGAAAATTGCAGTTGGTCGGATGGCTTCGGAGGGAGACGATACGATCTTACTGTTTACGACTGTATAGCTGACCGATCCTCATACCGTGTATGGGGATCGGTTGGGTCCGTGTGATCGGAAATTGTAAGTGTATGGCCACCTTAAAACACACACAGGGATAAGAAGGAAATAGGAACATAACATGGTTTAGAAATAACCTACTAAATCCTATAAAATGATCGGCACTGTTTGTGCTTCCTGTGGTGCTGATTCCTGGACATTTGTACATGTCTCCATTAAAGTTTGTTATGGAAAAATAACGAATGTTACCATGTACTTTACCGCCGGCATTATCATAAAATTATGATCGGTAAAGATCATTTCACGATTACGTCCGCACCCTTTAGTAGTCTAAATTTAGCTGATTAGTAAAAGCTCAGCATGACTTTAATACCAGATTGAGCACTTGCCATCCAAAATATGGTCATGCGCTATAATGTGTGGATGTAGAGGGTTCCATTTTCTATAGATATGGTGCTCTCTCTCTGTATAGTTCTGAATCCAGCCCTTGTAGAGGGCAATACAAAACATTGCTTGTTGATGTGAAATGTTTCAGCTTGTTTTGGCCGAAGGAATGTGGATTTTCTGTTAAAAATAATCTGTGAGCCAATTATCAGCTTTAGAAATATTCTATGGGAATTTCCCTGCTGGCCACTCTTCAGGGAAGTAATGTGTAATTATGAAATCATCCTGGGTAAAGGAATCTCTCTGCAAACATTCTTCCTTTGTAATAAAAGATCTCGTTTCCCATTAAACAAATCTTTCTACCACCAACATCCGTGCCCCCCCCCCCCCGAATGCATTAAGTGAACGATTGCCTTATATTTACTAAACTGTGTTCAACCACATCCTGTACAAGGTTTTAAGACAATCAACAAAATGCAGTTTTTGTGCAGCTTAATGGGCCCCCTAACAGGGTATTTGATTGTTACATGTTCTGTAAAGTTGTCTGATTTATGATTCCATGAAATAAAATACAATTACATTCTGATGTGCTATAACCAATCCTAATATCTGGGGGGATCTGGGAACCAGCTTGTGTTAAAGGGTAAGGATGTGACACTTCCTCCTAGGACCTACTAAATAGCTTGGCAAATGACAAAGAATAATTAAAAAGAACTCACCTCCCCAAGATGGTTTGCCAGGGATTTACATCTCCGCTCCTCAACACTGACCACACACTCAAACCCTCCTACTTAGATGGGAGGGAAAACAAACTATATTTTGTTGAACTTTGGGAAATGCAATAAATAAGTAGGAATGTTTCTAAATATGTTAAGGAATGTTTCTGAACAGAGATACAATTTGGACACATTCCACAAATATTTATCTACTACTTAACCCACTTGCTTACAATATAGGACAATTTTAACATTTAGGCACACAAATGTAATTGTAATGCTGGCCATACAGCATTACAATAACTGTCGAAAAGACAAATGCCAAATCGGCTTTAATGTCCAAAAACCGGAGCAGTTCGTACCTGCGACGTTGCCAAAACATTCCCCGGAAAGATAACGATTTACGATCAATGTTAAGCTGGGTACACACAGTCCAGATTTCTGAAAGATGACAGACAAGATCTGCAAGATCCTGTCAGCCATCTTTCAAAGATCTGCATACACACAGTCCCGAGCGTTCTCCCTATGAATATCACAGGGAGAACGCTCGGGACTGTGTGTTTCCATCGGCCGCGCTAGACTCCTCTATAGGGAGTCTAGCACGGCCGATGGGAATTTTCGGCCTTTCCCGAACGAGCGTCGGCGACCCGATCGTTTGGCAGCCGCGCACTCGTTCGCGAAACGAGCGTACACACATAACGATAAAGCCCCGACGGTATCGGGGCTTTATCGTTACTGTGTGTACCCAGCTTTACACCTGTAATGTCGGTCATAAAGTTAACAGGGCAGGTGGTTGTCTGGAACGTTGTGGGAACCTCTGCAGGTAAGCGCTAGTATACTGGCACATGTACGTCCCACTGATGGCCTTATAGTTGGATATATAGTTTAGATCAGTTAATAAATTAGACACATGTAGCAAGGCTGCCTTTGAATGAAGTTTAAATGGAATTAGTGCAACCCTGCTAATATCATTGTATAAATTCTCTGATCACAGAACACCTGGTATTAATTAGTAATCTCGTATCCAATATTTATATTTCCCTTTGCAAGTAAAACTTAAAAGATTAAGATTAAAAAAGAAGAATAAATGGTGGGGAAATAATGTATCCCCAAAGTACAAAGAATAAGCAAGCATTTTAATAGGCTGAGGGCATCCTGACCAAAGTACATACACAGGCAAACATCCTTCTCTGCATCTTGTAATTCATTTTGCCATTTTGTAAGGTTTCTTTCAAAGAAAAGGATCTTTCTATTGACTGCAGTGCTAAATAATGCTAATGTGGCCAAATGCCATTGTGGAAGTGGTATATGTGTGCAGATAGACAGATACATAGAAAGAAGACTCAAGACTGTAGCTTTTAGACTGGGTTTAGAGGCAGTCATCTGAAAACTTCCCATTTAGTACTTACATGGGAAGACTTGCTGTTTGTTTGTTTTGTAGGATTAATTGTGCGAACTATTACCTGTAGTTTTTACTCAAAAAAATCCTTTCTTTCTAAAAAGTGACTATCAATCAGCAGACTCAAAAAGGACTTAGAGTAGAACTAAAGGTAAAATCTAATTGGTTTGATTTCTCCTCGCAAAAGTATTACATGGAATTCAAGTATGACTAGAGAACCTAATGCTCTTCATACATTAGCTAACTTTACCATTTACCAACAACAGTCTATGGGCGATATTTATAAAACCTCGCTATCGTTATCGCAAAAATAACGATCATTATCGGTAAATACCGATCGTTATCGTAAAATAACGATCTGCATTTTCCAATAACGCTCGGAAAATGCAGATCGTTATTTTACGATAACGATCGGTATTTACCGATAACGATCGTTATTTTTGCGATAGCGAGGTTTTATAAATATCGCCCTATATACAGTATATAACCCATTGTTCTGTATGATCTTCCTGCTTTGAGAGATCTCCCACTGGCTGAATTATCAGGAATAGTAAATAGAATACTTTAAGGGCAAGCTCATGTAGTCAACCTAGATGTATGGGAATTTCCCTAGCTTCAATTAAGATTATTTTCATTTAAAAAAAAAAAAATCTAAAAATGAAAAATTGGATATAGGTTAATAACCCCCCAAACCTTAAAACTGCAATAGTTCTGAGATAAATCTGAGAGATGTAAGTATAACTTGAAATGCTGCCTGATATTCTGTTACCTTTGTCTCTCTCTCTCTGCTTCCTGGTTCTTCCAGTGAGCAGCTGTCAGTCATGGCTGTAACCGAAGACATCACAGCCATTGACTGAATGCTATTCTCCTCGTTGCCTCTTCTTAGTATGTAAATGCTTGTAAAATGCTTGGAGAGCTTAAAGAAACATTTAAGAGGCAGAGGGAAAGGAGAGAGCATCATTTTCCTGCTTATCAAATTAGCCTAATGTCTGTCAACTTTCAAACTATTGTAGTTTGGTGTTTGGGAGGTGATTTATTTACACATCCTTTTATTTTTCACTGAAAAGGATGTAGTTAGGTGGAAAGCTGAAGAGTGCTACTGATCTTAAATGGGAAATGGCAAAAGGTAGAGAAATGTATTGCTCTATATTACCAATATACAATAACCAATATAATTTTATATTACACAAATGTCTCTTAGGGCACGTGTGGAATCTCTGGTAATTTTTACCAGCTTGAGCAAATTTCTTTAACTGATAACATGTAAACCTGACAGCACACATTAAATATCCATTTCTGATTATTTTCCACACTTGACAGATTCATTATCAAGATGAAACTGAAGCTGGCCATGCAAGCATTAATATGGTAAGCTAGATAATGGGCGTGTGTATCAGTCCATGTATGATGGCCAAATGAACATATCTCATTAGGAATCAGTTATTTGGATGATCAAACATGTTTCAGTGTTTATGTTGGATGCTGCATTTTAATGATGTGCCTACAGAAATATTCATATGTTAATGACCTGCTGGCAGAAAGAGACCAAAAAAGTTTGTGACAGATCACTAGTTTTGAGGGCACAATACATGCCAATTGCCAACGTGTTAGTTAGAAAATGAGCATTATCTTTGAGTGTATGCAATAGCAGCCAGGGAATGCTGGGAGAAATGTGTGTAAAGCTAAGGGTAACTTCATATTATCTTTCTTATTGTTCTTCAAAAAAAAGGTCACCTCTATAGTCATTTGTCACACTGAGTGCAAACTGCTTCTACTACAGTTACATTTACACCAAAGGCAGTTGTTTATTTCTCAATGCAGCATTTCATTACTGGTTTATAAGGCTGATGAAATAAAAAATGCAAAAGTTTGTCCATGTTATTAATTTGCAGCAACAATCAGATTTTTTTAACTATGTCCCTGCAGTTTGTTAACATCTGATTGGTTGCTGAAGATTATTAGCGTGGGCAAGAGATCCTTCGCCCCAAACGACCGTTTGGGACTTCCAAGCGGTTGGCCAGAACAAAAGGTTGTTGGTCGCGGCAAAAGTAGCCGCACCCGACAATTCGCCGCGACCATCGGTCATGGTTTTAGGACGTGTCCATTTATTCCGTTTTTCTGGCCTAATTGACCAATACACTGAACTATCGGTCAATTGGGCCAAAGAATTGGATGGTGTGTACACTGCTTTATTATAATAGAACGGTCACTCTGCCTGGGAAAATGATATTGGATTGTTTGAAATGAACTGAAAGATATTTTTTAACTAAAAGCCAAGATGAATTATTGTTACAAAAAGAACTGTTTGAAAGTTAATTGCCAAGCTAACATCAGAGCAGTATCATCTCTAATTACCCTGGAAAGCTTCTTTACAGTTAATTACCAGCTTTCTGGTATCAATGTGAGTGATTGGCTTTAACGTTCTAAATCTGTAGCAAAAAAACTGCTTTTCTCTTTTGGTTTCATCTAAAGTCACCTTTACAATCTAATGCTTTATGGGAGGACTATCACTTTCATTCTAATCCACAGCATCCTATATGTTTGGTACCAGCGGCCAGCCTATCTATTTTATCTCTCATTAACTTGATGGCTCAGGGAACATGATGTTTGTTCTAAAATTCCCAATTACACCCATGCTGCAGAAATTTTAGAACAGGTGTAGTTTCTGTCATTATTTCATAATAATGCAACTAATAGTATCCAATAACCTGGGCATTATTTGCGGTGGATTTTCACGGACAGATTTACACTGATTCCAGGTGTTTTATTAATTTGAATATGGTGGTGTTGGCATTCTAAGGCTGGGTTCACATGGGGCTATCATTTGTCTCGAGCGAGCGTTCGCTACAAGTGAGCGCTCGGCTGGGACAAATGACTGTCGGTCACAGCAATAGTTTGCCGTGCCTGACAGTGCGTCCCATAGGGAAACGCATGTCGGCCATGATTTACCAACTGACCTGATCGCTTGTTTGTCCGATTCGGACGAACGGGCGACGAGCTAGGTCGCGGTCGGCCGCCCCATGCCATCAGATATTTCTGGCTGACCAACCGATCCACGCCACTATGTCGGTGGCCCGGAAATATCTGCTGGTATGTACCCAGCCTTAAATATGGACAAATTTTCCAAAGTTTAGTATAATAACGTTTTACATTTTATAGATTTGTGGAGACCATGCATGACCCCAATCCCCGAAGCTCCCCCAACACAACACCCAGCATTATATAGTAATCAGGCCCCATGCAGACTTTCCACTTGTTGGGAACCACTGGCACTTTTTACAAATTCACGTGGGGCAGATTTTTTTTTTTAACGCCTAAAACTTTGCAATTGCTAATTGGGACAGCAGCACTGATCGGGTTCACATAACCTTCCAGTGTATTTCATAGTTAACCTTATAGTAACTTATTTACTAAAATTTTCATTCAGTGCCAATGCTGAATAAACAAAACCCCAAATGCCAGTATTTGTGTGCCCCTAAAATTATCTGAAGCCATTTCAAAATTGTATCCATTTTTATTAGTTGGTGCACCATAGTATAACTGCATTGCATTTCAAATAATAAATGTCACCCTATAAACAGTACTGCACTATAATGTCTCCCCTGGGCACAGATTTGTGCTGAATTCCAAACAACGCGCCTAACTGGATGTGGCTTGTCTATGGTGGACAGGTCACTTAGGAACTTTATGTAAATGTAAAAAGGGTAGCTACTATTTGGAATGTGGATCAATGTGCCTTGTTCCAAATTATTTATGTACATGAACTTTGAAACTTTTTATTCATCCTGTGTTACCAGTCCTTTTATTGTCAATGCAATTATTCAAATGTTAATGAGTATTATCTTTTAATTGTGAAAACAGATTTTTTTTTTCTATTTACAGATCTGTTTATTCTTAAACCTTATTACCAAATTAGGATCTGAACGACCATGGAATGCTAAGTGTCTTTTTTACAAGCAATTTAGAGTTTCTATCTAAAATCTATTATCGATATATTCGGATACATTTTGATTGGATTATTAAAGATTATTGCATTTAAGGTAAAATATATTATATTAAATATATATATTTTTACATGGAAAATAAAAAATACAGAAAATACAAATTTTTACTCTAAATATATTCTGTTCATAAATAGTCACATTGATGTATTTGTATTAATTCTAACAAGTATTAAAAACAAAAATAAATAAGTGTAAAAATAACCATTTTGATATGAACATTTCATTTGTATAATTTTACAGAGATGTCCCAGTGTAACACTTTATACCAGCTGGTAGAACCTGCACTCCACTTCAACTTTTCCATTTAATTCCTAGGTTCGTACACACGTGTGATCCCGGGTCCCGACCCGAGACGCACGATGTGTCCGAACGTTCGTTTCGGCCCATAATCGGCCCGTGTATGGGCACTTTATCTGCCGAAATGTCCATTCGGTCGGGGATCATTGCCTGACCAACCAGGCGGATCTCTAAATGACCGGCCATTTCGGCCGATAAAGTGCCCATACACAGGCCGATTATCGGCTGAAACGAACGTTCAAACACATCGTGCATCGCGGGTCGGGACCCGCGATCGCACGTGTGTACGAGGCTTTAATGTATTTCTATTTAGGAACCACAACCAAGAGGTCCTATTCCCATGTGTTTTCAATTGATTGAGGATTGGAAATGTGACTTTTTTGTTGTCCACTTTGCATATCAATAATCTATGCGGAGGTGATTTATCTGGTGTAATATGAAAATCTTGTTAAGGATGACCTCCAGAAAAGTGTCCTTCTTAACTGCATCAGTCTTGTGTTAATCCAGAAGATTAGGATCACCATCTGTAGTTGAATTTATCAACTTTCTGTTTCAGGTGCCATTAGGGAAGTTATATGACGAACCTGTGTTATTCGCTTCACTGCTGTCTTTAAGATTCGTTTTAGATCACGGAAGGCCATTTCATCCCTGCAAAAACACAAACCATCAGGAAATGTTAGAGCTTTATACGAAAACACTTTAAAAACGATCTGCATTACTAGTTGTTCATGTTTTTAAAAGAACTACATTACATGTTCCAAAAATGACTTTTTGGTGGTTTTCTGGTATTACTATATCATATTCATAAAAATATAAGAATGTATGTTTTGTACAGATCTCAGCAGGTTTTAGGAATTAATAATACTATACAGCTCCAAATACTAATAAGCATTTTAAGTAGGCACCTATGGGGGCCACTTTGGCGCCTTGAGTTAATACTGGAAAAGGGTCTGAACCTGCTAAGGCAATGGACTTACCAGAGAAAGCATTTTGAAAACCTTGAAGCTATCTTCCTGGAAACTTTGTTTCCTGATGGAATCCCATTAACTAACACAAGTTCACTATCAGTAAAGGTTCGTACACACGCTTAATTTGCGAGCGAGCAACGACCCCCAATGGCCGAGCGCTACACGCGATGAACGGCCGTTTTGCCCATGAATTGTCCGTGTGTATATGTTTGGTCGGGGGTCATTCGCCAATCCACCAGACAGATCAACGAACGACCTCTTGACTGAATGCATACACACGGACGACTCCCAGCTGAAACGTCCGTTTGTCGCGTGTAGCGCTCGGCCGTCGTTGCTTGCAAATTGAGCGTGTGTATGAACCTTAAGTGTTTCCACAATTAATTATCACGAGGAACGAACAACAGTTTGCATGCCTATCACCTACATAATATGCAATGGCATTGTGTGGGCTATGGGGGTAGAAGATGGCTCACTTCAAAAACATTCCAGCAATGGCTGTTCATGACAGTTCTGCTTTGTTTACAATTTTGGGCCCTACCAACAGTGTCCTCTGTAGTGCCCTAATAGGAGCCCTGTTTCATTAAAAAAAAGATACCACATGATTTCAAAATCCTGTCTCTGGTACTACTTCATTATTTTCGAGTTACATACTGTATATAATTGTCATGCTTAACAGGAAGCAAATTAATTTGCATATTATTCTGATTCTTAGACTTTAATGGTACTTTAGAGCATAAACATTTGAGATGAGACCTTGAGAGTACATTCCACAGGGTTTAAAGTTATTGTTGCTCCAGTTCCCCCCTAAAGGAAGCTGCATTTGTTTTGTACGAAAGAAAATCAGACTTCCCTTTCATTTATAAAAGTTTATTTTCCACAATGTTAAACAAATGATAATTATTGATAACAGGTGTTAGAGAAGCTTAGAAAATGGTTTCCAGCACACTTCTAAATAGAAAAAAAGAATACAGCTATTATATTACAACAAGTTTCAACTGTTTTGGTGGTGCTATAAGTTACCTTTATAGACGACAACTGCAATATATAATTCAATGTAATAATAGCAAACACTAAAACAAATCACTAATTAAAATTTTATTATTCAGTTTATCTTTTTATTTGGGATTACAATTAATAAATATCCAATGGTATATACAATTAGAGGTGGCAAATTAAATTATCTCCGATTCCTCTTTTTCCCAAGCATGCATTGGGATTTACTCTTGAAGGAAAAGTACTGAAGGCCATTGCTCATCTAAAGTAAGGCTTTCCTTAATCTGGATTTTTAAAGGACAACTTTACAATAAAAATTCATTTTTAAAAAGAAAAAGTCCCTAAGGCAGGGAGGTAGGTTTGATTATTCTTACCTCCCAATATTGTTTTGTTGAGGAGCTACAGCACATCCAGTTTTCATCTGCCAGGTTATGGCTCTGGGCCTTCCTGTATTAAAAATAGCGCTAAAGCACCCAGGAAGACTGACAGAAGCAATTTTCTTTATGCTGCCACTCCTCATAGAAATGATATTGGGAGGTAAAAAGTATTAACCCTACCTCCCTACCTCAGGTGCTTTTTATTTTATCTGTTTATGAGAAAAACTTTAGGTGAACTTTAAGCGTCTGCAAATCGTACTTTTGGGAGTGATACTTTTGTACCGTGTCTCTGTACACACAAATGGTCACAACATTAATCTTGGGGTGCAATATTTTTTTAATACTCTGCAAACTATTTTTATTCAGAGGCATTGGCTTCATATCTGGTGGAAAGTGCTCACTAGAATTCAATGAGCTGATTGCCACTTTTAAACATTAAAAGTGGAATCCATCTTCCACTCCTCCTTATGGGGTTAAGGTTTTCCTTTACCCTCAAGAAAATGACCAGTGGAGTTTAAACACGTTAAACAAAGAATATAAACATAGTTTTAGAAAATGTTTGTCCCTGACTGACTGAGAAACACATTTCCTACTACCATAAATACTAACGTACAGACAAAAACAGTTTGTTATTAATCGAAAACCTATGGTGAAAAAAAGCCACAAGTTAATAAAGTTCAACCTGACACAGACCATATTTATTAAGATCCAAAGGGCAACAAGTTGTCTTAGTGGTTAGCACTAATGATTTTATATATAAGAAATAAATACATACATATAGAGGGAAAATCATTAACTTTACCTTATAAGCCAATATGTTGGCTTTTCTTGGACCCCTCCACAAGTTAAAACCCATATATAGTATTTTCTATATTACCTTCCTTGCCAAGAAATATTGTAACTGCAATGATGTTAACACAAACTAGCATTACTTTCCGTGAATATTACTTTATTATTGTTTTGGCTGTTCTTGAGGCAGCAATACTTCCCTAGCTTCAGACAGGATGGTGTTGCAAAGCATTAAGCCAAATTTATCAAGAAAATGTGATCCCATAAATGGTTAATAGTTATCAACTTTAAGTATTATATGGCCATTAAGCTGGAAAAATAGTTCAGGTGTAGAATAAGGAGTTTTTCATAGCTTGTTTTCTGTATTTTAATTAAAAGAATCGAAACCCTTACAGGCTGGGTTTTTTTACCAGTAGGTTTAGACATACAATGTGTATCTAAAACTAAAAAGATCCTAACTATAGGCTAACTTTTCTCTTATTCAAAGCAAACTGTAAAATTGATTCTCTATATTCATGGTTTCAAGAAGGAACATTGTTCAAAGTTTGTGCTGGCCTTTAGACTAATACACTTGTTAATAGACAGGAATCAAGCTTTATGTTGTTCAAGCAACTTGCCTGTTTGTCTAGCTTGAAAATTATAAATATGCCCCTTTTGTGTCATGGTATTGCAGACCTTTGTTGAGGTACATTTGGACTGTAACACAATCATGACCTTCATTCTTCTAATACTGAAGCTTCCCAAAGAAAAACAGCAATTATTCCTGTTGATTTTATAGAGACCCTCAAGACCTGAGGTCTTCTCAACCCACATGCAATTAAACTAGTATGAATAGCGCAAGTTGTTCTCCAAACATCGTATATACGTTTCCATTGATGCCTAGTTGTACTAAATGCCATTAAGAGTGTTGAAACATTATTAACAGCAGGGCTTCTGCCAATACCATAAACAGTAATTAAACGAATAGGATAGAAAAAGAAGAAGAAGGTTGAAGGTACTTTGTATGGAACAAACTTGTTAGATCAGTACAGATGTCCACAGTCACTTTTTCTCCTGTTCTATTATTTCTGAGCTTGCTGGATCCAGAGAAAACTGTGGTAAATAAATAAGAGATTGTGGGCAGTCATTATGAAGCACTCTCTCCTTGTGCTTTCTCCAAACAAATGTACGTTGTAGATGTAATTTAACATACCATTGTTTTCCTTTTTCCCCTCTTCTTACTTTATCGAATGGGGCAAATGGAAGCTGATCGTTGGATTTAAATGGGATTAAGCAATTTATTTAAAAGAAAATATAAGTTTGGGGTAGTGAACAGTAAGTGCATTTCTTTGACATCAGCAGGAGAAAAGTTCTTTTATAAGGTGGCCACAGATCTTATTGCGTTAAGTTTTAAAAAGAAAATTAATTGAATATCAAAAGCCAAACCTGTCATTTCTGCAAGGTGAAATTTACAGAAGTATATAAACCTACAAGAATATTTCTATATTACATTATAAAAAAATACATATCTCAATGGCTAGTCTGCTTCACTCAGAGATTGAGTAGCTGTCCAATGGGCCACTTTCTGGTACCCTGTAAGGGGACTAAGATTAAAAGATTTACTTCATGAAATATTTTACTGTCCTCTGCTGCATAGGTCTCCTTCGCTATCACTAAATGGCGGCAAGAAATGAATATCATACTTCCTGGTGGCATGATCTGCCTCTTGACTTTGTTTAGATCCTATTGCAGATTTTATGAACTGTACCTGTTCCTAATGACAGCAACACAAGTATGCATTTTGCAAGTGGTCCACACAGTGATCCAATGGGAGGCAAGTGTACGTAATCAGTGTACAACAAAAGAAATCAAGACACAAGCTTTTTTCGGTACTTTAGTTCTTGGTTAATAATTATAACTTCAGGTGGTTACCCATGATCCTACTTTGCTAGATTTTTAAATGTAATTGTATCAGTGTCAGCTCTTTTTAACGTTAATGAAAGGTGGTTGCTGCTCCTACACCAAGGTTTCTTTGCTGCTGTTAGCAACATTCAACAGGCCAAATCATGCTTTGGCACATTTCCCATAGGCCTGTTTGGGACTGAAATCACCACCAGAGGACAATGGGAGATGGGCAGAAAGGCAGCATCCATATTCTCATTGTTCTTAAGGTATGCATTTTTTAGGTAAAGAATATATAATGCCAACAAATTTCATTATTGGTTTAGCTTCCCTATAGTATATATGTATATGTTTATTTATATAGTGCCACTTGGGGACGTAGCCCTGTACATTATTATGATACAAAAAGCTATACAAGGGGGACAAAAAACATAATTAAATATATATATCAAAATGTATACAAGTGCTTAAACCATGTAACATGAGGAAAGAGGTCCCTGTCCTGTAGAGCTTAGGTGGGTAACAAACAGATACATTGGGAAGAATAGAAGTGCCATAGTAAGAACTGGTGCAGTGTTAATTTAGCAGCCCTCTGCTGTGCTCTGAGAGGTAGGATGTGAGATTAGATTTGAACCTGTTTATTGAAGTTTCTGGGTGAAGAGTGAGGGTAATAGAATTCCAGGGGACGGGAGCCACAAGAGAAAACCATTTAAGGCAAGATGAGGCAGTGTGGGGGTCTATATAAGAGATGGTTCTGTGATGAGCAGAGGGTACGGGCAGGGACATATGGGGATACAAGAGGAGAAATACAAAAAGGAGTAGCAGAGCGAAGGGATTTCAATGTTAAGAGAAGGATTTTGTAAACAATATGTTGTTTAATGGGGAGCCAGTTAGTTGTGTGGATGGTTACAATAGTCCAGCATAAGAGCATGGGTAACCATAGCAGTATTTGGAAGAGAGAGGAACCTCCAGATTTTTCAATATTGCAAAGAAAAAAGCTGCAGGTTTTAACAACATTGTTAATGTGGTTAGAAAAAGAGAAGAATCAATAAATACCCCTAAGCAATGTGCCGACTGAATAGGGTAAAGGGGTTATTGGGATAGGACCAGGTTTAGGTGGGGAAATTAGCAGTTCAGTTTTAGTAAAGTTTAGTTTAAGGCATTGTGATAAAACGACCTTTAGTGATAAAACCAGTAATCCTGTGTTATTTCAGCAAGAATACCAGAACGATTCTTGGCTACACATTTTGTACTAAGGGATCATAATATTTCCCATCAAATATTTCAGTTGAATCTTGGATGGCATTGTTAATTGGTATTTATCTAACTCATTGTTCTCTATATCTTCCTTGTTATCTCTTTAAGCAGTTGGTAGCCCACTTCACTTTTGGCCACCAAGCAATATTTAGTCACATGTCATTTTCAAACTCCAATCATTGAAAGCCTCCTGATTACTACCAAGCAATTAGGAGAAATGAGTCATTATATCCCACTTGAAGTGGTTAAAACATGCAACAAATAAAGCATGTAATGTTATACATTTTCATGCATAACATTACCTCAGTTATTCTTCCTTGCAAGCTGCTTTTCTGCTTTTCTTCTTTTGAAAGCTGTTATTTCATCCTGCAGCAAACCATGACCCATCTGCCTGTGAACGATATTAAAATAGTGACGGAAAAAAACAACAAAAAAAAATTTGTTAGGTTGGAAGCAAGAGGATATCCTGTGCCTGGACTGCACGCTCTCTCCGCTTACCCTGACTTGATCACTGGTGGGACAGGTAACGGTTTTGTAAAACCTTCTTTTCCAACCAGCCAGAATGTCTCTTCAATACCTTTACCCTTATCCAAAAGAGACAAAAAACACAATTACCATGACTGTGATGACCCAGTAATGATGACCCAAAGAAGGAGACAAATGTCAGTAGCATTTAGAGGAAAAGTCTTCTGTATAATTGTTTCCTCAACCAATGTTACAAACATCTTGTACGTTTTAAACAAATCTGCCCTATATCTATTCTAAGGATATTTGCACCATGTTGGTAGTTTTTAAAAAGAAGGTCCTGTGTAATTTGTAGTTCTATAGACTGCCGAGCAGCAAAGCTGGATCCCCAGACAAAATGGCACCTGGTAAACTAACACACTTTGGCACAGGGATAAGGAAGTAGCAGGAAGTAGCAAGTTCTTATCGTTTAACATAGTGCTAACTTTGCCCCAACCAATCAGATCTTAGCTTTCAAACGTTAAATAATATCTGATTGGTTGGGGCAAAATTAGCACCATTTTAAACGATAAGAACTTTTATTGAATCTCCCTGTATATGTGGTAAATGTTGATTCTAATTGGAAGTCAAAGAGGCTGAACATTGAGAAGAGAAAAGTGAAGTTCCTACCAGGCAATCTGATACCTTAGTGTGGATTTCTCCTATGTATGTTTGTTGCGAGTCATATTCTTTAGAATGGATAAATTTCAACATGTACTGTTGAATTTTGCTTGGGTGAATGCATTATAATTAATGTGGTCTACTCTACAATGGGGGGTTAAATATATTATGCAATAGAATATTGAATTATATTACAAAAATGTCACCGCTAAATATGTCTCATGCAATACACATCTGATTTAAATATTATCATCTAATGTGTCATTAGGCTATGATCAACAATAACCCAAAAAAGTCCTTATAGTTATATGCTTGTTAAACTGTAATGAATTATCAACTTCTCCCCTTTCTATAATGATTGCACAATGCAAAATGTGGGGTTTCCTTTTGTCTATTTTTACATAGAGTGGAGGTTTTATCTCTAGGTTCACCAATGAACATAGAAAAGTCTCTCTGCATCATTACTTACCTTTAGCTCTGTCCTTCCTCTTAATTCCAGAATGTAACCTTCATTTAAAGACCTTAGTGTTTTAACAGTGCTTTGATTCACGTGGATTCTATAAGCTAGAAGAGAGGAAGAGAGACTTTATTCAATACACATATAACAAGTCGACTAAAATGGAAATTGGTTGAGCACAACTCACATATGGATAGTTTATATTTTGTTAACACCACAGTAGTTATACCAGGTCCCCCAATACCACTATTGTTTGCTGCCTCCAATAATTTATATGCTTTTCAATAATGCTCCTTTCCTATTGGTGGCTGCCTGTATCATATGAATGTCAGGGGAACTCTAGCAAGTTCCCCTGACATTCAGAACTAATAGGCATGCCCAGTGCAGACATCCCCACAGCTTAATCTGCATATAATTTGCAGTGCGTGTTCTCTCATGAACTCACTACATCTGCCTCTGCCTTTCAAATAAGAATAAAAGGCTCAACATAAGTTAAAGGGCATCTCCCCAAACCCCACAAAAGATTGGCTAGGCCTTGCAATGGCTTGGTCTTTATGCCAAAAATCGAATCCTAAACTTACTTACCAGCCCTCTTTCCAGCACCGGCCTTTTGATGCATTTTCCGACAGAGAAAGAAGCTGGACCGGCAGACGCTCAGTGCGTGAGTCTCAGCCAATCACTGAGTGGCTGCCGGTCCGATCCAATCTAATCAATCAAGACCTTTCAAAACAGCTGAACTTTTTTTTAAAGTATGGCAATTTTTAATTATACTCACCTCCTCCTATTCCTCTTCTTCTATACCCCTGGGTACTATTCACATGTGAAGTGGGCCTGGGGGAGAGTTCCCCTTTAACTGACAATTCAGAAAAAGACGAAAGAGAACCCTAAGGGCTAGGACACACTGCAGCGATGTAATGTGCAATCCACACGCTACTGGCCACACTAGGTGCAATTTATTGTAGTGCGATCCGTTTATCATAGTGCATGAGGTCACTAACTTTTTGTGAATCACATGCTATCCAATTGTGCAACATCAAGCGGATCACATTGCAAGTTGACTACATCTCGCTAGAAAGATATGTCATATAAATGGCAGGTATTGATAAATACAAGGATTTTACTGTACTGTTGTTGTCTTTATTTTTTTTGTCAGAAATATTTCAATGTGTATGCAGCACTTATTTCATGCAAATAGAATAGGAAACTGGGAAAACACGTTAACCAGCGATGTAACTTCTGTGTATCTAAAAATGCTCAGTGTCTTTCAAATGTTTAAATAGATCTTAATCTAATGCAATGTCTATACACTGGTTAGGTTTCTCTGGATTGCTTGTACATAAATACATGTGATAATCGTGTGTAAAGTAATGCTATGTACACACATGCGAGTGGCAGACCAACAGCCGTATCGGGCAACAATCGTTGGGTGTACGGCTGCATGGCTGTACGGTTGGGCGTCAGTTATGCACCAACACCTGATTGAATGTCCATACACTATCCGAAACGTCCATTTGTATACCCCGTGTGTACAGAGCTTTACATGTTTGTAATCTGCAGCAACCAATCAGATGTTATCAAATGTTTTCTTGCTATAATAGACCAGTAAAAAGGTAACATTTGTTTGTTAAGACAAATTAACAGTTAAAGAACAACTCCACCCTCATAAGAACATATTTTAGAAAGAATGGCCTCTTTAAAATATGTTGATATATCATAGTTTATCCTATGAATTCATTACTGTATGCCTGCTATGCTTCTGGATGCCTCGTGGAAACTGAGCAATTTAGAAACCTGTACTGAGCCTGGGCATGCTCAGAAGAGGCAGACAGGGGATTAACATTCAGTCACTGGCTGTGATGTTAACTTTCAAATCCATAACTGACAGTTACTAACTGGAAGAACCAGGAAGTAGAAACTGGGAAAACAGGACATTGTGCAGGATTTTAGGTTAGACTTATATTTCAGATTTCAAACTATTACAGTTTAGGGTTTTGGGGGTGATGTATCGGTATGTAAGTTTTCATTTCAGGGCTGGACTTGCCTTTTAAGGGAAATTTTTGCACCTCTTATTAAATGAGGCTGAATTTATGTATTTGCATGAGAAGGTTTCCTTTCCTGTAACTCATGTTAAGCTGAGTATACACATTCCCGATAAAGGGCCAACAGTCATTTCGGACAAAAAAATTCCATTGTTTGTGGTCGGCTCCCTGTACTAAGGTATAGGAAGTCGGGTCAACATCATAGGGATTATAGCAGTCACAAACGTTCTCCCTATACTTTATATTTAATTTAATTTATTTAGGGAGAATGATTGTGACTGTGTGTATCCCATCTGTCAAAGATCACTGAAAAAATCTTGCAGATTCTATCTGTTATGTTTGACAGATTGTTACAGTGTGTACCCACCTTTACTCTCAGCAACCTCTCTTGCAACCCACAGAGTTGGCCTCCCTATATCGAATGAATTCTAAATACAGGATTAGAATCGGAAGAGGTGTCTTGCAAAACCAAATATAAACTCAATGATTCTTTATATGAAGGCTTATTTACAGCACTGGCTCTGAGGGGAATCAGTGATAAGATGTACTAGGAAGGAAACACTGATAAAAAATAAAGTTTACAGAAGAAAACCAGTGTTATATAAACACAAATCTCTTGTGCAGCTATAAGGCAATACAACAGAGCTGTCTGAAATTATATTAAAGAAAATCTTATAAATCGTTCATTCAGGCTGTCACTCTAGCCAGTGTAGTAAAATCAATTTATTACTGGAACCATTCCTTACTGTGAGTCCCAGAGCACAGCTCCAGCAATACTGGATAGTGACACAGAAAAAAAGGACAGGCGGCAATATCTTTATGTCAATTAAAGGTCTATTGTCAAGTTTATTAGAAGTCACCCAGGAGTACAATACTATATCAAAGTACATGTTCAAATTAATGAATGATAAGCATGGTATACATTATTTTGTGTTTTTCTACATTTATTTCTGTTTATCCAGTGGTGTAACTACTGGGCCCCTTCAGAGCCTGCAATGGTGGGGGGGCCCGGGAGGTAAGAGGGCCTGCGACCCTCTTCTAGAGTGTCTGTGAGCAGCTGTTTTTAAACGTATGCACTAAAGAGCAGCTGTTTAAAGTTCTGTCGGTTTGGTGCCGGACTTTTAATCAGCTGATTGCGTGTATGTATCCTTTTTGCATACTCACGATCAGCTGTTTAAACAAAGCTGATTGTGGTGGGGAGGGGGCTATGTCAGGGGCCTTAAATCTTGTGGGGGAGTCCGGCAGTCCCGCAGCTGTGTTAATCCTATCATAATTCATTTTTTGTGACACAAGCAATCATAAAATGCTGTAAACACTAATTTCCAAATAGTTAATTTGATAACTTGTATGTTATAAGATATAAGAGTCTATTTTCTATTTTCCAATTGTTCATTTGTGATCAGAAACTTAGAAGAAATACTGAGAGTTGCTGGTAGTCATTAGGATCCTTTGCTCTGCAGTACTTACGTAACCCTGTAGATTCCATTCGTGAAGCTGTATTTACTGTATCTCCAAAGAGGCAATACCTTGGCATGGTAAGACCGACTACTCCAGCAACAACTGGACCTAGGGGGAAGGACAATATTTTGACCGCTGTAAATGGTACACACTGTCATCAAAGCTTATTAACAATGATAAAGTAGCTGTTACAGCAATGCATCAACCAGTGGAACCATAAAACAACATAAGACAGTAGTAACAAATTAACACATAATAATGTATTTATCCTTTTTAGCTGTGTGGTATTTGAGTAGGCAATGAAGGGATGGCTCTAGAGTAGGCTGCCATCCAGTCAGATGTGTAGAGCAGATCCCATGTGAGCAATGTGTTACCTGAATGAAGACCAATTCGAATCCTGACGGGGATATCCGGCATATGCCTCATTTTGAAAGAACCGACTGAGCTAAGGATATCAAGAGACATATTTGCAATCTCTGCCGCATGTCTGTTCCCATTCCTCTTTGGAAGGCCCGAAGCAACCATGTATGCATCTCCTATGGTCTCTACCTGCACAACAAGAAAACAACTCTAATTACAGGACATTCAGTAACATTCAATAACAGTTCTTATTGTTAAAAATGGTGATATTTTTGCCCCAACCAATCAGATATTATTTAACATTTGAAAGCTAACATCTGATTGGTTGGGGCAAAATTAGCACAATTTTTAATGATAAGAACTTTTATGGAATAACCCTGATTGTATTTTCTAATTTACAATGAGCTTCAGGGCACCCTGCTGAAGAAAACAATGGATCTTGTTCAAAAACAATAAACTATCCTCAAATTGCAATCATTTCTGGAATGCTGGAATAATGCCATTAAACTATGGAAAACATTCAGCCAGTTCTAGACATATCCAGTGTCAAAACTATATTGGGTAGCTAATTCTGCAGTTTTAAGAGCCTAGACCGTGAATATTTATATTAATAATAAATTAAGTACTTGATAGGTAATGCAATCTAAATTCTATTATTTTAAATTTAGTTTTTAAAGGAGAACTTTACCGACATTCAGATTCAATTTACCAAATTCAAAGGAGGACTGGGCCACTAGGCAGAGGGGAAATCCTTCCTGGGCCACTTTATGCTACAATAATTAGGCCATGGCTTTTGCTGTGATGTTACGCCACATGGCCACACAGACTGGCCTGATCAAAGTCAAAGCTCTCTGGTTGCTCTTTGTACCACAGCCTACACAATGTTGTGTACAATGATATTCCTTCATGTACCCGCATTTTAACCCTAAGGGCCATACCTCTAAACAATCAATGCAGTAAACCCACATTTACGATCACAGGTGTAAATCTTCACTTGCGATTGTAGACTTATGCCCTGCGATCTTAGATTTATGATTCCACATACAATACCATTGGGGTATTTTGCTACCGCATGGTATTGTACAAATGAACACCCGCGCTTTAAGGCAGCAGCCGCACTTTTACGATAACCTGCGGTATCTCAGATTTGTAATACTGCAGGTTTTTAAATATTTGCATGCAAGAAAGGGCCACTGCAATGTGTTTGACCCCCAGCCCAAAAGGTCCCATCCCCCCCCCCCCCAAACAACCCCCTCCCACCCCCAAACAATCCCCTCCCTTAATATTACCCAGGGAGAGGACCTAAACCACAAGGTTCTTAGTTTAAGGCAGAAAATGCTAATTATTTCATATATACAATGTTAAAAATACATTTGAAAGAGAAACAAAACTTTCCTACTTACCTTATACACATCATGATTTCCTATAACAGCATCAAACAATGTATATAAGTCATTTAGCAGGTCCACCACTTCAATGGGTTCACTCATAGCTGATATAGAGGTAAAGCCAACTATATCACTGAAATACAATGTAACCTCATCAAAGCCCTCCGGTTCCACTGTACAGCCCATTTTTAAAGCTTCAGCCACTGACCTGAAAATCAAACACAGTAGGTAGAATGTGGAAGCAAAGATTCCCAATGATTGGTGGTATAGCACTACTCCAGTGGGTTAATGATTTATACTGGGAGCATTAAACATGATCACGAGTATAAAAGGGCACAATTTGCTAAATGTTGCTGCCAAGCTTAATTTTCCTCCTTACAGACTATTTACTCTTATACTGCAAAAGGAAACATGATCATATATTCTCATATACATATAAGGAATAATTATTAGATTCTGTATTCTAAATTATGTGATACAAATGCTTCTCAAAACACCTTTTAATCTTTCCCATATTGGAGTCTAGCAGCCATTTCTATATAGGAAATTGCAGCAAATCAATACTGAGCTGAGCTTAGTGCATTCCAATCAAGAGAGAGAGACATATTATACTCCTGGTGGGATGTTCAACATGCATCCCAAAACAGACCTTGCACATAATTAAGCAGTTACATTAACCCCCAAAAGAGAGAAAGTATTAAAGGGACACTATGACTTTGCCTCATCTTAATCTATAATTGAATAAATGTAAGTAGCACTTGATTTGCGTGTGTTGCTGCATGCCTTTGACACACATTTTGTTTAGGAGCAGTATCCCCCCTCCCTCTTTTAACCACTCCCACTTCCATCAGACCTGACTTTCCCCCCCCACAAACCAACTGTCAAGCCTGCACACAACATACAGCATTCCAACTGTCAAAACTCTGTCACGATTCCAGCTACAGTAAAACTACTCACAGAAGAATGAGAATGAGAACAAGTAACATGATTGACAGCTGAAATATAAGAAGTTTTAGATTGGATATCTAAAGAAATAGGGGTCAGATCATCAAAAAAAATTATAAAGTGGTGGTTGGGAAGAATTATAGTTTCCAGTTATGGTCAATTTAAAATAACCTATTTTTGGTATAGATGCCCTTTAAAGGTTTTAAAGGTTTTTACATACAATCTATAATGATCTTCTATAATGCATCACATTGAATCTTGAACATTGGATAATAACTAATTTTTAAATACAACTCATACAACACAAAGAAAAGTTTCCCTAATAATAATTAGGAAAGAATTCATGGTAGTAAATAGACACCATAAACTTACGGAGGTAACATTTGCGTTAAGAGTTTCTCGGTTTTCTGTTTTTCTATCTCTAGTTCCTCTGTTCTCTCTCTAATTAGATCTTCCAGGTTGCTTGAGTATTGTTCCAACATACGTAGCATAGAATCAATGATGTTTGTCTTTCTCCCTTTATTAATGTTCTTAAACTGTAATGTAAATAATCAAACAATAAAAGATATAACAATATAGAGATCTCTCTCCACATCCCTTAAATTTTCTTATGTAAAATTGGGGAACAACATTAAAAAAGATGTTATATTAAAAACGTTAAAAAGGTATCTCCACCCTCTAAATAGTTTTATATAATGTAGGCCCAACCAGTATGCTAAATTGCTAAAAAAAACAAACAGAACTCACCTTATAGCCTCTCGCTCCTGAGGGGCTCTGATCCGGCACTCTGTTTGCTGGAACTTGCAAACAGGGGCCAGATCGGCAGCCACGGCAATTATAGATGAGGCTGCCAGCAATGCAGATCGTTGCGGGATGAAAGTCTGTAAGTAGAGTTCTGATTCTTTTTTTAGCAATCTAACAATGCGGTTGGGGGTGGGCAGGGATGCCCTACATTATATAAAATTATTTTTACGCTAGGAGAAGGGCACCCATGGAGGGATCAGGAGGGTGGGAGGTAGGAGGGGAAAGGGCTCCCCTGCACATGCCACTGACCTCTCAGAGGACAAGGAGGAGGCAGAAACCTTTCACACAGGAAGACACCTCCTACTCTTCAGTTTCCTGGACTTTGGACAAGCACTGCAGGAGAACCATAAGGAGCAAAGATGTACAGTAAGGATTTCTTTAAACTACACAGAGAGGCCAGTAGTGGGTTAAATTTTAGTTTTGGGGGTGGACATGCCCTTTAATAACCAAGTATGAAAACATATGTATTCTTTCCCATATATGATCAATTTCATGGAAACACATTTTCCAGCACTACAGTACAGAAACCTTAACTCAACTACCAAAGAACAGGTGTTAATAGAGTTTCTATTTGTCATCTGTCTGCAGAAGGTTATGCAATTATAGTTTAAGAGCATTTTTCCTACAATATCACTTGCCTTTCTTAGTATTACTTAACCAAAGATATGCCTAGGTGAAGTCAATAAAATCCATACTGTTATTTGCAAGAAAGGGAAGAACACTAGTTTGTGTAAACTTCTTTAAAAAGAGTGGGTTAACCCTCTCAGCCCACCCCTGCCCATTTACCAGGGTAAGGACATAAACCATTAGATACTCACCCTTTAATAGTTGTATCATCAATAGCTGTAAATATTTATTTTTTAATTTCTTGATCGCCGGCCCATTATAGCTCTGCACACACACTGTCTGAGATCTGTCTAATGGGAAGATGCCATTTTTGCAGAGGGCATCTTGCTATTGGTTAGGCCCTAGTCCAAAAGAGGCAGGGTTCCAGCTGTTAAAGGGACTGTAAACTCTCTAAACCCCAAAAAAGAACTATGTGTCATTTGTTTCTGTTATTCACAAGGAGGTGAGAACGCTTATTCTCACCTCCCTATAAATACTAGGACGCTCGGGGGACCTGGAACTTACCTTACTCGCCGCTCCACTCACAGCCGCTTCACTAAACAGCTGTTCTCTCCCGATCACGCGCCCTATCTTTTGTATTGGCGCGCATGCGCCTAAGATAGGGCGCGTGGTCGGAACAGAGCGGCTGTCAGTGAAGGAGCGGCTGCAAGTGGAGCGGCAGTAAGGTAAGTTCCAGGTCCCTCGAGCGTCCTATTATTCACAGGGAGGTGAGAATAAGCGTTCTCACCTCCCTGTGAATAATAGAAACGAATGGCACATAGTTCTTTTTTGGGGTTCAGTGTTCCTTTAAATGTAAACCCAGTGGGGAGGACCTAGTGGTCCTCACCCTTGGTAGACTTAATGGACAAGGGGTAGACTGGGATGAATTGTTGTTCTATTTTAGTGATGTGATGATAATAATTAGTTCCAGTTTAGAAATGTAAGGGCCTATTTACTGGGAGCCACGATAGCTCTTTCCTACAGTTGTAGAGGATTTCACATCACCATTGAGGCTCTTGGTGAATCCATCTCTCGTCCTAAGAGCTGCATGATTTGAAGGGCCAGATTTACCATTAGGCACAGTAGGCACATGCCTAGGGGCACCTGAGGTTGGAGGGGTGACTGTCAATCTTCTCCCACCAATCCAACCCCTTAGGGGCCTGTGTTTAGGGGTGGGGCTAAGGGTGCCAGGCTCTTTGGGGCTACAGGCTCCTGAGGTGTAAATCCGGTCTTGTTGTCTGGCTTAAAAACTATTATTCAAACTGCTGCAATGGTGATATTAAATTGCTTGCAGCAGTTGCACGTGTTAAGTTTTCAAAACACAATCAGCTGCGACAATCCACCTTAAAGACATACTAAACATTTTTAAATTGCTGCCTAGCATTTAATTGTGAAGGCAAAATAACACAGCTTTTCTTAAATAGCCCTGTTCATTTGCTCTGTGCCCTTTCTTGTTGATCGGTTTCTGAGTTATAGGAACACTGCAGTACTATATTGGTTTTTTTTTATACCATTAAAATAATTTATATGAGTCTCTTGGTATGAATCCCATTTTAAACACAAACTGGCAGGTAGAACTGCAAAGCGCCAAGCCAGAGAATCTACTCCCGGGGATTACATCTGTTAGAGGTGAGAATGATCTCACCATGACTCACAGATTCTAATACTCGTAAAGGTTTAATGTTTATTTTCAAAGAACACAGGTACATTGTGGGATTGCCAGCAGGATGAAGTACGTCTTCTCTTCAATATTAATGAAATGTTCCCTCCTTCTGAAACAAACGAATTATCATATACGTCATGAATAATACCCTCAATAAAACATTAATCATTGATATTCCCGCTGAGGATAGACTGTAGCAGTTCTTTCATTCCGACAGAATCAGCGGTCAGAGATGTTTGAAAAAACACGTCACTGTTTTACAGTTTACAGCTAATGAGAGGGAATTCACCGAGCAGACCTGTAATTGAATTGCCAGTATCTCTTACTAATTACGACTGGGCATAGTTTAAACATTTAATAATCAGCATTTGTCAATTCAATGTGAATTCTGTGAGATCCCATTAAATACTGTACCACAAGGATTGATTGAGTATCGCCGAATGCAACTGAGATTTCATTTAACCCCTTCACGCATGATTTTATAAAGTGTAATAAGTGTAATAAAGAATTCAGATGAACAAATTCATTATGTTACTAGAAATACTGTGGTCTGAGAAAGAAAGGTTAATATAGTATTCTAACTAGTGTATTGTGATCACTGTGTACATTTCTAACTAGTGTATCATGGTCATTGTGTACATTTCTAACTAGTGTATCATGGTCACTGTGTACATATCGGTCACTGTGTACATTTCTAACTAGTCTATCGGTCACTGTGTACATTTCTAACTAGTGTATCTGGTCACTGTGTAATTTCAATAGTTATCGTCACTGTGTACATTTCTAACTATGTACGGTCACTGTGTACATTCTAATAGGTATCGGTCACTGTGTACATTTCTAACTATTGTATCCGTCACTGTGTACATTTCTAACTAGTGTATCAGTCACTGTGACTATGATACACTAGTTAGAAATGTACACAGTGACCGATACACTAATTAGAAATGTACACAGTGACTGATACACTAATTAGAAATGTACACAGTGACTGATACACTAGTTAGAAATGTACACAGTGACTATGATACACTAGCGTAACTAGTGTATCATAGCCACTGTGTACATTTCTATCTAGTGTATCATAGCCACTGTGTACATTTCTAACTAGTGTATCAGTCACTGTGTACATTTCTAATTAGTGTATCGGTCACTGTGTACATTTCTAACTAGTTTATCGGTCACTGTGTACATTTCTATCTAGTGTATCATAGTCACTGTGTACATTTCTATCTAGTGTATCATAGCCACTGTGTACATTTCTATCTAGTGTATCATAGCCACTGTGTACATTTCTAACTAGTGTATCATAGCCACTGTGTACATTTTAACTAGTGTATAGCCACGTGTACATTTCTATCTAGTGTTCATAGCCACTGGTACATTCTAACTAGTTTATCGGTCACTGTGTACATTTCTATCTAGTGTATCATAGCCACTGTGTACATTTCTATCTAGTGTATCATAGCCACTGTGTACATTTCTATCTAGTGTATCATAGCCACTGTGTACATTTCTCACTAGTGTATCAGTCACTGTGTACATTTCTATCTAGTGTATCATAGTCACTGTGTACATTCCTATCTAGTTTATTGGTCACTGTGTACATTTCTTACTAGTGTATCATGGTCACTGTGTACATTTCTAACTAGTGTATCATAGCCACTGTGTACATTTCTAACTAGTGTATCAGTCACTGTGTACATTTCTATCTAGTGTATCAGTCACTGTGTACATTTCTAACTAGTTTATCGGTCACTGTGTACATTTCTATTTAGTGTATCAGTCACCTGTGTACATTTCTAACTAGTGTATCAGTCACTGTGTACATTTCTAACTAGTGTATCGGTCACTGTGACTATGATACACTAGTTAGAAATGTACACAGTGACCGATACACTAGTTAGAAATGTACACAGTGACTGATCACTAGTTAGAAATGTACAGAGTGACTGATACACTAGTTAGAAATGTACACAGTGACTATGATACACTAGTTAGAACTGTACACAGTGACTATGATACACTAGTGTAACTAGTGTATCATAGCCACTGTGTACATTTCTATCTAGTGTATCATAGCCACTGTGTACATTTCTAACTAGTTTATCGGTCACTGTGTACATTTCTATCTAGTGTATCATAGCCACTGTGTACATTTCTAACTAGTTATCCGTCACTATGTACATTTCTATCTAGTGTATCATAGTCACTGTGTACATTTCTATCTAGTGTATCATAGCCACTGTGTACATTTCTCACTAGTATCAGTCACTGTGTACATTCTATCGTGTATCATAGTCACTGTGTACATTTCTATCTAGTGTATCATAGTCACTGTGTACATTTCTAACTAGTTTATCGGTCACTGTGTACATTTCTTACTAGTGTATTATGGTCACTGTGTACATTCTAACTAGTGTATCATAGCCACTGTGTACATTTCTAACTAGTGTATCAGTCACTGTGTACATTTCTATCTAGTGTATCAGTCACTGTGTACATTTCTAACGATTGTATACAGTCACTGTGTACATTTCTAACTAGTGTATTATGGTCACTGTGTACATTTCTATCTAGTGTATCATAGCCACTGTGTACATTTCTAACTAGTTTATCGGTCACTGGTACATTTCTATCTAGTGTATCATAGCCACTGTGTACATTTCTAACTAGTTTATCGGTCACGTGTACATTTCTATCTAGTGTTCATAGCACTGTGTACATTTCTACTAGTTTATCGGTCACTATGTTACATTTCTATCTAGTGTATCATTCACTGTGTACATTCTATCTAGGTATCATAGCGTGTACATTTCACTAGTGATCATCACTGTGTATTTCTATCTAGTGATCATAGTACTTTGTTTGTCATTCTATCTAGTGTCATAGTCACTGTGTACATTTCTAACTAGTTTATCGGTTCCACTGTGTACATTCTTACTAGGTTTATGGTCACTGTGTACATTTCTAACTAGTGATATAGCCACTGTGTACATTTCTAACTGTGTATCAGTCACTGTGTACATTTCTATTAGTGTATCAGTCATGTGTACATTTCTAACTATTGTCAGTCACTGTGTACATTTCTAACTGTGTATCACACGTGTAATTCTAACTGTGACCATCACTGTGTACATTTCTAACTAGTGTACCAGTCACTGTGTATCAATGCACCAGGTTGCAATTAACAATGTTCCTTACCTGATCAAATATTTCATCAAATGAGGGACGCCTGTCTGGCACTTCACTCCAGCATTTATTCATCAGCAGAATGCATTCCATAGGAGCATGGTCTGGAGACACCACAGGACGGCACAAGGGAGGGGGTTTCTTTATCTTCTGTATGATTTCTGTAGAACAAGAACAATCCTAATGTTCACTTTTCATTCGGCTTCATATAAGGCACTACAGGACATTATTGTTATTATGGATTTGTATAGCTGCAACATCTTCTGTAGAGCTTTACAATTACATGTATACATTCACATCCGGCCCTGCTCCAAAGAGTGTACAATCTAAGCACATTTATTTAACACATACAACCTATCAGTATGTCTTTATGATTTTATTTAACACATTCAACCTATCAGTATATTTTAATGATAGTGGGGGAAAACAGATTGCCCGGAGGAAACCCACGGAAGCACGGGGAGAACATACAAACTCCTTGTAGATGTGTCCAAAGGTGGATGAGGATTTGAACCCAGGACTTTGCTTTAAGGCATCAGTAATAGCAGTAATAGCAGTAATGATGTATTTTCACAGGTAAGTTCTCCTCCAATTCAGACATTAATAGTATATACAAATGGTAAAATATCAAAGGATATTGGGTGGATGGGATTGTTGCAGCATGAGGATGGGACCCAGACACTACTGGCTGTATAAATCGGGATATTAATCCCATTGTATTAGAAATTCATAATATCAGATTTCATTATAGAATAGGTTAGTCTAGAAGTTCTTACAAATCCATATTTAAAGCTGGTGTGGCACTAAAGTATCTCACATGACCACAATGAACTTTATGACACAAGATCTTGATATCTGGGGATGTACCACATTAATATATGATTAGCTTTATGTGCATCCTACTGTTTGCAATATTCTTGTGGGGAGATTTGGACAGATGTTCTAGTGCTGACACCATGGGCAATAGCTATATGTATTGGATTATTTACCCTTTATCTTCTTTTTTTCTCTTTGGTGAAATGTAACATGATATAGCACCCCTAGTTTCAGTACTAAGTCAGGGCTATTTCTAATACCTTCTACAGACTCTTCCAATGTACAATATGGGGGACCACGGACCACTACTTCCTGCATGATGATGGAGAAGCTGTACACATCTCCAGTGAATGTGCCATGCAATGCTGAAATCGAATCCCCAGCAATTCTGGTGCCGTCCAGAGTAACTCTGCATGGAACATGAAAGGAAAGTTAACAGAACACACTGTATCTATCTGTATACTGTATCTATCCAAAGAAAAGTAATCTAGTATTTCATTTTTTCTGGGTGGATTGATGAAACTATAAAATTAACAAATACTCTAGGTTTTAAATCTCAAATTTTTACAAGTGTATAAATAAACTGCAGTTTTGCTTCAAATAATTGGTTTAGTTTTCTGTTTCCTGTGGCCATTAAATTGTACCTTTGGGCAAGGCCACACTGCAACGCAAACGCAAACGCAATCGCATGCAATTACAAGTGCGATTTTTTTGCGTTTGCGCTTGCGATTTCTTCAATAAGTATAGGAAAACGCATGCGATTGCGATTAAAAATGCAGAACGCAAAACGCAATCGCAACGCACTGAAAAATGCGTGTTTTTTTGCGTTGCCGTGTTTTCAATGATTTTTAAAAAACGCAAACGCAAAAAAAACGCAGCAGTGTGCCCTAGCCCTTTCTGCATATTCTTTACCAAGCTTCTTTTTGCACACCTATCATGATAACAAAATCTTGGTGGCTGATATATGGCTCCTGTTGAACCAGGAAGACGTATTGGTTGCTGTCCAGTAGCAGGCCTATTCTTGGTGTTAGTGCAGGTTTATTGCACTATATTTCACCTGCAGCTTTTAACATTTATCTGCTGTATCTTTAAATGAGATGAACAAAACTGGCAAGTTTCATTCTGACAGCAGTTCTGTGGAACCTATAAAAGTTTGGAAAAATCAAATACGATTCAAGATAAGATCCGGGTCCAATACGTAACCCAGGAACACAGGACTTTGAACAAATTTTCAAAGACTTTCGAATGTACGGAGCTATTTTCGATAATTTTAGAAAATATCTCCGAATGTTCGAAAGTCCTCGAAAATAAGACCGGAGACCACTTTCGAGTTTCTGGTCTCCGATCGTATTTTCGAGGATTTTTGAAGTTCGAAGATATTTCTGAAAATTATCGACACATTGATAATTCTTACATTCGATAATTCTTACATTCGATAATTCATACATTTGATAATTCTTACATTCGATAATTCATACATTCGATCATTCTTACATTCGATAATTCTTACATTCGATAATTTATACATTCGATAATTCATACATTCGATAATTTATACATTCGAAAATCTATCCCGAAGTTCCGAATTCCAGACAATTCGATTTGGAAGGATCTTTCAGATTTCGGAACCGGGGAGGATCCGTGTTGGATCTGGGTTCGTGTCGAACCCGGATTCCATGTCTAGCTGGGAGTTGAAGTTTCTAAACATCTGGAGGGCCAAGCTTTGTCACCACTATACCTAGACACAAGAATCTTTAAAGGAGGAGTCCAGCCTAAAAATGTTTCAATTACTTGAATATATAGATAAACCTGTTTGAAATTAATAAAATCTTTTGCTTCAGAATGCGCAGAGAGGGCAGTAACCATGGGGATTTCTGTAGTGTATGGTTTTAGCATGTGTCTAGGGATTACACAGAATCTAACTGTCAGTTTCCTCTGTTTGTGAAAGAGATTTCTACCTACCATGGATTGTGGATGCTAATTGCTAATTACAAGGTCATTGAAAATATCATGTACTATACTGCACATTCAACTGGTATTTATTTCTTGCAATTCTAGCTTTCTTTTCTGTCCCCATGTTAGCCTCCTGCCACCAACTGGTAACTGGAGATACTAATGTCAGCAACTGCATGTGGTTCGGAAATGAGAAAAGAGAAATATGGTCAGGATTGAAAATGTCAAGTTTATTCCGGACTGTACCAGACTGTACTGTATACGTATTCTTACTGTCCTTCCTCTATTATATGTGTTCTATATTTTATCAATATCTAATAGCTTTTAGAGACTGGAGGGCACCAGTGAAACATCTCTACTCTACTGCAGTAATGACAAGGAATAAGGTTTGGGTTCAAAACCAACCTGCAGGGTTATTCAATAAAAGTTCTTATCGTTTAAAATGGTGCTAATTTTGCCCCAACCAATCAGATATTAGCTTTCAAATGTTAAATAAGATCTGATTGGTTGGGGCAAAATTAGCACCATTTTAAACGATAAGAACTTTTATTGAATCTCCCTGCTGGTTTCTAGTTGGAACTGATGGAACTTTTGAAAGTTTTGGAATTTTGAATTTTCAAGATTTCATAGTATTTTCGAGATCGGAATTTTTTTACGTTTTTCATCGTATTTTCAAAATTCCATTGGATTTTCACATCATAAATATCGAAATATTGATAAATAGCGAAAATACAATGCAGACTGCTGAAAACAGGTTGTGTGTGAAAATTCCGCTCATGAACGCTTGTTTTTATGTTGCAGGGATTGATACACGTCCCCCAGACCATTTTCCAGATCCCTTGCCATTTGTAAAAGGTTAATATTGATATTAGATTTTAAAGAATTAACCATTTAAATTTTTTAAACTTTGGAACTTGACTTCTCATAATGCAATATCAACACAGTTGGTGTGAGGTTTAACTATGGTACTAGGGAAATGCCACATAAGCTTCTCAATTATGGAACCGAATGCATTTCACCTTTGAAGATTTAAGATGAAGAAAACCTGTGAGTTCCACAGAATGTGTTGAAATTCTGTGGAATCGAAAATTTAAATCAATCCCAAATAAATTCAGTGTGAGTGGAATTTTAAACTTCAAATTTCAACCTGATCTACAGTTCTGATGGGTTTGGTTTGAAACTAGGACTTATCATGGGATTCATCATTAATATAGAGGCAGAAAATATGCTCTACAGAAGGTGCCCTCCCCATTTAGTTTTGGTAGAAAATCTCCAAACATTTGATTGTTGACTACAAATTAAATCTCTACCTGTGATCAAGGCAAAGAAAAAAGGAGATACTTTTCGCTACACTTCTCTAGAAATTGGATACAAATCCACATTTAAGATTTTATTCCTATTGAAAAACAAGTCAAATAATGACATTTAAGGCTACAGGTGATATCATTTTACCATACGCAGATGGTTCTTCATGAGGAATTCTCTGAGCCTGCAAAACTTCATTATAACCATAGTCAGTCACTTTTAAGACAAACCGCCCGTCTACTACACAGTTCCGAGACTTGAGCCTCCCATGGACAAATTTCCTATGGTGCAGATATTTCATACCCTACAAAGAATAGACATATCATTTATTATAGTACTGTTTCAGCTTTATCATTTCTTTTCATTTTCTTTGAGTTTTGTAATACAATAACTGCCATAAAAATTAATTGTCTACATTACTTGTCTGCATGCTATACGAATATCTACATTGTTGTTATGAGTGGTGGTAAACTTTAAAAACTTTGTGAGCATTCAATTCTCTGTTATATTTCATTTATGATGTTATTCCATAGGTCATGTTTACTATTCCTAGTCATATTGTGAAGATAATTTATTTAAAAGGACAATAACAGTAAAACACAATATTAATGAGAAATAAACACTGTACCATTACGAATCCTTAATAATCACAAAATCTTGTGTGTACTTTGTATATTCTATTTATGTTCTTATATAGCGCTGAAGATATGCCCTGCCTCAAAGAGCTAACCTATGAGTATGTATTTATGATTGTGGGGGTAACTGGGGTGCCCATTCAAAGAAAGGAGAGCATACAAACTCCTTACAGATGTAGAACGAACTCAGTGGTGAAAGGGCATCTGTGCTAACCATAAGCCACCTTGATATAAGATTGGTACAAAAAAATTAACAAAAGGTACTACTAATGTAATCAATTATTATAAACTGGTGCTTGTTGATCTCATGTCTAAAACATATCCCTACATTTATAACAGGTTATAAGTAGAAGATGGTATGTTGGTTCCAATAAACCGGTTTAGAATCGACACGTAAGATTTGTTCTGAAGTCCGACGAAAACTTTCAGGAACTCCCGGATTTCAGGAACACGAATTTACCCATAAATAACAATTAAACCTAGTAGATAAAACCATATAAGAAACAATATTATCACTAGTAATATAATAACCATATAATAACCAGAAAATAACTCGTCATATAATACCATATAATAACCTAGTCATAAACCTATAATAAAACCTAGTCATATAAAACCTATAATAACTAGTAATAGTAATACATATAATAACCATTAAATAACTAGTAGAGAATGAAACATATAATAAACATAGTAATATAATAACCATATAATAACCTTATACTATCTAGTCATAGAATAACCTATATAACCTGTAAGATAAGAACCTGATACTAACCATATTATAACTTATTAATTATCCTAGTCTATAATAACCATATAATAAAAAACTCGTCTATAGTACCATAATTATACCTAGTCATAAATAACTCAGTACTATTATAACCAATTAGTTATTCATAAATCATTAAAATAACCCCTTTAGTTAATCTGTTGGACAACAAAAATTCTGTGATCCTTCTGTATGTTTAGTCCAGTACTGGTTTTTGTTATTACTTTACATTGAGGTCTATTCTTGTATTTTAACTGGCCCCCTTTCACAATATTACTGTAACAGACACGAGAAATGCTGGGCTTTGCACTTTTCTTCAAGGCTCTGTACAGACATGGTATGACACATGCATGCCTGACCACAGACTGCACGACAACAGAAAATTGGGCGACATTTTTTTGTGTATGGGGCATTCGGTCGGTTCCATTGACGATATGCTGAGTGATAAATCAAAGGGGGGGGGGGGGGGGGGAAGGTTTTAGGACCATATGGAAGAAAGGGGAGAGACAATTAGAGCTGTTAGAGATCTCAGATAGAACTCCATAGTGTCTCATGTGCTTATAACTAGAGATTTTCAAAATGGTTAGCGAACAATACATTATCGAACGAACGAACGATCCTTCTGTGTAAGCGAATGGTACTATAATAATCTAGGTCATATAATAAACTAGTCATATAATAAACCATATAATAACCTAATCATATATTAACCATAGAATACTGTCAATAAATAACTCAGTAAATAATAACATATAGTTTGACCGAACTAAACACTCGACACGCAATGGTTTCAGCCAGTAGAATACCCCCACCCCGCCCGTCACACGGATTGTTCGTTCATTCAATAACAATCTGAATCAATAATAATTAATAACCTAGTCATATAATAACTCAGTAATATAATAACCATATAGTTTTGCGCCGAACTAAACCTGAATGTACCGTTCGCTAACCCAGAAGGATGTCGTTATTCAAACAATCCTCGAAATAATAACCTATAATAACCTTATAATATCCTAGTCATATAAAACATAGAATAAACTAGTCCGATATTAACCATATAATAAACCTTAGTCATATAATAATCCGTATATTATAACAAATAGTTCTCTCATATCATAAAATAACCCTTTAAGGTTAATCTGTTGGACAAAAAAATTCTGTGTATCCTTCTGGTATGTTTATCAGTCCTGGTTTTTGTTCTTACTTACATTGAGTCCTATTCGGTTATTTTACAGGACGCACATAAGTAAAAAGACCTTTCAAATGCAGCAAAAAAAAATCAAAGTTTATTGCAAGCACTTTCTGTACATTCTCTTAAAGGTAACAGGTATAAAAGGACATCTATACTGAAACAATGGTTATCTTTAGATATCCAATCTGAACTATCTTCTGCTAGGTGCAGTTTTGCTATAACTGGAATGGACACAGTGTTCATGCAAATCATGTGAATTGCATGATGGGAAATTCCCTCTTCCAATGCTGCCTCTTAGTAATTACTGAGCATGCTTGCCCTTATAGACTGTCGGCGACAGTGGTTGGGATCATGGGATTTGGCAGGACTGTGGAGCCATCCAGCCCCTTAACTATTTGTTACTTCTTTTGATGATAGAATGAGAACGGTGTATGCTAGAGAGGTGGTTCAGGACTCGTTTTACAGGTAATATTCTTGCCTTTCTTACTAGACCAACTTGTTTTGGGACCACAGTTCTCCTTTAATAATGAAAAGGGAATGCCTCAGTATACTATGAGTGCAGGCATTGGGAGCGAGAATGTCCCCACCGATGCATTTCACTCTACTACTGTCACAATTCTCAGCTACAGCAACGTATACATAACAGAAGTAGTTATGATACAAGGCAATTGGATGAACAGCTGAAATGTAGAGTGGTTCAGATTGATGAATATCTAAAAATCAGGGACAGATCAAGCAAAAAACGGTACAGTGATGTTAAGAAGAATTATAGGTTCTCATAATGGGCAATTAAAAAAAAAAACAGATTCCCAGTGTCATATACTCCTTAAGGAATGTTCACGCAATAGTGAAGCTTTCCTCTTCTATCAAACTTGATTGAAGCCCGGGAGGTTAAGGCTATGCCTATCCTCCTGTTCTTTCAACTCAATGTTAGATCGCCAGGATAACGAAGAAGATCGAAAATCTTAACCTTCACGTGATCCAGACAGGGTCTCTCTCTGACAGTCCCGGACGCTTCCTGCTTTGTTAGCGACTTAACGGCGAATGCCCGAGTAATGCGCGCTATAGCAGAACGAAGAGGAAAGCAGCCGGGAATTTCAGAGCGGGCCCTGCTGGATTGTCTGAAGGTAGATCTCATACTGAAGTTCGGTCCTGTATACTAAACATTGATTGAGAATGGGAGGGTAAGGCATAGCTCTTAACCTGTCCTGGCTTAAATCAATGTAGACAGGGAGGTATCACTATTGGCAGTGAACTATTCCTTTAAGATGGCCACATGGTTTTAAGGGTACAATCCAATCCAAGTAGAAAAAGCGCGCAGAGTATGTTGGCCAATTGGCGTGTGCGTTGCAATCCTTTTAAGAGTGAATGGGATATGACCATTGGGTTTGCAAATCGCATATGCGCTCTTGATATCAACATTGCGTGGATAGTAGCAAGAGTGAAAACTGGGATGCACATCTCCACGTATTATCGTGCAGCCTAGTTTTTCTCGTTTGTTTCCTTATCCTTAAACTCCAAAAATGTATTTCATGGGCAGCAGCAAGGATTGTTTACAATATACTGTTAGAAAAAATAAATAACTGATCCCACCATACAGCTAATCATTTGAGATGGATCCCTGGCTAGTCACAGTACTGGGCACAAACCATTATAAACTAAGAAAAAGTCTGAAAACCACCTATACGCTGACGGACGTGTAAACGGAAAATCCCCATTCAACAGTATATACGCTGAAGATAAAGAGTTTCAACAAAACTTTTTAGGCGGCAGCAGATCGCAATGATGACTCTTTGGTCATGCAGTTCCTGTACACTATAAATGATATCCAAAGAGACAAAAAGATAGCGGTTGCAATTTGCATCTTTGGTGAGAACAACAAAGTATAGTTATCTGTTGTATTCATTAGATCAACTGGACTTGAAATTAGTTCTTGAAACGTTTCGCTAGTATCCGATGCTTTCTCAATTCAGGAATGACTTGTACAAGAATCTGGGCATCGTATGTACCTGGAAAATCCCAATAGCATATCACAGCCCAGTTTTAAGGGTGTGGTATGTAATGTAACATTTGCGAAGGAACGTGACTAGTTACAAGAGAGGTGTTCAAGAGAGGGTTAAGGAGGCCATTTATGTGAAATAAAAGAAACCAAGCCTAAATAGAGGTGGTGGGGTGTTCAAACCCCATACCTGTCTGCCATGTACAAGTCTGTTTTGACACTTACTCTGGGCGTTCTATAACATCCCTCTTAGTTCCCACTGTCCAATCACTCACCCTTAACACCTGGCTGTGATATGCTAATTGGATTTTCCAGGGTACATAATTGCCACAGATTCTTGTACAAGTCATTCTGAATTGAGAAAGCAGTTGGATGACTAGCGAAACGTCTTCAGAACTACATTTCAAGTCCATTTTCTAATTGAATACAGATATACCATGACCTGGATGAATGAGAACGCTTCACAAGACAAAGTACAAGGTTAAGTTAAAAATAGATGACCTGTAAAAAGAGAGACTAATGTACAGATAGATCAATGATGTTCAGTATGGTCAGTTATGTAGATAATTCGGAGGAAAGAAGAAGAAAAATACATTAGATTGCGTTACAGCACAGATAATAAACATTGTAAAATAGCTTGGATTTACAGGATGTCATGTCACTGGTCTACGTAAACAATGGAAAGAGGTGGGGTAAACAATATTGACTTCAGAATGTCTCAGCAATAAACTCATCTGTAACTCAATCCCTACGTGACATGGTGAAATTGGATTATGTCAATTCTCCAACCTGGACAGAGCTATAACGCATATTTATTAAGTAAGAATGTACAAATAAAAAGATCTTATAATTTATAGACTTAAAGGGCAATCTATACTGAAATAATTACGTAAAAAAAAAAAGTAAAAATACAATTGCCGCATACTGGAAAACTAATTCTTCTTCCAACACCCACTGTAATATTTACAGTTTTTGTTGATTTTTTTTTCTGTCTCCTCTATTTCTTTAGATATCCAATCTAAAACATCTACAATTCAACGTCAATCAAGTTCCAAGTCTTCATAAACTATTCTTCTGTGAGGCAGTTGTGTGCGCTGAATGGTGACGAGATTTGACAGTTGTAATGCTGTGTGTGCAGTTACAGGTGTGAAGTGGTTGGTCTGGAAAACAGGTCAGATGGAAGTGGGAGTGGTTAAAAGAGGGGGGGGATATCTCTGAGCAAAACATGTGCTAGTGAAGGCATGCAGCAACACACACACCTCAGAGTAAGTGCTACTTACACTAATTATTTATAGATTAAATGAGGAAAAGTCATTATTTCATTATAGTGTGCTTTTAAAGAGGAACTAAACTTTGTTAAAAAACCTATGTAAAGCTTTTCCCCAGAACCACCTATACATTGTAAGATTCATCTACTATTAAGTTGGCAATTAATACATGTAAATAAAGATTCTGTATATAGAAGGCTTCATGTGTACCAGTACAGCGCCCAGGCCATGAATCATCAAAGAACCACGCCCTCTGAAACCCATATTCACTGTCCTATGTACAGAGTATTTTCTATACAGACTCACTCACACTGATATGGATTCCCTATAAAACTTTGAAAAAGCTGCTTGTTACCCCCTGGCCGTTCATTAACCAGTCAGGTGAGTTGCTGGTAAATAAGCTGCAGGGTAACATCTAGCTTTCAAGTCTTATCAGGGATCCATATTCCATTTTTTTTTATTATTCTTTTCCTATCAAAGATAAAGCTCCAAATGTACGTGTATGCTATGTGGCCTTATTTTTCAGTGTTGGCGGCACCGGTAAGCGCGCAGGTTTTTAAAATAAAACATTTCAGAAGGATACATTCAAATACCCCAGACTTCCTTTTATTCGTTTCTATTATATTCCATGCAAAGATAACAGCTCGCCTAAGGTAACCTAAATTGCAGCTTATTCCTGGTGGGCGGCACCCGTTGACGACTCTAGTTTTTAAAACACACAACAGTCCCGAAGGCCCTGGGCCGAAGAGCTTAACAATCTAATGCACATTATGACACCATACAATCTACAGTTTGTCTATTAAGATTTGGGGAACGCAAGTGCTGGATGAAATACCCACGGCAAGCACGGGGAGCTACAACTCCTTGCAGATGTTTGTCGCAAGGGTGGAATCGAACTTCATCGCTGCAAGGAATCAGTGCTAACGCACTGATGTCCACCGGTGCGGCCCTGCATTGAATGTGTTTGAAAACAAAAAACTGAAATCCCTGTTCTGTGTCATGGGAGTAGGGAGATCTCTGTGCTGTATGTGATTGGCTGTCAGCTTCTAAAAGCAAGGCGGGCAACTTCCTTGTTTTGATCCTGTTGAGTGGGCTCTCAGAGCATGTGCGCTTTACAGCAGACACTTAGCTGGAGGTTTACACCCAGCTATGTGGATTGTGGGAGCTAACCCTATATCTTTAAGTTTGTTCATAAATCACCCAATGGCCACAGCATGGATAGTGAGACACAGCGTGTTGTAATGTTGGCTGTGAGTGTGCTCTGTCTGTTGGGACATATGTTGTCTGAGACTTTGTTCTCCTTCAAGTTTAACTGCCCATATGGCTGAATATCTGACTTCAGAAACCGGGAGGTAAGTCAGTATTGGCGAGGCAGAGATCTTTGGGGGTGGAAAGTTATTGTGAAATTTTGTCACGGTATGCTGACTTTATTATTGAATTGGTCCTGATTGAATGCGATTCGCAGAGACGGGTGTTAAAATTTTAAAGTGCCCTATTGTCCATCATCACATGGCTTGGAGAAAATTTGCATGGGTTCAGTTCAGGTTTTCTCGTTCAAGCTTCTGGGAGGAATATGTTTTCCCTGGATAGCTTAGACCTTCAGGGTTATGACAAATTTGGTTGATTAAAAAACCTGATGTCCATCATTTGGATTTTGACCACTTTGGGAGCTCCAGGGCTTAGTCTAGTTGAAATCTCAATGGGAAGAGTAATAACTTCTCTATCCATTGCTTGCTATGTGATGTAATATCGCTTGGAATTCAGTTGAACTAAAGTTCTGACTCCAGCTAGTCTCCGTCTTTTTTAATCGTCACAGACTGAACGCAAAATAATACCTCGCTGTGACACACTGGCCATAACACACCTGGTCCATGGATTTCTTAGGGAATAAAATCACATTGACTGGAAATAAGATATTTAGCCCTAGTCACTGTATCTGTTGGCTGCTGTTGACTGAATAACTGACTGAAGACAGTTAAACTCTCGCCTTCCCTCAATACATAATCATTAAATAACAAATCCCGTCAGCATCTGCCCCGCGTAATCCACTGACAACACAAAGTTTTGTGGTTCCAGGGTTATAGAGTCCTGGTTGAAGCTCAGTTACCCTAAATAAATGGTCCAAACGTTACGGGCACAAAGAATAATATTTGGGTTTTTTTTTTGGGGGGGGGGTTACTATAAACCCGTATTTGGACAGCTGACTTCCGACTTCCCCTCCAATTAAGTTGAATGAAATATCCTTTAAACAATGGCTATGGTCATATCAAATCACTTGAAGCAGAGGCTTAAAGGGGTGTTTAGCTCACACATGACATGTTGGGGGTTTGTTTTAAAAAAAGTAAATGCAAAGAAGAGTCCAATGTCCCTTCAAGTCTACTAAAAAACAAACTTGGGGTCTTTTTTCCCGTAATCCATAAACCCTCCGTATTTCGTTGCTTCCAACAGATGTTTTACGACGAGTTTCTTTCTTTGAACAAAATCTTTTCTTGGATCAGACATTTTGCAAAACGTCCGAGAAACACAGACTTGACATTTTCTCTGACTTTAAGCACTGATATGCCCTTGTGAAAGTTGATAGTCAGTAACTTCTTTGGGAAAGGAATCCAAGAGTTTTACTGTTTTTTGCCAGCATTGCATCAACCCAATCTGTTCATTTCACTCTCAACTACGAACAGGCAGGCGTATCAACTCAGGAAAATAAACCGGGCTGTGGCCATTGTCATTACCTAGTCACAAGATTAACAGCTTTTATCTCTGGCATTCTTCAGTGCTGGGTCACCAGTTATTAGTACACAACGTCTGAATCACTGCCCACAGGCCAAGCATCAACTATATTTGAAGATGCATGCTTGTTTGGAGCAGTCATTGCAAGGAATACATTGGCGTAGATGTAGAAAAATACCCATACGTATGAAAATATACCATGCCTCCCTACAGGCCTAGACATGTAGGGAGCCTGTCTTCTCATGATCTTTAACTGGGGACTTGCAGTTTATCAACCCCAACTGCTATTTTTACCAGTTATTACTGTTTTGTAACAATATTTAATGATCGTTTCTTCTTGTTCTGGAAGGTATCTGCCTCACCCCTCTCTCAATGAGCTTTTAATAAGTTTGAGATGTGCAGAGGAGGCAGCGGGTGAAACAGCAGTCAATCATTGGCTGTGATGTCAGCAGTCTAGCTTTGATTGACTGAATGGGGGAAGGGTCAGCTTGGCTTCAGTATGGAGAAATGTTATCTATAAATCTGGTATGTGGCAATCTAATAAGCTGAAATATATCAATTTGGGGTTGAGGTACAGGTAGACGACATAGTGACCAGGTTTTTCTCTTCGAGATTGGACATTTCCCTTTAATTGGTCTACAACTGAAAATCGGATATTTACTAACCCGGGTATTAAAAATGTTTTCCTGCTAGATGGCTACTTTAATTACGTTAAGAAGCCTGGCATTGGACATTGTACTAGCATAAGCCTCTAAATGAGTGTATAGCAATATTTCTCGTCCTACTGACACAGGTTTTAGGCAGACCTCTATTTCAGGTAGTGTTATACATAAGCTGTAAGGGTCCCCAAGTACGTAGTTGTCTAGATAGATTCCTAATTCCGTTGGCTGTTGGCTAACACAAAACATAGAAGGCACAGTTACCAACTGAATTACGCGGAGGTGGCGTAGCAGGCCGCATGAAGGGAAGTTCCAGAGGTTACATATAACTAATGAACCACTTTTCGAGATCCTAGAGAATCGTTTTAAAACGCAAAGATGTTTCCACATGTCAGTCAGATCACGCAAATAACTTAAGTCACTTTCAACCGTGTGGGGATGTACACGCATCCTCCACTTGATTATCAAAAGAAAAGTTACACACGGGAACCAAGATATGAGCTACAGTGGTATTAACTGGAGAATGTTTTATTATTAAATGGTTTCTTGTAAGGGTTGTTATACTGGAAGCAATATGTTTCACTTTTTTGGGCATATTGAATGTGGAACTGTCACAATGGACTGTGGGTAGGCACTATGCATCTTCTTGGTTATGATATATTGTAATTGCTATGTGATACGCCGGTGTCATGAACAGTATTCTGTTCCTTTTGTGGTATCTTTTTATTTGATCATTAATGGCTTTCGTCGACCTTTTGTGAGCTACTCTAAGAACAGATGATAATTTGTAACCCATCCGCTAGGTGCCTGTATATAGGCATGGGATTGTCCGAAACCTTTGGTCCTTCTCCTTCATTCCAACAAAGCAGGCTCACAGTCGGACATCACTGATACAAGGCCAAGAATAGATTCTGTGACTTCTATTTAATGGAAAGGTACACAATATTCTTTTTTTAACTGCATTAACTGCACATTGAAATTGAACTAAGCAGACAATCTTTCTCTATGTCTTCCTTATTAGAGTGTTAGGATGTCAGGATAAACCCAAAGCTTATACATTCTTTCATTTATTTCATATCTGTTTTCTTCTAATCGTCAGATTTTCTTGCCTTTTACATGAGATCCCATCAACCTGAGGGCAGTGCCCTTCCTGAATCATCTTGATTTCCCACTGTCTGGAGATCCTGGAGAAATGAGACGGGTCAGTTCTCAACTCACTGTCACTATGTGTTCAGTCTGGCAGACTGCATTCGCTGATAGTTCTAGACTTCCAATATAATGCAATATACTGAATAAACTCAAATGAGAACTCAACGCAGGTCTTGTGATCTCTTGCCATAACAAGCCAGCACAGCAGTGGATTTATGGTCTCGTTCCTGTCTCTAACAAGAGAAAGGACTAACGTACATTGAGCTAATCCCCCGGACTCGCCATTACGCGCACAGAGAGGGTGCAAAACAACCGTTTTCTCTTCTGTACAAGAAAAATAATGTGTGAAAGTTTAGAAACGACAAGCAAACCGTTTATATGGCGTCTCATCACACCGTGCAGTCCTCTGTAATTATCCCCTGAAATCCCTGGCACTGAATTATATAGTCAATCAAGAATTGGGGCCCTGAATCAGTAAAGAATGGAGAGTTACGCATTAACCATTGTTTTAGCAGTTCGGGTTGAATGAATGTTTGTAAACAGAGAATGACGCTCATTTACCCCAAACCTCCTGTAAATGTCGCGTATCACGATTCAGTATCACGTTTGGCGGGTATTTGGGGCCAAATCCGGGCAAAAAGCACTTTATAAAAATCCAACACTAAACTAGGCGCAAATCACTATATTTGACTTGTGTAACCGCGCCTCCACGCTATATGGAGTCAAAGTCACGCTAACGGTAGCTCCATCTATTTTGCCGCAGCAGTCAGGGTAATCGGGGCCCCAATATATTTTTGGAGGAAACTAAAGATAACGTTACTCATTTTTATCCTGAGTATACTCATCATAGAATAACATGCGTTAGTAAACTACCGCAATTGTATTCAAAGGGATGCTTATTTGCAATCGTTAACGATAATTGTAAATTAACTTTCTAAATCATTGGAAGTTAACGATCAGTTAAAACATCGTAAAACTGATCATTAAAGGCGCGGTATCCTAAAAAGTCGGGACTTTGTATGTTCTCCGCCCTCCCTCGTTTTGCGTGGGTTTCCACCTCCGGCATCGTTCCTCCCCAATGCATAAAGACATCACTGATAGTTGTATGTGTCAAATAAATAGTGCTTAGCTGTAAAGCACTTCGTGGCAAGGACGCTACTGATGTGAATGTTACTGAATTTAAAGGCTACGGATATGTTGGCGACTATAAAGTCCATAATTAATAATAATATTAGGGGTTGGATTTTATTATAATAATTTGAAGCCCTGCTGGTGTTTAGGATGTCAATAATGTTTCTGGTATTAGAGTAGGGGTCAATAGTGCTGTAGCTGTAGGTGGAAAGGTGCAGTAAACTATTTAGTATTCTCCCTCATCATGTAGAAATTGCAGTACAACAATATTTCAGATGACCATCGCATGTCTTCTACTTGGGATCAGCCCAACTTACGTGACATGTCTAATCCATTTAGACTGGGAGTCGATGTTAGCAAACCTGAATAGTTGAAAATACTTCTTCTATTTGGGGCAGGGAACTCAGTGCTTTCTCTCTCTAGTATTAGTATCCTAACTCCTCATGAGATCATTTGATGTGCCCTTTAATTCAGAACTCACTGACAATGGGTGTCTCTCTCCTGGGCATGACGTCATGAACATGACGACTAGCCTCTCGCTACATGTTCCTTAACCTTAACTAGATCGTGCAAGGTGTTTAATGCTGGGGACATATTTTTGCCTGATCATTCCGCCCGTGGGATAATAATTAGAGAGATAATTGGCGAGTTGGCAGCCTGCTAACCTTTCGCCTGCGGAATTTTGTCTGTACAACATAGTGATTAGTAGTAATGGGATTGTGCATCAATTCATTTAGGTCTAAGAATTTGATATTTAGTCTATTCACTTGTCATTCCTAAATATGACAAGTAAATTAGAGGACCTTAGAAGTGAAGAAGTTTTTTCTTCTTAAAACCTTACATAACCTAAATCTGGGGCAGACACATTGACAATCTTGTCTATATCGATGTTCTGGTGAAGATCCGGTAAGTGCAATGATCAATGATAATGTTGGTTGGAAACTAAAATAAGATGAATTAATGAAATAGCCGGAGATGCTTGCTTCCTGTTTCTTATAACTTAATTAGAAGGGCTTAGGGATACACAATTCAATTTGTGATCCTACTGAAAGGCTAATTATATTATAATACCGTCAGTGGACTATCCCCCTATGTCCAATAGGGTAATAGCTGCTGGGCAGGAGGAGCTACTTTACTATAATTATTCGAATCACTGGGCTTGTAAAGGTTCAGTACTGCTGCTCACCCATTCCGTAAAGGGTTCTTGAGATTCTTCGTCGACATAATTAAGGACAGTATTTATCAGGATTCGATATCAATAAATAAATGTTCACCTAGTACAGTATTTTTTCAATAGCCAATGATGGGCCGCAGAGCGGGCTACTTTCGGCATAGTTGTAAAATAAAATGTAGAATCGTTATGATTATTGCGTTACTTTACATAGCAAGAAAAATAATATTGCCGCTAGGGATAGACTAGAACTCAAACCCGATTTGAGCCTATCTTATGAGTTGCGTGAAAAGAACTAGAACTCTGCGCGAACCAATGACGGACGTATTTCTAATAATTTTCTAACGATAACCCTCAAAATTTAGCTCTCCATAACCCGTTATTGGAGGGTTCGCCCCGAATTTGAGGGTTATCTCAAATTTAAGGGTTAGCCGAATGTCATTACATTCAAAGGTTTCAGGCAATGTGAGGGGTTACAGAATTCTTCGATTGCAATGGTTATAGAGTATGTCCATAAATTCGCAAATCCCGGCTCCGCATCGAGATGCACAAATTTTCGGGAAAATTTGAAATTCATAACAACAATCGCGGCAAGCGGACGGCATTAAAATGAAAAAAATCCTCGAAATACATAACGAGAAATCCTCATAATTTAGAAAATTTAGAAAATCGTATTTTTCAAAAAATAGGAATTTTGAGGGTTACAAGAATGCTTCTTCATGTTTTGGCAAATGTGAGGGGTACCGAATGTCTACATTCAAAAGGTTATCGCAAATTTGAGGGGTAGCAGATGCTACACTTCAAAGGTTATCGCAAATTTGAGGTACAGAATGCTTAATTTGAGGGTTATTGCAAATTTAAGGGGTACAGATTGCTCAAATTCAAGGGTTATTTGCAAATTTTGCAGGGCAAAGAAATGCTACATTTGAGAATTTTATTGTCAATTTGAGTGTGGTGTGTGCGTGTGTAAGCTAAATTTGGGGTTACCTTATTTTCAATAACGCCCAAATGTACTCACAACTGAATTGGAAACCTGACCATTGGCCCAATCGTGGGGGAAGTTAGTGTTTTGTTGATATTACATGTTCCCGCAGACAATTTCCGAAGTGCCGCCACCCTAAGTTGTCCATTTGCTATTTTTTTTTGGTATTACGAAACTTTTCAAAGTTTTACCCCTCATGAACTTTAGAACTTTAACTGAAGTTAGACAGTTCGGAAACGAAAGGAACATTAGGAAATTCGTCCATCTCTAGCTGGCAGGCTGGTTACAGGGACGCTATCATTATGACTGTAACAATACGTCAAAAGCCAATGGGGCTTATTGGCCCCCCCCTGACATATAAGCTAACCTCATGGGCACGATACGCATGAATGAAATATTTCAGATACAAATTTCAAGTGGCAGAATCATTTCTTTTCCATAAATACAGATTATTTTAATAGTATCTCACGGAATCGTTCTAAGACTCTCTCCTGCTATAATTCTAAACTGAAAGGAACAGAGACTGGGGCCCGCAGCTTCTGGGAAAGATTGGCAATCTTAGCCAAGCTACACTCATATTGGAATGTACTATCATAAACAAGATACCTGCCTTTCCAGGCCACATTAGTACCCTTAAGAATGGGCCGGTCCCAACCCCTATTGGCCCTACCAGTGGTGCTTAATTCATGAATACTGTCAGTGTGCAAAAAAGAGATCAAGCATTGCAAAAAGCAATTCGGGATCTACACTAATTTATGGAACACAAAGTGAAGCACTCAATGTCCATTCCAAACAGACAAATAGCCAGAGAGGGAACAGACAACTGTTAGTGTCCCCAGGTTAGGACCTACTCAAGAACTGACAATTCTGCCAGGAATTTAAAATAAGTGCCCAAATAGGATGAAAGGAGGACAAACGTCGTACACCAACCTAAGCACCAAATGGACATTAGGCTGCAAAAAGGGCTACCACAGAATAGAAATGCATTGAAGCTGTGTTTTTAAAGGGACAATCAGTCCTGGCCCTAAAATAAGCCGATATGTAGAAATGGAAAAATGCACTTCTTCCTTAAACACTACAAGGCTTAAAATTATTTTAAATGGACACTAAGAGAAAGAGTCTTCTTACTGTATCACAGGGTAATAAATATTTCCAAGACGGTGTTAAAGAATCCCCACAGGAATTTCCTCTTTCAGAGCAATAGAACTAAAGACAGACTCCTGTTGGTGGATATGTGATTATCTAATAACCCAGAGTCATTTTGGAGATTGAAGGTAATGGGGAAGCTTAGGGAATAGATGACATGATATAGTGTCATTTAATATAGGTTTGCAGAGAAAACTAAAGTGCACGGGCTTACCAAAAAAACTTTGAAACTTTAGGACAGCTAATTTTTATGCTTTAAAGGAATCGTCCTGCTATAGCCTGGGGGGAACTGTTTACTAGGGTAAAGATACTGAGCAGATGTGGACCACTTTTAAAGGGATATTAAACTATTAACATCCAAATCGGGCTACCTTTAGGAACAAGTAGTAAAAAAATTGGTCCCCACTCCTGACATGGCTAATGACCCAGTATAAAAAGGGAATCGGAAAAAAAGAAAGGGCTTTTTAAATTTTTTGAAAGCAGAAGGCACAGAACAGGCTTACAGGGACTTTCAAAAGTTGTAATGTAATAAAGAGTATGCAAGAAAGCATTAAACAATAGCTAAAATAGGAAAATGAAATACGGATTGCCGGAACAAAAGCAAAGTCCAACCCCAAGATGTTTTTTAATTTGAAGGATATAAATGTCAAAAAATGGACTGGAATGTGGGGACCATTAAATATGGAGCTGAGGTGGTTGTTAGAGGATGCCGAAAGGCTAATCTGACTAAAACGTTTTACATCGGTTTTTACTGTTGAGAATCCTTACAGTAGGGATGTAACAATGTGCAGGGAGGAAATGAGAGTTTTCACATTGGCTTAAACAGAGGTATGCGTAGGAATCAATTAGAAAAATTAATTACTCAATAAGCGCAGGACAATGGATTGCATCCTAGGATTTAAAAGAGCTTAGTTCAGTTCTAGCAAGACCACGTGCTCATATTTTCAGATTCGCTTTTTGTCTAGGGGATGTGCCGATGCGATTGGAAAAAAGCCAATGTAATACCAAATTCAAAAAAAGGTAGTCGAGTCACAGCCTGGGTAAACTATAGAACTGTAAGCCTACATTCAGTGTAGGCGAAGGTGATGGAACTTTGTATAAGGATCAGATCCGTGACTTGTCTCCAGAGCTCATCGTATTAGTAGTAGTCAGCAGGATTTATGAAGGAAATAGATCATGCCAGACAATTTAATTGGTTTTTATGAAGTAGAGAAGTGAGTAGAGTTAAGATTCAGGCAACAAGCTGTGGAATTGTGGTATATTTGGATTTTGCAAAAAGCCTTGATTTACTGTGCCACATAAGGCGGACTAATTGTATAAACTGAGACTGTGGCCTTGACGAAAACAATTAGTCATGGATAAGGAACTGCCGTTATTGGACCGCAAACAGAGAGTGGTGGTAAGGGAGCGAAATCTATGTGGGCTAAAGTTCTAAGCGAGGTCCTCATGGGGTCTCTGTACTGGGGCGGCTTACGGTTTAAATCTGTTTCTAAATTGGACTTAAGAAGGGGGCATTGAGAGCAAAGGTCTCTGTGTTGCTGATGACAATAATTATTGCAGAGCCTTTGGAAATTCCAATGATGTGCAAGTGCTGCCAAGCAGACCCTAGATAAGATAATTCCAAAATGGGCTAGGCAGAATGGCCAGATGAGGAGATTTAAATGTTGATAAATGTAAGGTGTGATGGCATTGGGATTAATAATCCCTGTGCCACCTCAGCACCATAAATAACCTGTGTTTAAGTGCATCTGAAATGAAAAAATTGATTTGGGGGTTCTGTGTAGGAAACCAGACTTAAAGCCTGCTAGCAAACAATGCCAGGTAGCAACAGCTAGAGCTAGCAAGATATTGTCTTGTATAAGAGGGGAATGGAACTCAAGAGGAGAAAAATATTAAGTCCCTCTTTACAAGCGCAACTGGTTAACGGGCCTCATTTGGAATATTCGCGGTGCATTTTGGAAATCCCATATACCCAAAAGGGAACATCTTGGAAATTGAGGCAGTTCAGGAGAAGGGACACTTATTATAAGGGAATGGAGGGGCTTGAAATGCAGGCAGATTGACAAGTTGGGCTGTTTTACATTGAAAGCGGCGGTGTGCGGTGACATGAAACCTTTAACAAGATATATATGGCCCATCACAGTTGAGAACTCTCTGGTGATTGTTCAACTAATAGTCATATCAGAGACTCGTGGACATCCTTTAAGGTTGGAAGAAAAGAAGTTCATCTGTCAAGTTAGGAGAGGTTTTTACGTGAGAACGGTGAAACTGGTGGAACGGTAACTTCCAGCGTAGGTGGTAGATGCAAGTTCATTGAATAACTTTTAAAAAGGCCTGGATAAAGGTTCTAAAACTAAAAAAATATTGAAGAATTACTGGTATGTAAGCATAGAGACTGGTGATCCAGGATAACTTTACCATTCCGTTTGGGAGTCAGGAAGGAAGTTTTTTCCCTCTTTTTTAGCTGCGGTTTTTTTGCCTTCTCTGGATCAAACTGTTAGGTAGGGTTAAAAAAAAAAAAAAAAAAAAAGGATAGTTGGACTTGATGCGAATGTCTTTATTCACCTTAATCTACTATGTCTATGTTCCTGTCATGATACTTATGTTTACTCCTCGTTCGCCTCTAGGGAAAGTCGGAGAGGCAGTCGGAAGAGAAACAGTTTGGGACTGATTTGATCAAGAAAAGTTTGCGGTCAGTGGGAACAGGATTACTGTGGGAAAATTAAACATGTTCGTGTTCAAACATTATCTAGCCCCCCCCCCGCCCTTGACCCCACATGGACTGCACGGCATATTAATTGAGAGGATGAATGAAGCTGGCAAGCATGAATTAGAACTGAAGAAAATAAGTTAAAGGGTTACTCCAGTTAAAATGCAAAGATCAGTGAAGTAAGGACCAGACACCACAGAAGATACCAAAAAGGATCACAAAGAAGCCAGCAAGTAACCAAGGCTCCAAGTACCGATACCAAAAACTATTCCAAATTAAAGTGCAGGTAGATTAGAAGGGTCCAGCATTAGAGGATGTGGTGAGAGAAATGAGGGCAGCGAGAGATGGCAGACCAGAAATTGAAAAGTTGTTCGGCGGAATTTCTCATAAGCCAAACCCCTATATAACAGAGCACCTGTGACCTGTAAGGCAGAGCCAAAATTATGTCCACGTTCTTGTCAAGCCAATCCAGGCCAGAAAATGGTAGTCAGCACTGTTATAAAGTGGTACAAAACAGGGGCATTACGACAAGCTGCCCAAAGTCTCAAACCTTCACAAGGCAAAAAGGGAGTGAGGTTGCTGTGTGAGGACTGACAGTAACCCTCTAGAAAGACCCGTCCCTCCCCAAGACTGCTGTACCCTCAAATAACACCAGTGAGCCTAAAAAGACTAGTGAAAAAAAATCCTATACATGTTTTACTATGAAAATCTGCTGTGGAACGTATTCAGTAACTGTAAACTAAACAAAACTATGGACATAATACAAGCATTAAAACCAAGCTTTCAAATTGTGCAACTTAACAAAAAGTAACGAAAGCTGCTTAAGTCTGAATTGTTAGAAAAAAAAAAACAAAAAAAAAAAAAAAAAAAAAAAAAAACAAAAAAATAAAAAAAAAAAAAAAATAAAAAAAGAAAATATAAAAAAAAAAAAAAAAAAGAAAAATAAAGAAAAAAAGAAAAAAAAAAAAAAAAAAATAAATAAAAAAAATAAAAAAAAAAAACAAGAAAGGCAAAGAAAAAAAAAAAAAAAAACAAGTAAAAAAAAAAAATATAAAAAAAAAAAAAAAAAAAAAAAAAAAAAAATAAAAATAAAAAAAAAAAAAAAAACAAAAAAATAAAGAAAAAAAAAAAAAAAAAAAAAAAAAAAAAAAAAAAAGAAAAAAAAAAAAAAAAAAAAAAAAAAAAAAAAAAAAAAAAAAAAAAAAAAAAAAAAAATAAAAAAAAAAAAAAAAACAAGAACAAAAAAAAAAAAATACAAATAAAAGAAAAATAAACAAAAAAAAATAAAAAAAAAAAAAAGAAAAAAAAAAAAAAAAAAAAAAAAAAAAAGAAAAAAAAAAAAAAAAAAAAACAAAAAAAAGTAACCAAAAAAAAAAAAAAATAAAAAAAAAAAAAGAAAAAGAAAAAGATGTTGATTTATTGCAATGGATTAGATTCTATTAAAAAACATTATGGGATTACTGGTGCCCAGGCCGGTGTTCATCCAATGAAGCATGGAGACAGCATACCTTCCCAAGTTCCAAATGTTACAGAGGCATGAAAGAAGTTATTAGCAATGTAGACATTCATGAAGAGCAGCAAATAGACGGAAATTCCTTTCATTGGTTGGATGCGAAGTACTTTCAGTTGAATACACAGAGCAGCCCAAGGTTCGAAACTGTTCGTGCCTTTTCTTATCTCCAGTGACTTGAATGGCTGTGAGAACCAATCATTGGGCACAATGTAATTAGGAAGGGAAGTTAATTCATAACACAGCACTCCTACATTTGGAAAACATTTGCAAACAGCCTTCTCTGTTTAAGAAATAAAAAGAAGAGACCGTTATTAAACTACATAGTAACATCAGTAAACATAGTAATTAAGGTTTTGAATAAAGACATTCGGTCCATCAAGTCCAACCTATCTTTAGTCAAGTGAATCATCAGAGGAATTTGTATTAAAACAGTGTGGATGGGGTTATGTCAAAACAGTTATTCTGCCAAGCCGCGTTCTGATTGTGGTTCAGTGGTAGCAAGGGCAGGGGACCCCTACAAAATAATGAGAAAATTATTTTGTGCGAGGGAAAATACCAGACGAAACCTGAGGGGATTATTCTAAGCTGAAAACCTTGTGCTGTTCCTCAGGGAAACTTTAACAAGGTGACAATCTGATCTTAACTACAAACATGATATCACCCTCAGGTCACTAAAGCAGTGCTTAGGGCACACATCAGGGGAACAAGTCAACGCTATATACCAGCTAATCCAAGAGACACTTGCAAAAATGCAATTACTTTGGAGCACAGATATCCAAAAAAAACAAGACCGGAGCTTACCAGAAAGGAAAGGATTTCCATCTTACAGAAAAAGTGGTATCCTCCAGTCCCTCTAACCACCTTGATGCAGAAGAACAGAGGATAGTAAGCCAATAGTTGGGAGAGGAAGTCACACATCTCTAAAGTGATTACAGGAATTGGAATGCATTTCCATAACTACATAAGTACCCAAAGCCATTTCACAAGGAGGTGAACGAAACAACCAAGATTTGCTATTATAGAGGATGAGATCAGAACAAATCCAGAATCCTCAATTCATCACTATAGTTGTGTCTGCTTAAAAATAGATGAACATTAGAGACTCAGCTGGAATAAAGGAGTAAATCAAAAAGTCTATTCCCAGACACCCATTCAAATCATCTCATCCAAGACCATCACTAGATATATTAATAGGTAGTTAGCACTGGTTTCTGTGCTTGACCAGGCAAAGCTTAACACCAAGGATTTATGGAGGGTCAAGCAGATATTTAACACCGTTATAAACCACCATGGGGACTTTATGAATGGTTCGTATTCCCTTTGGTCTTAGCTCGCCCCTTGCAGAATATTCAGAGGAGTATGAAAAAAAAATGTCATGGAACTGAAGCCACTTAAGAGATAATTGCCAACCATATCTGGAGACAACTGTGCTCCAACACATAACAACTTTCAGTGAGCATGTAGCACAAGTAAAAATATTGTTACTTACAGCGTTATATCAACAGCATGAGTTGAAGTTAACCACCCAAGAAATGTGAGCTGTTCAAGAGAAACATGTCCAATTTACTAGGTAAGTGGTTTCGAAAAAGGCCTATACATGGATTCACAGAGATATCGCTCAGTAATAGCCTTTGAATGGAAAGACAGAAAGCCATCCATGTATGGAGAACTTAATGGAATGCGAGTGCATAGGGTTCGTGTTCCTACTATTTATTGACACATATATACAAAATGTTTGCTTGAATAGCTTTCTCCATTGTTAAATTGTTCCAGAGTCATCTCTTCCGAAACAAAATAGAAGCTAAAGAAAGGACCACGATGGCAAATAGAATCCAATACATTCTTCACAATTATTAGTTGCGACAGAGTATCACAGAAAGGTACTAGACATTTAGTTGATTTTAGTCCAGCCTCACAGAGTGATGGGGTATCCCCCCGACTTCAATGAGCCATTCATACTACACTGCGCTTGCTTCCCAAGGGGATTATTGTCGCTGTGTTCTATTACACAAATCTGCTGAACGTTTAGAAATTATTGACAACTGACCATTTCATTTCGGACCACACAGACAATAATCCCTTAACCTATTACCTTTTAACAACCAGCAAAAAAAACTGAATGCCACATGAGTCATAGATGGATATAGAAACTTGCAGACTTCAATTCGTATTAAAGTATCGGACCAGGCAAATCTATGCAGATGCAGAGGGCTATCCCGGATTTGCCCACTAGACACCAGAGGAGGTAAATATAGGATCAGCGCTCTGAGAGAAGTAAATCTTGGAAACGATCAGTTTGTGTGAAATCAGTACAAATACAACAGGAGGATCGCATACCATGGTATCCTGACGGTAGAGAAGAAAACTTACAAACATAACTGAAGGAGACCAGATTTACAGACAGAAAACAATCAGCCAACTTCCAAAAAAAGACAATCAGAAAAGCACAGGAGGAAGAACGCGCAACAATTGGAAGATTTCTACACTGTAAAACGCAGAGTTCTATACCCTGCGAGAAAGAAAGAGAGACAAAAACAGAGCCAGGGAAATGTGACAAACTTGTTAGAGAAGGGCCAAGTTATACCTTTCTTACTGATGGTTATTTGGTATCGACAAGAGGCAGGCCTTCCCAGTTAGTGTTGACGTTGGATCTACGGAGAACTCCATGAGGAAAGGGGACATTTAGGGTGTTGAACGCCACTGTGATTTTGGTTCGGGAAGCTTCTTTTGGCCACACATGCAAAAAGATATTGAGCATTATGTTACCAGAAATGCAAAACTGTCTATAGAAGCAAAAGTCCAATAACCAACAACATGAGCGCTTCGTTAAATCGCATGGTTACAGTTATCGTTTTGAGCTTGTATCTTTTGACTTTTTGACATCTTGGAAAGGTGCAAAGGCGGCTATTTGATATATTCTGTTTAATGGTCATTTGTACAAGATTGCCAAGGCCGTATGCCACTACTAAAAAAAAAAATTAAGTCAGGGAAAAAACTGCTGCAGACAAAATTTTCAATGATTTTAGCACATCAGATTTGTGTTTTCCAGATACCTCCACGATTATGGCAGAGAATTAGAAAACCAGCTTTTTGTATAGAGGGAAAATACTGCCAGAATTCAAAACTCACACACTAAAACATCCAGAAGGCAATGGACAAGTTGAACACTTTCAACCGCACACTACTGTCAATGTGTGTGAACAAGAACAAAAATTGATGCTGCGAAGAAGTTGTGACACGCTTATACATGTACCAAGGTGAACAGCGACGGCTACTACACTTCTTCTATGTTATGGAACGCCCTCCTAGATTACGACTTGACTAATGTCGACACCCCAGTTATTAACAAGTACAGAACATACTCAACTAGTATCCATATGGAAAGCAGAATGGCAGAAGCTTACAAAATAGCTTCAACCATGCAAAAAAAAAAAGCAAACAGAGGCAAAGATATTATGGAAGGAAACTGCTATGGCCACAGAAACTTGCTTCCAGGAAGTCGTGTGTCTGTAAGGAAACCTATTAAATGAAAAAAAGGTGGACCCGAAAAAAAACTACGATATACTGGGAAAACAAATTTACATGTGTTGAAGGGGAAGTCAGTGCAAAGAATATGCTTTCAGAAAAAAGAAGCAGTGTTTTTTAATCCCAACTACCTTAATCTGCCAATTCAGTCATTTTGGCTGTGTCTGTATAAATAAATTTGGCAACCGAAATACTGACTTCCTGTTTGAGAGGACCCTAGTAGAGACAGTATAGGTCTTAGCCCTTGACCCAGGGCCGGGTTGATTCAGTGTGCTCAGTAGAGATCTGAGCATGTTTGATTCATCAACAGACTATGAGTCGCAATATTTATTGCAAGGAAAATTCCAGGCGAAATGGTGCAATCCTGGGAAAGAAGGACTGTTAGAACTGAAATGTCAGCTCACTAATGTCAACAGCAGGGAACAGCAAAGGGAATGAAATCAACTGATTTTCCAAAGTGGGATGAGAATGCTAGAAATAAAACTAAGAGAGGCATTACACAAAAGAACATTATAAAAAATATGTAATTTACCATGAACTGTCCCATAACAAACATGAACTATAAGCGACAGGTCCAGTGGTATGAGGGTAAAACTGAGTCAGGATGTGGTAGGTCAAGGATTTATAACCGTAATCTCTATAAACCACAAACCAAACCCATGAGACTGAAACTGAAGTTCAGTTGAGGAGGCATATCAGTGGGCAGTGCACCTGTCCACAAAAATGTCCACAAAATAAAGAAGACTCCCCTTACAGCCACAAACATCGGAACCTCTAAGTAAATCCGGAAGCTGTTCTCGGATTTGCTGGTTGTCAAATATTTCAACTTTGGGACCAGAAACTCATAACCGTAGAGCAAAATTTCTCTCTAATTAGAGAAGAGGGTTCTTAGGTATGTCTTCAGAAGAGGAAGATCCCTAAACCTCAGCCAATAAGATCTGTTCAACGAAAACAATATACTTACTATTGATACAATGAGACAGCCAGGTTATTACCCAGACCTTACAGTATAAAGCATTTTGATTAGATGCAAGCAAGGTCAGCTTACCAATAATTGGTACCTTCCAAACTGAGTTTTTCTTACAGAGAGTGAGTGACGTAGAAAAAAAAAACTGCTTACATTACAGTAATCGGTTTATTGTTATATTTATGATAGGCAATTTGTATAGATGTTGAATATTCATATTGAATAAGAAGTACTCCCTTATTAGCACATTCAAGGAACACTAAATCACATAAATATTTGACATTTGCAATCCGTTTATATATTCACAGGGGGACCTGGAACTTACCGTACACTGCTCCACTCGCAAGCCGCTACTGCACAGAACAAGCTGTTCTGTCCCGATCGCGTGTCCTATCTTTTGTATTGGCGCGCATGACGCCTAAGATAGGGCGCGTGGTCGGCGACAGAGCGGCTGTCAGTGAAGGAGTGGCTTCGCGTGGTAAGGTAAGTTCCAGGTCCCCCGGCATCCTATTATTCACAGGAGGTAAATAGAAACACTCCCAAGTTTCCCATTGGAACATCTGCCTGGGTGCAAACTTCAAACATCCATATATTTATATATCCCCTTAAATAAAGGCACTCACAGGACTTCGTTTATAAAAGTCAATAAATTTATTCAATCATAGTGCGTAGTTGACCACGTTTTCAGTCCAAATGAGCCGTCCTCAGAACACACAGCAACCACGTGTCACTCTATCTTAAATAACCTCGGTTCCCTATCACCCAGTAACCCTCCGTCTCCCTATAACAGGCATATACAAAACAAACAATATATTAAAGAAATCCTCAATAAAAAACTCTACTAACCTTGCAGGGTGTACTCATGGATACATGGTCACGGGCGGATCTGTCTCCTACAATCTACCCATTGATCAGGTCGATCCGATACCGATACCACCACCACCCACCACCTCCCACGGGGGTGTGTCCTCATACATCATTGAGGGTGTGTTGGGACCACCTATGTTCTGAAGGGAATTCAAAGGGAGGTGTGTCACCACTCATACTAACTAGCTAACAGGAAGACGGAACCTCCACTAATCCAAAAGATATAGCGTCCTTACCAACGGACTCATCAGGAACACTATAGTAACAGCGGGTTACTGGGTGATGGGGGCCGAGGGTATTTAAGGTAGAGTGACACGTGGTGCTGTGTGTTTGAGGGCAGCTCATGTGGAGCTGAAACGCGTCAACTATGCATGATTGAATAAATGTATTGACTTTTAATAAACAAAGTCCTGTGAGTGCTTTCAATTATAAAGGATACACTAAGGTATGGTGGTTCTACAAAATGTAACCAGTATTTTATGCTGTGATCTCTAGATGTCATAGCTAGCCCTGATATTAGAGAAACACTGTGACCAACTTAAAGGGCAAACTGTGGTCTCAAACAAGTTAGGGTTAAATGAAAGCCTGCAGTATTTCCTTTACACTGAGCCAACAATCACATCTCTGGCTGGAGCCTGTGAGAAATTACTTGGGTGAATGTTGAAACTGGCTTCCAGTAGGTTGAGTGACATCACCTTACCACTGCCGGCCTTTTCCCCCGGGGGAGAAGCATGCTCAGTTAAGACTTATTGCTGGGGAAATCAGGAAGTACGAGGATAGTGAGAAGGGGAGAGCCTACTGTAAATTACGTGATAGATGTTTAGAAAGATGCTTGTTAATAGTAATTAGAAAATACTTTTCAGTTAGTTATATAAGACAAACATCAGGGATTTCGGCTGCGGCTCTGTCAGTGCTGGAACGATCCTGGTAAGTTCTCCTGCTTTCCTGCAAGATTCACTGAAGAACGGGAGGTAAGAAATAGTGCATTTACCTCTGTCTCAGTAAACAGTTAGAAAAAAGTAAATTTTTTGATGGACATACCCTTTAAATTTTTTTAGTTGCCCTTCTCTGAACTCTTTGTATATGGGATTTCAAAACTGCACCACATATTCCAATGAGGCCTTACCTGTGATGCCCGGAGTCCCCCAGTATACCTTCAGTGCCTATACCCCAATCTATAGCCGCTGTCTTCACTATAGACAAGCCCCCATTCGCCAGGAGCCTCGCTGTACACGGTTACCCCACGAGTCTTAAGGCGCAAGGTATAGACGCTGAGGGCCGGGTGTACTCTAGAAAACCGGAACACAAATGGAGCTTAACAGGAACTGGAAAACAAGAAAACAGGAATAACAATGAACAAAGACAATGAAAAGAGCAAAAACAGGACTAGGCAACTAGAACCCGACTATGACTACTAGACAAATAGCAGGGACCACTAGCTTGGCTGATACCAAAACTATAACAGGCAATGATGCACAACTGAAAACTGGCTTAAATAGGCAAAGGAACCAATGGGGAAAAAGGGGCTGAATGATCTGATGCAGGATTGGCTGAATACTAAAGTTTAAACTTATTAGAGCTCCCCCGTCCAACCCTACTGCTTGCAGGATGGAGGAGATAAGAAGCGGTGGTCCACTGCGGGAGCGAGGACAAGGTACGTGCGGAGTCCTGACATTACCATTGCTTTTTAAAGAGGAGAATAATATTTTTCTTTTATTAACTAGAACCCCCAAATCTTTTTCAACAGAAATTCACCAGTTGGGTTGGCACGTTCCCAACTCGTACAGCAATTAGCCTATTGCGCAACAGAGTCTATAATAAAGATAGGATTACAATCGGGACAGCCTGCTCATCAGCTGGAGAGGAGCAGCAATGAAATGCCGGCAGGAGGAAAGTTTAACTCTGTATATTCATTGGAGAGTGGGATTAAGCGATTAAATTAACCGTTTAATGTCCTTAGGGACCTCCCCTCTATCTAACTTTGCCTTTGCACCCGAAGATTCTCCCTCCCATGTATAAGAGATGGTATCCGGGTGCTTAAGCGGATTAGCAAGCTCCATACATGCAATTCTAAGCTGTCCTCCTCAGCCTTCTTATACCCAATGGCAATCATTGGTAAGGACCCACTTTTTCATCCCCCACTTCCACTGGAGACCATTACAACTACCTTCCTCCCCAGATTTGCCCCATTTACACCCTCCAGTTTACTGGCCCCTGCCAGTACCTGTGTTCCCCCCAGGTTTGCCAAGCCTGCAATGCTGACAGTTTCCCCTTTAGAATCTGCAACTCAGATTCCAAATGGGCGCACCCAAATACTTCTGACACATATATGTAGCTGGATGCCACATTGCATGGCCCCAACAGAAATGTCCACCCTAGCCAGTCATACACTTCAGGTAATTATTGCATATTGGTTATAGGTTAAAAGTTATTAAGGGCAAGCTCTACCCCTGAACAAAAATCTATACTTACCTTCACACACCTCACAAACCCTTGGATTATTATAGTTACCTCCCACATCACTGAAGCCCATAACCCTTACCTTTCGGACCCTAACGATGCTGGCTTTCTTCCAGATTCAAGCAGTCACTATGGTAATGTCACAACCAATGACTTCATTCCGGCATGTACTACTGTGCATCTTCTTGTAAAAGCTCATGAGCTTACAGAGGATGTGAGGACTGGAGAGAAGCGTGGGGAGTGAGATATTTTTAATGATCTAACGGTGGGGAAGGTTAGTATAGATTTTTATTCGGGGGGTGGACATGCCCTTTAAAAGGGCGGATATGCCTGTTAACACACTGTTATGAAATGGATGCAGGAAATCATGGATCCTTACATTTACTTACTGTTCAGTAAGCAGTGAAGAAGAAATCATTTTTATTCAGCTCTGAATGAAAGGAATTAATTTCTTTGCTGAGGCTACACTACAGCGTGTAGTAGCATACCTGCGATTTAAAGAGTGGATATAAAGCACAGCATTCATGGTGCACGGTGATTGCGTGAAAAATGCAAATCGCGTGGCTCAGATTATGCGATCACAGCTCAATGCTGTTCAACGTAGTAGAGCACACCTAGTGTGGCCAGACCAATCGACTAACATGTGTCGGTTTTTTAACGCGGTGATCGGATCACACGTTAAAACAGTGTACTGGCCTATCTTTCAATGGGTGCATACAAGCTCACAGTGCTCAAATTCTCTGTGCACAGCATGCTTTATATAGCTCTACTATTTATCAATCTACTTTTATAATTTTATACCTGTACAACACAAACACTCGGCTATAGGATTATTGATTTTATATTGCGGTGTAGCCAGCTCTGGGTAAACCCCATATTTCAGATTGGGACTGCATAAAAACGTGCAATTTTATGCATTTTTTTGCCATTTAACGGACAAAGCACGTTGCATAAAAGCGCACAAAAGGAAACAAAAAACACACAAACGCAGAAGCATAAAAACGCATTGCAATAATGGTTTCAGTCACAATACGATTTATCATCAGATTATTACATTGTAAATGTTGCTTTGTCTTGCTGGAGGATAATGGTAATCAGAACAAAGCTCTGGTTTACCAGGAGAGACGAGGTAATTGATGTTCCTGGTATAAGACTGAAGAATTCTGAAAGCTGGGGTGGTGTCTGTTCAGTGCTGGATATACAAGATCTCACAAATCTTTTTTTACATGCATTACTCATAAAGTAAACATAGCCCAGAAGTGAAAGGAAGGGGGGAGGATAACGTTTTTAGATGTTTCATAGCTTTCCGGCACTCATATTTCAGTGTACAGAGCCATTCTCTGTATATTGGCAGTACTGTATGTGAGTATTGCCAACAGCACTCAGAATCTTTATAAAGATGGAAGCTGGCCATACACAATGCACGCTATGTTCATATTTTGTAATGTTGCATCTTTCACTCATTCAAATGCTTTTTGTCATACAACTGTCCCATAGCAAATGTATCTAATGGTGGGTATGGCTGATAAATGGCAAATGCTGTAAGATTTGTATACCCTACTAATATTGTAATTTAGCACACTAATGCGAAACCACATGTACCCTTGTGCATTTCTGTCAGCAGTCTGCCATTAATTAAGAATAGCTGTCTGTATTGTTGTCTCTCTCATGGTGAAACATATTATATGGCTCAATGTTCTTATTCTAATTGAAAAAAAGGCCATACACAGATGTGACAAGAAAAAATCGGACACAGTGTACCTTGTTAAGGGGCCCATACAAGCAACAATCCGACCATATAATCCGATATTGTACAATCCTGGTGACGTAAAATCGGTATGACTAAAATATGGCTGAAAATATTAAATGTGTCATAAAAATGTTTTATAGACCATGTACTGTATCTTTCAGTTCCACAGGATATTTACTATTTCGTCTTTTCATTCATACAAATTTACTTTTTAACATTCTTTTTGTTTTATGTTATTGTCTCTCTGTAAGTTTCTTTGTCAGACACATACCATTTAAAATGTGTAACTTTCGGGAGATTCAATAACGCAGAGGCGTTAACTTACCTTAGCCCGATCCCGCCGATACAATAACTGACGTAACAGAGATTACGTCAGTTATTGCATCGGGGATCGGGCAAAGGTAAGGAGCTGCACTTTAACGCTCCATAAGCCGCAGCGTTAAGTTTCAAGTTACAAAGTAGCACAAAACTTAACACTACAGATTTTGGATCGTTAGCACAGCGCTATTTCCAAAAACATTCGGAGATGGCGCTGTGCTCGAAATCCATCCAAAACCACGTTAACCTAAATTTTTTTAGGGTTAACGTGGGTTTTAGACGGAAAAGGGGCATATTGAATCTCCCCCGATGTTTATTTTGTTGTAACTAGACACTGATGTATTTGTATCACTTACAACTTTCAGATATTCCCTTGTTTACCTGTATTCTGGCCTTAAAGGGTATGTCCACTGGGCTTTTTTTTTGTTTTTTACCTTTTTTTATCTATTTAAGGGCTAAACCACACTGAAGCGCTTTTAAGCGCAATCTGATCGCGTTTTTAAAAGCGCACCCTAAGTGGCCCAGTTGATGTGGCCACACTAGTGCGCTAGGGAGCGCTGCGTGTGCAATCCAAATTTGAGCACATGCGATCCGCTTTTTTGCTCAACCGCATGCTCTCCGACTGCGAATCACTAGCCAATCGCAAGCGCGCGAGCACGTTACCGTGTGGATTCAGCCTACCTGAAGAACGGGAGGTAAATGAGCTATGTCTTACCTCCTGTTCTCAGTAAAATGCAGGAGAGGACTGTGCCATTTTTAGGTCTAAAATGGAAATGACAAACAACAACATGCAACATTTTTATAATACAAACATTAAAGGATATCTATGCATGTCCAACCCAAAACTAAAATTTAACCCACTTCTTGGCCCTACTGTGTAGTTTAAAAAAATCCTTACCTTACAGCTCTGCCTTTAGGTTCTCCTGCAGTGTCTGTGCAAAGTTCAGGAAACTGAAGAGAAAAGCTGTTTCTCTCCCCAGGAGGGACGTTGACATGTGCAGGGGAGCCTCCCACCCAGCCCTCCACCCTCTGGATCCCTTCAAGGCTGCCCTTCAAACTTGCTTAAAAACCTTTTTATATATTGTAGCCCACCCCAATCGCCGCCAAGTTAGAATTCTAAAAAACACCCAGACGCATATTACAGGTGCTTGCTTCTGTCTTCATAGCCGTCAGCGCGTCTGTGAATGGCGCCTCTCAGCCATATAATAGGCATGTGGATCATTTTTAAACACTTTCTAAATTGTATAAAAGCTAATTTTTTTATGTTTGTATATATACAGATTTTGCACGTTACATGTTTGTCGTTCGATTTTAGGCCTAAAATTGACACATTGGGGGAATAGATTATTCTGATATCACCCATACAAAACCAGACTGGGTTGGTTCACAATCATTCTACACTGTCTAAGTTTGGGCAATGAGGGTATACATGGGTGGGGTAGATTCCCGTACGTATTTAGCCCTATCTTACAATTATGTGTATCGCTGCTTGAGAAAGGATTGCAATAAAGAGTGGTGTTTGCCGTAAATCTCTTCTCTCCCATATTGTAAGTGGAAAGGCTTTATGACTGTAGGAGCTGTGGATATTGAGAATGCAAATAGCCCGGATGTGGATTTGTTTTTAGACAGTAGAGGTACATTGTAGCTCTCTGTGCTAAGGGGGAAAGAGCAGTAAGAAGGTGCTTGGGGCTGTTAACGTTAATGTAAGATTTTTATGTCTTTATAATGCTGTATTTGTCTGTAATCAATAGCTATATGTAGGCTAAAAGTAAGATAAAAGGCTAGAAGTTAGGTAAAAATGTGGTTTAGCCTAAAAAATTCAAAATTCAGAAATGTACAGATGGATGGGACTTACATTTTATCCCAATATACTAAGCGCAGTAAGCATATTGAACAGACACGGGCCGAATTACAGACCAACACCGACTATGGACATGTGTTTTAGGAACCACTGAGAATTTGTTACAAGAGCGTTAATAATGTTTAAGACTGGTTATGTCCATCAGACATCACATTAACTTCCAATAGGACCAGGAGTGAATGGAAAAGCATATAATGTCTGGTTTGTAACGCTGCAATGCAGTAATTAAAGGTCATGTCTAGCCCATAAAATAAAATTTGATAAATAATTGCAGCTCCCCCACCCTCACCTCAAAAGCCCATTTGTACTTTACTTACCTTCCACAAATACGGTATATACTTGAGTATAAGCCTACCTGAGTATAATCGAGGCACCTATTTTTGCCTGAAAAATTAGGAAACACTACTGCCTTCTGATTCTGTATTGTTCTGAGGCTTTAGTTGCCCTTTAAATGGAAGAGAATCCAATACAGTAGTCCCATACAGTAATAGCCAAATCAGTATGGCCATTAGTATGGGAATTCTGCTGTCCATTTAAATGGCAACAAAAGCCTCAAAACATTACAGAATCAGAAGGCAATATGTTTAACAATATACCATCCTCCTGGTTTCGTATAGTTTTGGCATTAGTTGCCCTTTAAAGGGATATCCATACAGTTACCAGCATGCTTTGGTTGTAGTTTTCAAACATTACAGTAGCAAGGAATTGGGGGTTACTATATGGGGTTACTGTTGTCTCCCCCGTCCCATAGTGCCCCCAAGTACAGTGTACCTTACCTGGGCAGTCATCAGGAGCGTCTTCAGGTATTTCATGATCTCACTGTGAAGTCAGGTGCTCACCTCCGAGAAAAATCCAGGTGCCGCTTGCTCCGCATCTCCCACCTAACGTACCACTCGGAGCCGGGTAGTGACTTCAAAGGAGATGCAGATGAGTGGCAGCCGGGTTTCCATCTGAGGTGAATGACTCGAGTATAAGCAGAGGTTTGGTTTTCAGGCTTTATTTAAAGCCTGAAACCTCGGCCTATACTCGAGTATATACGGTATGTCTCTGAAAATACTTACAAGACCCAGTCCTTAATAAACAGCGGTTTATTAATTTGACTTGAAAAAGCCAAATTCCTGTTCTTCCTATTTTTTCTTCTTCCGTTTTTTCTGTTTTTTGGACCGTATCTCCTCCCACAGTTTTTGAGCTAGAGATATGAAATTCGGTACAGACGTGCGGGGCATATAGGAGAAGTGTGCCATTTCTTAGCTAAGGAATCCACAGAAGCGTTACGGCGTTATTGGTGAATTACGGGACATTTTTTCCATAGACAATAATGGTAACAATTCTCAATATGGATATTTCAAAACAGCTTGTTTCATGGTAATAAATACAAACTGTGATACCCCCAACCCCCCACACAACACAGGTACACCCATACTGACCTACCTTTCCATTCCCATGGAAGCTATACTTAAGGGTAACTATAGTCAAAAAACTAATTTTGCTAATCATCAATAAAGTTAGTTACGGGATAGGGTATACATGCAAAATCATATACCCCCCACCTCACAGGGGTACACACACCTACTGACTACCCATTATTCCTTTGGCAGCCATACTTAAAGGGTAAATAAAGTCAAAAAACTAATTCAGATTTTTCCTCAATAAAAGATAGTTTTTTGGATGTAAACACAAAAAAGAACTACCCCCTCAACCAACCCAGGTAACACACATACTGATCTACTTATCCATTACTGTGGCAGACATACTTAAAGGGTAACTATAGTCAAAAACAAATTTTGATCAATAATCAAAAAAATTTGTTTTTTTAACTTCCAACCTGACAAAGGTACATACACCAACTGAGGTACCCATTCATTCATGTGGCAATCCTATTTAAAGGGTAAGTATAGTAAAAAAAAACATTTTAACCAATCATCAAAAAAATTAGTCTTTTATCCCCCAACCTGACATGAGCACACACACCAACTGACCTGCCTTTAATTCATGTGACAGCCTATGTTTAAAGGGTAAGTAAAAAACAATAATGTCCTCCTCATTGGCATTTGAGTTTAAAATCTGGAGCACAAACACACACATTCCCTTCCAAAATGCGGTCTTTCAAGCCAAATTCAAAGTTTATTCTTAAACTTTCCTTTTCTAGTTTAATTTATTTCCAGTAATATTGATTTGTCATGTTATGTACCACTATTTCATAGAACCCATTAGGCAAAGAGTGCAGGCCAGTTATTTTGTGCAAGCTTCTATTCATAGTGATAGGTTCTATGCTGACTCATGTTACTATGGAATGCGTGTGACAAACAATTGTGCTGAAACTCTGCATAATTAGCACGTGTGCCATCTTTATTTACACAATCTGTTTACTGTAATTATTAACGCAACTTGCAAGAATATTTTTGCAGTCATCTGCTTGTTTATCACTCACTGGACAAAAATTTAACTGGACATGATTTAATTTTATAGATGTCAAAACATCGCAGGCAACTGTTTACAATAGCCAAATGTTACTTGTAAATGTTAAACTGATCAATCCTGAAAAACATAACATGTCAATGCTGCCATAACTGTAAACTGCAAGAATTAATTAACTGTGTCCCTTTTGTGCCAGACTCAGCAACTATGTTGAGTATTGTGCTTTATGGGTACGACATGTTATTTGTAAAATGGTAGATCGTATGTGAAATGGTATAGAATACGGTGGCCGGAAATAAATATATATATGCTATGTGCTGGAGTTTGTGTACTGTTATCTGTGCTTTTTCCAATTAAGGGGTACAAGTAACAGGATATGGTAGGGCTGGTCCAAACAGATTTTGTTTGTTTTTGTTTTGGGGTGGGGGGGGGGTGGTCACATTTTAGAAATCTGTTTCATGCAGGGCAATGATGTCTTGGGTTTTTCTATTGCTACAGCACATCCACAAGTGCTGTGCAATTACATTTCTTAGCAGGACAAAAATCACAAATGTGGTTCATATCACCAATAGCAACATAGTCTTGGCCGGGTAGGACGGTGAGCTTGACCAACCCCAAACCCTTTGTTGCTTTAGCGCCCACTTACCTGTGTACTTTCTATTGTACCCCTTTCTGTTCCCTACCCTCTTCCCTTCCTTTTATGACACAGGAGACTTAACTTGGAGCAAAAGGGGTCACAGCTTTATTTGTTACATACATGTGTTTCAGAAAAACCACCTTTACCATTTAAACTTATATTAACAAATACAACAGATATACATATACAACCTTTTAACAAATGTGTTCCTAACCAAACTTTCTGCTGATGGATCACTGGAAGCTACCGTGGAACTTCTGCTCATCAGTCGTAAAAGCACCGACTCGATAAGCACCTGTTGTCCTTGCGTTCCGTCGGCCCATTGTTGACACTGCCACACCGTGGGTTAACTCCATCACCCTTTACACCAGCCAGCTTCCAGTGACCCACCGCTCTTGCTGTGCCATCGTCTCAGGACCTAAATAAGAAGTAAACATAAACCTACAGGGGGCGGCGGACGGGAACCTGTGTCTCTTCACTTGCCCTCTTCTCTATGCCTATCTTCCCTTCTCCCACACTTTAATATCTTCTTGCAACATTGTTTCTATCTCTCCCTCCAATCCTGGCTGCTCTTTCTCCCTCCAACCTGACTTTGCCTTTTTCTGCCTGTCAACAACTTGCTTTTTCCCTCTCCCCTTCTTATGCCTAGCTCTGCCTTTTTCAACTTCTTCCTTAGAATACCTATTCTTAACTACGTTCCCCGCTGCATGTGTCCTTTGCTTTAAGGCTATGGACTTCTTTTCAGGGTAACATTGAAACCTTCCAGGAGCAAATTGGAATGTCTCACAGACCCTAAGGTAGTGTCTCGTTCCCTCGTTGTAGAAGCGGTTGTGACGCTGTTGTTATGTGTCTGCAGCTCTCTGATTGCTGTAGGCAGGCGTCACCGTAATGTGGGTGTATTTGGGGGAGTGGCTGTGAGGTGAGCACAAAAATAGGATTTCTACTTTATATAGTAGACTAGCATCTTTCCATTCTCAATATTCATCTAATGTGCCATTTGCAGCCTATTCCCCAAGGGTTTTTTAGGAAGTGGAGACATTGTGCACTTGACCAATATATTAATGTTATCAGCCATAAAATATAAGCGATTCTTAAAATGTCATCTTTGCCTGAGCGCAGATTTTTCCCAATCCGTTTTCTGGCCTTTCTTCCATTCTAGTATTATTTAAATGAATAGAGGAACTTTGCTAGCTCTGTTGTATTCAGTTCGACCAACTGGACTTAAAGTTTAGTTCCTGAAGACATTTCGCTAGTCACCCGGGCTGTCACTGACAGTGCCATGTGCCAGTGGGGAGGATCCAACCTGAGCAACGAGGACTTTTGTAAAGTACCCAGAGGTGAGGACTTAGCATTTAAGGTCCTCATCCTGGGTACTTTGCAGGAATGGATCGGGGAAATGGGAGGATAATTGTCCTTTAAAAGACAACATCAGATCCAAGCCTAACTTCACAGCTCCATGTTATTATGAAAAAAAGGGAAGGAATTTACCAAGCAAGCACGCTAGCTCAGCAACTTAAAGTGTATGTATACTGAAAAATAATGTGGCCTGCAGATGATTGTCCAATAAAAAAAACATTAAAGGAATAAAACCATATAATCAAATATTTGCAGTCTTTGCCCTCCGTTTGTATTATTCACAGGGAGGTGAGAACGCTTATTCTCACCTCCCGTGATAATATTTTGCTCAGGGGACGGGAACTTACCTTCACTCCGCTCCCCACTGCAGCCGCTCCTTCAATGACAGCCCTCTGTCCCGACCACGCCCCCTATCTGGCGCATGCGCGCCAGTACAAAAGATAGGGCGCGCGACGGGAGAGAACAGCTGTGCAGTGAAGAAGCGGGTGCGAGTGGAGCGGAGCGAGGTAAGTTCCAGGTCCCCTGAGCAAAATATTACTCACAGGGAGGTGAGAATAAGCGTTCTTACCTCCCTGTGAATAATACAAAAGGAGGGCAAAGACTGCAAATACTTACAGTTCCTTTAATAGTCATATTCTTGCTCTCTCAATACACCCACATAAGTCCACAGTACTGCTTTTCCTGTGTCACATGGCACTTTCCGTTCGCCAGATGTCCTCTCCCTCCAGGACCCGAACTGCCAAAAACATTCATTTACATGCGCATTTCAGCGTCACTGGGCTTATATCAAGAGTTAGCAAATTTGCCATCCAATAAGTATTCGGTTCTCCATCAGATAGGGGTGCAAAGCAGAAAGCAATAAACATTTTCACTTTCATCAGCTTTTTCTTATCCCATACCTATTTTAACATTATTATTCTATGTAATCATTCAGAAGATGAGCATTCATGTAAATGTACCCCAGAATAGGGACGACCCAGGGCACTTCTAGGGTTTTTGGCACCTGTCAAACTTTGTAAAAAATCGGGGCAAGTAGCGCACCACATGCTTTGAGGTGGGTGTGTCTTCCTGTTGTAGGTTTAAAATGAGCCATCAACTACCTCTCTAGTGCTGACAGCCCAAGCTATGTAGAAAATGTCTGATCAGAAAGTTAGGGGGAAGGAGGCTGCCAGTGGCACAGCCGCAGGTTCACATGTAAGTGGAGTCCCTCCCTTCCTTCTTTAGACCAAACAGTGAAGATACCAGAACTGGTTAGTGAATCTACAGCCCCTACAATCCCCATGGTCCCTCCCCCTTGCTTGACCCCCATGGCCCTGCCCACTCTTGGGACTGTGGTCCAGCTCCTTTTGGCCTTTCCCTTTTGCTGATTCCCCATGGGCTCCATGGCTTCTTTCCACTCAAAGGAGCCCCATGGCTCATCCCCCTTATGACCCTATTTGGCCCCTCCCACAATCACACCTCAGACCCATACCCACCACCCGCAGAAAGCTATGTGGAAACAGCCTTTTCAGGCAGAGGCAGAATCGACGGAAGTGTAAAAAAGCTGATTCTGCCTCTGTCTGAAAAGGCTGTTCCACATTTCTGTTATTATGTTATTACTGACAGGATTGGCTTTATTCTGGCAGCTTGTTCCCACAAGTTATTACAGACATAGCAAGGAGACCATTAGCTTCACTGCTCATACAGGGGAAACATTTACTTAACACCCACCTAGTGCCATTTACAAAAAGGAATACACCTAGAAGTTTCTTAACTTAAGCCAAGTTCCCCTCTAAGATGAAAAAAAAAATATAAAGAGAAGATCTTTTTAACTACTAATTTTAACATAAGGTTGAATTGAGTGCGGTCTTAGGCAGTAGGATATGAGTAGCTGCAGTCGATGTAGAGTGAGATAATTGTGGAATGCTAAAATATTTTGACCTCTGGCTTCCCTTTACCCAGTGGATAACTAGGGTAATAAATAATTTTAAGTGAGGTGGGCAGCATTTAGTTCTGTCTGCAATATGGCTATAAAATATGGAACTGTAAGGATTTATTATTTGGTTGTCCCAAAGAACTGTACTTATTTATAGAATTATTATATACACTAATTCAATGTTTTTAAATAACCAGTTTGTGATACACACAAATGGTCAGTATTTGTGTGCACTTTCAATATGCTGGAAAACTGGAACCATATACCCATTGTGGGTTTAGTTCACTAATACCAAACCTTATAGGATGCACAAGACTGCACCAATTGTACTCCAGGACTTCCTCTGAAATACTGCCATGCTATAGCTATATTTAAAGGGCAAGTCCAGCCCTCAAATGAAAACTTATATAAAGGTAAATCACCCCCAAACCCTAAACTGTAATAGTTGAAATGTGAGTCTCACTGAAATCCTGTACAATATCCTGTTACCCGTCTGTGCTTCTGGTTTTTCCAGTTGGCAACTGTCAGTTATGATTTTACAGTTGACATCACAGCTAGCTGATGCTCTCTGCTTCTGAGCAGGCCAGGCTCAGTACAGGTCACTACAGTAATGAATTCATAGGACAAAGTAGGATATATCAACATATTTAAAGAGGCCATTCTTTCTTAAAAATGTATTTTTAAAGGTGAGTTGTACTTTGAGGGAGATTCCATCTTTCTGTCTTGGTTGGTTATGCCCTTGGAGTTCATTGTTCCGATCTTCTCCGCTTCTCTGTTTGTAATCCATTAATCAGTAGTTTGGTACCCCACTAGTTCAGTAAGGCTTGATATTTTCTTTTGGTGGTGTAATAAGTTTGCCAATTCAATTTACTTTGCTCATTTTATTGTTTTTTTTGTCCGGTTCTATTTGGGTTGGTTTTATTGCCCTTTAAAAAACAATTATGCATTTCTGCAGTTTGTACACTTTGAAAATTATTCTCAGTTGCCACGGTGATCTCTATCATGTCTAGTTTTGGATTTGTGTATTAATTAACTGAAAGCAATGCTAAGCACTAAAGCTGCATTCAGTGTTGAGAGACGTGTTGTGATCCCATCGGATTCCAATCTGTCTATGATACCTTGGCACATGTTGGAGGTCAACTATAAAAACAAGTTCCTCACTTCCACTCTCTTCCCTTATCTGCCTCTTCAGACTGCAGGGCCCAGGAGGAACGGTTTCCTGTGTGACCAGCTTAATTAGGTATAGTTGGGGAAACGGCCGCTCGTTGGACCTCCGCCAGCGGATCGGGCAAAGATCGCAGAACAAATGCATGTTTCGGCCGAAAACATGCCCAATGCACGGACTGATTATTGCCCAAAACGCTGTTCGTACAAATCATGTGTCGCGGGTCAGCACCCATGATCGCACGTGTGTACGAACCTTAAAGGGACAATTCAGTGGAAATTATCAATATTTGGTAAATTGTTAGTTTGTGTAATGCCTTCTTAGGTATTCTAAATATTCTCTTCCATTTGAAAATCAGTTGATTTCATACCCTTTGCTGTTCCTGCTGTTGACATTAATGAGCTGACATTTCAGGTTCCAACGTCTCTTTTCCCAGGATGCAACACATCCTTGGAATGTTCCTAACAGTTATTTCTACTGATTGGCTGTGGATGGGTCAAAGAAGCAACTTAATCAACCCAGGCGCTGGGTCAAGGGCAAGACCTAACGGTTTCTATTAGGGGTCCTGCAAACAGGAAGTCAATATTTCGTAGTGTAGTGTCAGTACACATTCCCTGTCCCCCCCCCCCCGCTATATTTGAAAATGCCCAAAACATTACTTACCTTCCCTCTTTCCTCGCCGCACTGAACTCCCGGCAGCTGTGTCGGTGATTGGCTGCCGCTCAGCCAATCACGGACGCGACTGCCGGTCCCGCCCTTTGCTTGCATTTTCTCGCAAGCAGAGGGCCTGGCAGCGTGGCGGAGGAAAGAAGGAAGGTAAGTAATGTTTTGGGCATTTCTGATAATACAAATATAGCGTTGGGGCTGGGGGGAGGAATGTTATGTAAAAAAAATATTTAGAAGGGTGGACATACCCTTTAAAGGCTTGGTACACACCATACAATATTTTTGGCCAACCGAATGATGTTGCCGTGTATAGATCGGTTGGCCGTCCGTATGTCCAATCGTAACTGCGTCAAATCACGGACGACAGTGCGTTCCCAATGGGACCGCACGAACGGTCACGTGAACTGACGGCTGTGGAACTAGTCATTTTCGAACGCTCAGTCGAGAAAAAAGTCCCCTCATATGTACACACCTTAAGTTCCAGCCCCACTTCTACAAGTTCCTAGTGTAGAGTGTTCCAACTAGTGTTTAGGATGTCTGCTATATACAATACTTGGTAGACAATGAGGTCCCTGGTGATAGAAGTTTGTTGCTTGACGCACTACATAGTCAGGTTGTGGAATCAGAAGAAATTAATCAATGTGTCAGTGTGAAACCAGTATCAGGTAGTGTGTCCGCTTCCTAACCAGTAGATTTTTGGTTTGTTCCCAAAAGCAGGCACCGTCTTAACATAGCTTTAAGTCGAGACCCACTACACACAGAAAAAAACTCTTGCCGTCTTGCAATGCATTTCTGCTTGTGCTGCGCTTGCAACCGCCTGAAGGAATTATGGACTCAACAGCCCTGTTTTCATCTTCAGGTTATTAAAGGTTTGTTTACAGTGAGAACAGTGAAAGTTTGGAACTGTCTTCCAGCAGATGTGGGTAATGGCAAGTTCACTGATAGTTTAAAATGCCTAGATAAGTTTCTAAAACTAAAAAAATATTGAGAATTACTGGTATTAATACATATACTGCAGTTCTGGTTGGTACAGGGATACATATATATATTTGAGAATTACTGGTATAATACATAATGTAGTTCTGGTTGGTACAGCGATACTATATATATGAGAATTACTGGTATTAATACAATATACTGCAGTTCTGGTTGGTACAGTGATACTATATAATATTGAGATATACTGGTATTAATACATATACTGCAGTTCTGGTGTACAGGGATACTATAATATTGAGAATTACGGTATTATACATAACACTGTAGTTCTGGTTGGTACAGGGATACTATATAATATGAGAATTACTGGATTCATACATATACTGTAGTTCTGGGTGGTACAGGGATACTATGAATATTGAGAATTACTGGTATAAAATCATATATGAAGTTCTGGTGGTACAGGGAACATATAATATTGAGAATAACTGGTATTAATACATATACTGCAGTTCTGGTTGGTAGTCTACTGATACTAATAATTGAGAATTAACTGGTATTAATACATATACTGTAGTTCTGGTTGGCATATGGGATAATATATAATATTGAGATTACTGGTATTAATACATATACTGTAGTTCTGGTTTGTACAGGGATACTATATAATATTGAGAATTACTGGTATTAATACATATACTGTAGTTCTGGTTGGTACTGGGATACTATATAATATTGAGAATAACTGGTATTAATACATATACTGTAGTTCTGGTTTGTACAGGATACTATATAATATGAGAATTACTGGTATTAATACATATACGTAGTTCTGGGCTGGGTACTGGGATACTATATAATATTGAGAATTACTGGTATTAATACATATACTGTAGTTCTGGTTGGTACAGGGATACTATATAATATGGAATTACTGGTATTAATACATACACGGCAGTTCTGCTTGATCCAGGGATACTTTCTGATTGCCATTTGGAGTCAGGGAGGACTTTTCCCCCTCTTTTTTTTTTTTTTTTTTTTTTCCTTCGTCTGGATCAACTGTTAGGTATGGTTAAAAAGGAGGGTGAAAAGGTTGGATTTCATGGTCATATGTATTTATTCAACCTCAATTACTATGTTACTTTTAGCTCTAGGTTAGCACGTTCACTGTGATTCTTATGCGCTAAGTGCGATTGTTAGCGCATGAGAACGCAGAAGTGTGGCCTAGTCCTTTAAACCTTGTTAATTTTTTTTTTTTTTTTGATTAGGTTGTAATAAAAGTAATCTAATAAATTACAATTTTTTTTTTTTTTTTACTTCAGTTCCCATTTAGGATAGTGTGGCTGTACATGTTATTGTGGGAAAGTTTTTCAATTAGTCCGATCACCTTCAGTTTGATAAATCAACAAGCATTCTGTCATACTGAAGTGTAAGCAGTGTATTTGTGTATATTTTTGATCATTCAGATCAATAAAAAAGATTTGTGTATGGCAGGCCTAAAAGCAGATATCCAATACATTAAAACAAACTGAGAAAAAGATAATCAATACACATTCCTAGGTCCCATATAATGTAATAGTATTTGTGTAAATAATAAAAACATAGGGTTTTCACTATGTGTAGGTGAATGAAACTTTTAGTGCTAGTTCACACTAAAGCAGTGGTGGTGAACCTATGGTGGTGGTGGTGAACCGGAGCCCTCTCACTCATGTGCACTCATGCACAGCAGAGTTCACTAGAGTTTGTTACCAGAAAGCCAGAAAGACAAGACCCGGTCTACTCCCCTTTTTGCAATCCAGAGCTTGAGTCACAGTTTTGGATCTTAAACTCCTGTCTGATAATGTGTGGTTAATGGTTACTGTTATGGATCTCAAACTCCTGTGTGGTTATGATCGATTCTATCTACTGTATCTAAGTATATCCATATTCAGGTTAAAGGGCATGTCCACCCTTATACAACACTTTTGACATCTAATAGTATGCCTTCCCCCAGCCCCAACCGCTATAAAATAATTTTAAAGGGCATGTCCACCCCCAAAACTATAATCCCCACTCAGCCAATCACAGACGCGACTGCCGGTACCGCCCCTCTGCTTGCATTTTCTCGCAAGCAGAGGGCCTGGCAGTGTGGTGGAGGAAAGAGGGAAGGTAAGTAAAGTTTGGGGCACTTTCTAATAATAAAACTAGAGCGGTTGGGGCTGGGGGAACGGGGAATGTTATATAAAAAAAATTTTCATGGGTGGACATACCCTTTAAGAAAGTGCCCAGATCTTTAATTATCTTCCCTCTCTCCTCTGACCCCCGGCCTTCTGCTTGCAAGACACTGCAAGCAGGGGGCGGGACCGGCAGCCGCGTCCTTGATTGGCTGAGAGGCAGCCAATCAAGGATGTGGCTGCCGGCTTCTCAGAATGCCGGGGGAGAGAGGGAAGGTAAGTAGAGCTCGGGGGACTTTCTTCAAATAATTTTTTAGCGGTTGGGGCTGGGGGAAGAAATACTATTATATGGACAAGGGGTTTTATGGTAGGGGGAGGGATCGCAAAATGGGAGGGAGATGGAGGGGGAGGGAGAAGGGTTGCAGTACGCATGCCAAATTTCTCCCGGGGGCGAGACAGGAGGCAGAGTCCTATATGGACTCTGCTATACTCCTGGTGGGCAGTTTTTGGGACTTTGGGGGAGGACCATATGGAGCTCGGATGTGAGGTAAGGATTTTATTACATTACATGGTGGGGCCATTAGTGGGGGGGATTATAGTTTTGGGGTTGGACATGCCCTTTAAATTATCATGTTGGCACTATGCAATAAATAAGTGGGTTTTATGCTGCAGTTTGGGAACTCAGTTTCTAAAAGGTTTGTCATCACTAGAGCATTTTACATCCCACCAAAACGCAGTGCACATAGAAATGAATGGCGCCGTTCACATTAAAGTGTTGGGATGTAGTGTGTTGTGTAGTGTGCATTTTGGTGTGTTAACGCACATTGTTGCCATTGAAATTAATGGCGTGCATTGTGTGTTAACGCAGCGGAACAATGCTCTGGCCACACTAGGTGTGCTGCTGCAGTCCGGTAATCAACAATGCACACTATCGCTGTAGTGTGGTCTCGGCCTAAAACTGGAAAAAGTGAGAAAATCTATTTTCAAATGACAGAAAATAAACACACGAGGAATTAGAAAGTTAGGAGAAAAATATAAGGCGAGTGAAAAAAGGGTGTATGTGTCCTTTAATTAAAAGAAACATAAACACAAATTTAAAATTATGTATTGCTTTTTCTTAAAGGGTATCTCCACTGGGGGAGTTTTATTGAAGAATGGGAGGTAAAGGAGCTGTCTTGTATGTCTTACCTCCTGTTCTTCAATAAAACCTGCAGGAGCTTACGTGGATTCGCGCTCCTCTGCTATTCTTCTGACAGATCTCAAAAGAGCTACCTTCAAAAGAACAGCCCGAGAACAGCCCGAGACCAGGTAAGTTTCTTACCTTCATTGCTGGCTCCTGCAGGTTTTATTTAATAATGAGGGGTAAGACATTTTTCCTTTACCTTCCATTCTTCAATAAAACTGAAAACCCCAAGCTCATTTGGAAATTTCTCTAACTGCAATAACTTCTGTGTATGACATTTAATTACAATATTTGTGCCCTGTAGGGATCAGTGAAATGGCACCATCGGCACTGCATACTAATGATGGGCATAGCTAGAGGGCATACAGAGGTAGAAGAATGCTAGAAGGTTCCAATCACAGATTTTTCTGTGTAATAGAGATGCCTCTTTAATATTATGTCAATGAAATAAAGCAATACCATTAAACAAGGTGGGATGTGGGTTTTACTATTGATGTAAAATGTGCCTTTTACATGGGCAAATAGATTCCATCAATGTAGTGCAATGTGAAACATTTTCTGTCTCGTTATTGTAGGAAAAACCTTAACACTTCCAGTTGAAAAGAAAAAAAACCCAGAAACACCCCTGAATGGCTTTTTATTTTTTAAATGATTTACCATAATTCTTGCAAATTGAATATAGCAAACTAATGAGACTAGTTAGGGCATCTTCACCACCACCCCAAACTAAAATTTAAACTTAAGCTAATCTCCCCCCTAGAGATCCCTAGGTTAAAAATGCTGCAAGACACTTACTCTGGCACATTAGGTTCACACGGACAGCTAGTTTGTGTTTTTCTGGCATTTTACTGGTGTTTTTTTAGCATTGCTGTTGCTAGTAAGGCTAAGGCAAAACTGCAACGCACTGGAAATGCAATTAGTATAGTATTTGAGGTTGAATAAAGACATATGTCCATCCACTCCAACACATCTTTCAATATCCTCATTTACTGCCTAACTGTTGGTCCAGAGGAAGGCAAAAAAACCTCACCAAATTTATGAAGGGGGAAAAAATTCCTTGCATTTCCAGCTCTTGTGATCCCACAATTTTCCACTATTGGATAGCATGCGATTGCACAAAAAAATGGTGATCACATGCGCTCCGAAAAACTGATTGCAGCGCAACGCACCTAGTGTGGCGAGACCAATTGGCCAACACTAGCAGTGTCGGACTGGACTGTTGGGTCCCACCAGGAAATCTAAGATGAGGGGCCCACCAAGATGAATTTAAGGGCCCACCTAACATTTCATATCTCTATTATCACTCATTTACTTACCCACCTTACTCTTACTGACTCCTATTGTTTATGAAAATGCATTTCTTACTGTTCCTTTTGCTCTGTGTTTAAATTTTAGCAATTTTCTCTGGGTTTTTTTTGGTTAAATAGGCTGTTAGCCCTGTGGGCCAGTCCGACACTGAACACTAGTGTGCGCTGCAAGTGTGGTCTAGCCCTAAGGCATTCTGATGTCATTTTGCAATTTATTAGCATGTGAGAATCACATACCAGTGCTGGGTGCACAGTGCAATGTGTCAGGCTATTAAAACAAGCAGAGTGGCAAAAACATACTAACGGGAGCTCAGTTCTGTGGCAGGCCACACTGTTTGTGCTGCTCCTATCCATTGTCGGAGCACAACGTGATCATAATTTTTTGTGCAGATTGAATGTGCTCTGATAAAATAATATTGGTGAAATGTATAGTAACGATTGGGAAAGTGCTGCATGGTGTTTACACCTTTTCCCGCAGGTTACCATATGTTGTAATGTGGCCACAGCCCTTAATGCCAGAGAAATGAACACGAGATATCATGTTATCATGGCTTTATAATGTTCTTACTGCTGAATAGTCTTGATTGCCTTGTGGATAATTCTTCACTGCTTGAATGTAAATGTTCTCATTTGACTAATGTAATAGAAATTAACTTTAAAGTGGAAGTTCAGTGCATATACTTTCAAGAAAAAAGAGCAGTAATTTTCCATCCCAATGACCTTACCCTGCCCATTCAGCATTTGTCTGTGTATAAATAAATGCTGCGGAAATACTGACTTTCTGTTTGCATGACCCCTAGTAGAGACTGTTATGGTCTTGCCCTTGACCCAGCGCCTGGGTTGATTCAGTTGCTTAGTAGAGATCTGAGTATCTTTGACCCACCCAACAGCCAATCAGTAGAAATGATGTAGAGAATAGAGAATATGTAGAATAACTAAGAATGCATTACACAAACTAAAAATGTGAAAATAATGATATCTGACAATTTCCCCTTTAAATGAATGGACTAAACAGAATGCTTCCACTAGTAGAGGCTGCATGGCAACTCCTACTTGTAACATATTACCTGGAACATATCGTACTAAAGACATTTTTATACATGTTTTATAAGATGTTGGTTTGTGTTATTGGATGTCTCCTGATGCCTCCGCCCTCCTTGTGTTTCCTCTATGCAGGTTTTCCCAGCTGACCTAATCAATCTGCCAGAGAAGGGGACGGGATCTCTTCTTGTGAATGACAGTTGGTGCTAGCCAACCGGTACATCGGATTCTGCAGGTAGAAGGTGGTGTCACTGCTGACAGGAGTGACAGGACGGGGCAGGGCTACCGAAGGCCGGGCGTGTGGCGTCACCACGCAGTGGAGGAGGACGCCCCAGAGCATGGGTCGGAAGCGGTGCGTGGGAGACTGTTCCAAGATGGCGGCGGGCTGCTGCGGGGTGAAGAAGCAGAAACTGTCCAGCTCTCCGCCTTCTGGATCGGGAGGTCCAGGCGGCCCGCACTGCAGTGGAGAGAGCCAGTGCCGTGGGGCAGAGCTGGGGTTGGGAGGCTCAGGTAGCGGGCCTGGGGGAAGCAGTCGAGTGAACGGCCTGGCCTGTGGGAACAGCCTTTCACCGGGCTGCGGGACTCTCTCCCCAGGCTGTGGTTCCAGCTTGAGCCCGGGTTCTCGAAAAATGGTGGTGTCGGCCGAGATGTGCTGCTTCTGCTTCGACGTTCTGTATTGTCACCTATATGGATACCAGCCACCCCGCACACCTCGCTTCACCAATGACCCATAGTAAGTACCGGCTCTGGGAGCAGGATGGGCTGGGGACGGACATGGAGGGAGGGGGCAGTAGAAGGAAACGGTGGCTCGGGACCCAGCACTTAGCCCATAGCTTTATGAAGCCTCGATCAAGCACCAACAGATTTAGGGCAAACCCAACCTATAGAACAGAGCAAACTAATGCAAGTGGTGGTTGATTACAGTGCAAGTCACATTTAACAATGGGAAGGTCTCCTGTGCAAGGAAATAAACTTTGATGTTTGACTTACTAAAGGTATATCTGCATGGTTTGAAATCTGTTCTAGAAATCTATATATTGTCACTGTAATAAATAAAGTCATTGATTTTTTTTTTCTCTTTTACCACCTTACATGGGTCCATTTCTTAGGTGGTGTCAAACAGCTGTCAAGTTGATAAATCAATCTGAAGCTAAATAGGAATTTTCTGCCATAAGGTTCTGTAGGGCTCAGTTTTCACCAAAGGCCAAAATAACCGATGTTGGCATCAAGCCGGACTGTGTATAAAGGTTTTTTTCTTTCTACTTTTTCTATTCTCGCTATAACGAGAGGCATCTTGAATATAAAATACCCTTTATTGGCTAACTAAAATTATTGAAAATGCAAGCTTTCAAAGCACATAGACTTCTTCCTCAAAAAAACTTGCATTCTCTATCATTTTAGTTAGACAATAAAGAGGTATTATTTTATATCCAAGATCTTTCATCAACGTCTAACACGGTACAATTCTATACTCCTATAACAAGAGAGAGCCGTTTCATTTGTTTGTCTGTAGGGGAAAACAATAAAAATGAGGCTCTGGGGATAAATTATGTAGGGAAGCATAACTGTTATGTAGCAGAATCAATAGTACTAGTCCCTACCAAGAAAGATGTGGTGTGGAAATGGTTGCGTTTAGGTTCAAGGGGTGGTTAACCTGCAGAAAGTAAACTGAACTTTAATGGAGCATCATGTATCACATTGATTTACTGTAAGTGTGAGACTCCTGGTTGGGGCTCATTCACAATAGACACAGGCCACAACGGACAGTACGGGTTTTTCTTTTTCCCAGTCTGTTTTTAGTGGTCCATTTTCCCTATCTTTTTAATTAAAACACATCTGTTTTCTGGACAGAAATTTGTGCAGCAATGTGTTTGGGGGGTTCGGACCAGGTCAATCAGATCCATAAACGCACGTTTCTGTCCGGAAACAAACGGGTCTTTCAACTAAAAAATGGTTGAACAAATGAGCAGGTATGTTTAGGGCTTTAGGTATCCCTTTGCTATGTAAACTTCGTTTTAGTGATCACATTCCTTGTGTAAGGCTTTAGGTATACTCTTAAAAGAAGAAAAACATTGGTAATGTTGAGGGTTAATGCTATGTTTTCCCTTCCCCCACTATGGTAATTTGCTTGGTATGGTGAATGAGGTCAGGTTTTATGTCAGGAGAAAAAAGCAAGATCAGTAACAAATACTGTGTTGAAATTTTCTGCATAAGACACAAAAGGCATGTAGTTCTCCTCACTTTAAAACACTTTATAAATCCCCATTTTATTTAAGTCTAAAAAAAGTCAAATTAATTCCCTTGACATTTTTTTTTAGCAATGACAGAGAAAAAAAAACTCTTGTTAAAAAAAACAATGCTTTTATAGTATGAGAGGGTAAATAAAGACAGGTCATCTAGTCCAACCTATAAGCCTTGCCTAAAGGCTCGTACACACGTGCGATCACGACACACAATGTGTAGGAACGAACATTTTGTCCGATAATCGGCCCGTGTGTAGGCATTTAATTAGCCGAAACGGTTGTTCGTTCGGAGATCCTCCAGGTCGATGAACGATCCCTGACCAAATGTCCGTTTCAGCCGATAAAGTGCCTACACATGGGCTGATTATTGGCCCAAACATTCGTTCCTACACATCGTGCGTTGCGGGTCGGGGCCCATGATCGCACGTGTGTAGGAGCCTTAACAGTTGCTCCAAAAAAGTCAACCCCCCAGTATTCAGAAAAGAATATCTTGTCCCCCCCCAAGGAAAAAAAATGTATCCCTGAATCAATAAGAACTTTATGTATAAATAGTTGTAACTAAATATTTTTAATTTTAGAAACTTATCTAGTCCTCTTTTTAAAGCTATCCAATCAACCTGCCATTGCTACTTCTGCTAGAAGGCTGTAAGGCTGGGTACACAAGCAGAAATTTAAGACTGACTGATCTATCCATATGGACCACTTGAGCGTTCACTGCAAACTGTTGGCTGCAACTACATTCACCATGGCAGACACGGTCACATGGTCAATGGTCGGCAGGTAAAAATTATCTATCTGTGTACCAGCCATAAGAAACCTGTCCTAACCTAGAGATGAAACTTTTCTTCTAATCTTAAAGGATGCCTATGTGTCCACTGATATGAGCTATTGGTGTAAACAAGTATTCTTGCCTTCCAACAAAATATAAAGCACGGCTGTGCTCAAGTACTGGTGGATATTGTCTCTATTAGTTTTTTAGTTTTAGGAGAAAAAAAGGGAGCTTAGGAGGGAAGAATTCTACAAGTGTGTCAAAGGCCTAATGGCCGAGCGTGTGACTAACGGAAGCTTCAGCCAATTGTGACATGTCTGAATTTGTTCGTAGATCCAACTGGCAGATCTATAAACATTCCCCAACTGAGTGGCCACACACTTGCGATAAGCGGCCGTTTATCGCACGTCTATCAGCAGATTGCCTGTTGTTCACGCGGTCATACCTATGTACTAGACTTAATGCTCATGTCCAGATTGCTGGTCCGGTTTGCCCTCCCCCGCTTGTGTCTGGGCAATCAGAAGATACACTCTGCAAGAAGCGCATGTCCCCTATTGGCCAGGTTCCAGACTCCAGTTATGCGGGCCATACGCTTAGTAGACATTTGTTGTTCCATTGATGATTGTTTAATCTTTATAGACCAAATTAAACGGTGAGGGGTTTTATCTGTCAACATTCTTGTTATGATTTATGTTGGGCCTATTCGTTTTTCTAATGGAAGTCGATCTCAAAAAAATATTGGACTAGGCGGTTCTTGTGACTTCACAGGAACATCATAGTAACATAGTTATTGAGATTAAGTAATGACATATGTCCAACCTTTTCACCATTCTAACTACCTAACATCGGAAGGTAATTTCCAAGTGTATGGGCATCTTTTAGACCAGGCAATTTTTAAAAAAATATTTTTGGTTTGAGTGATCACATGGCCCATTTTAAAAACCACACGGTCAGTCATTCATGGTGGAATTTATCGATATTTCAAGATTAACCAAAGTTAAATTTGATAAGGCAAAATTATTGCAACATGTGTTCATAGTTTTAATTGCTAGTGAACTTGGGTAACTCCTGAACCTGGCTACTTTTTTGGGGGTCTATTGGGAGGTATAGTTGCCCTTTAAGACAAAGGTTTGTAACACATCATGGTCAGCTCCCTAAACTACAGTACAGGGAGCAGATAGCCCCCAAGAGAAATTTTCAGTCTATACCGATCGCTTCTGTGGCTGTCGCCAAATTGTCGACTTTGGAACCGGTATTTTTTTTTATTTTTTATATACAGGTACCAGATAAAAGGGAAGTCCTAACTGAACTGGTGGGATCAGCCCTTTATTAGTACTGTGTGTACCCAGTATTAATCACTGAAGTGTAATGGACATTTGACCAGTGTTGCCCAACCTGTTGTTCCAAAAAAGACCATTATAAAGTGCCTCAACCTCTATTAACTTTGCCAAATCCTAGCCATAATTATTTGTAAGTTTTTGTAAAAAGGCTATCTATATGATTGATTTTTTTTTTTTTTTACTTCTTGTCCATGAAAGTCTTGCAGTGACATATTTCCACTTGTGATATGACCAAAAAGGTGTTTGCAGGCATGGCATACATTTTACTGCTAAGAAAACACTAATGCATTGTGGCTCCTGTTGGTGTGATTTGCCAGATCAATGAACGACACTGACGGCAGATTCCGTACATATAAGATTGTTGACCGAAGCATTTGGAATGTAATAAGCTGTCAAATATACAGCTTGTCTGTGGCTAAAAGCTTCAATGCTCCTTAACCTCAGCCACCTCCCCATCACCTATAACTTAATGCACATGCATGACTGTTAGAGAATGGAAGGTAATCGTAGTGGTCAGATGAGGGAGGAGCTGTTCCATAAATATAAAAAAAAAACACCAGTAATACTTTTGTCACTAGCAGTACATTTTATAGTTTAAGTGTAGATACCTTGGTCCTGGAATTTGTTCAGCCCTGATGTTAAGTGATCATATACCAATATATGAGCCTTTTCTCCAATGTGAATAACCCTGACTTTGCAGTCTAGCAATCTATTTCACTTAATTTAATCACCCTCTCTGAACCTGCTTATGTTTCATAATTGTCCTTTTTCTAATCTGGCCTTCAAGACTTCTTATTCTTGATTTTCCAAGCAAATTAATGCAAAATGCATTTAATTAGCCATAACATCCAACATGGCTCCCAACACTAATTTAAAAAAAAAAATGTAAGCACATTAATCATACTTTACGGCTGAGGCCACACAGCAATGTGCACTAGCACATAAATGCGCATGCAATCGTGTGCACGTTTTCGGTGTGTTGCGCAAAATTTGCTGATCGCATGCTCTCGGAAAAGATGATCAAAACGCACCTGGTGTGGCCTTTCAATGCGTGCTTAAAGGCGGTGGTGTGGCCTAGCCCTATGCCATGTAAAAATATTGCAATTAGCATTTTTCACAAGTAAAATCTTTTATGTGAAAAAAACTAAACAATTTTTTTCTTACAATAGTCCAGCCCATTGAGGCCTGCTACTGTAAGTGTAATCCAGTATAATTTGGTTTTATGCATTAATCCCTCTTTGTTTGACGAGCTTTAATTCACAACTCCAATCATAAGGGAGGGTGCATAATTAGCATTTTGAACATGATACTTAAAGCGTTCTAGTCTAAACCCAATTTTCTGCAGTTGAGAGCATGGAGTCGTATAAAATAAGTTTAGTGCTATTTATTGCTCAGTGATTTTGTTTTAAATTATATCCTTTCTCACAATATTGATCTAATAATCCTAGTTTCTAAAGAAACGAAACTCACAATTGACAAAACATTATTCCAATAGACCGCACAATGATACAAGCTGTGTTGCGCCAATCCCTTTGCTCTGGCTGTTGATTAATTTATGAAATTAACTGTGGGTACTTGTGGTCAGCTTCTGTAATCAACCTCTTTGTTTGATGGAAGTCTATTATGTTGGGCCAGAAATAAATGTCTTACCTTGCAATGTTCCTGGGTGGATAATGCTTTGTGACCGGTGTTAAGCCTGCAAGGTTGGTCCGAAAGGAATCTGGCCAGGCGGTTTTCCAGAAGGTCAGAGGTAAGTCTCTTAATTATAGAATTATTTGGGGGGGTTAGTCCTCAAAGCTGCATATAAAATTGCTTCATGGGCAACAAAAAAGACCCCCAAACTTTTCACGTTAAAATCCTTCCTCCTGTCCCTAAAGGCTCATACACACGTACGATTTTGACCCTGACCACAATGGATACACGTGATTAACTGGCGTCTCGGCCAATAACTGGCTGAACTAGTACACATGCGTGAATATTGTCCGAAACAGCCGTACATAGCACACGTGAACGTGCTCAGGGGTCGTGGCCAGAATCGTACATGTGTACAAGGCTTAACAGTTACACATTTCTTTGCTTATCAAACAAAAAAATTAGTAATATTTGCAGTTTTATTTCCTAGCCAGCATGGATGGCAGAAAGAAAATTAAAATTTTGCAAGTAAATCTAGGGATTGAAACTTACCTCATGGATTCTGTCTTTCTAAAGGTAAAGCATTAGTCCACTAACCCACCCGAACTAAAACATTCTGGTGGGGGCAGTATGTAGGTAAAAAAAAAGACCGTAAAATCAGATGACTAGTATTGTTCCTGGTAGGCTGTTCTTTGTACTGCTCATTCTGGATGGAAAGTAAACTGCAAGGTAGCTTTCAAAGTCTTATGAGGGTCTTCCATATTGCTGTCTAGACTGCATAGAGACAGTGAATACTGGGGTCAGGCACTGTGGCCAATTGGTGTTCATGCTAATTGGGCAGTTGGAAGATTACATGGACAGAGGCATGTACTAGCAACAACATGGAAGCCTTCTTATTTGCAGAATCCACTTCTTGCATACATTGTACATGTATTCAACTAACTAGAATTGTATTTTGCAATGCTCGGGTAGGAAAGCTTTCACATAATGAATAAGAAAATGTAAGTTTAGTTCTCCTTTAAGTCCGCCAAAAGAAAGTAATCTGTCTTGACAGAGTGTGTACTTTTAATTTAAAAGGACATTCTCATCCTGAAATAATTGTCAAACTCTGTGTGTGTGTGTATAAAACCTGGAACCCATGTATTGTGAAGTTGGCAAATTAACATTCTGTTTTGTTGTTAAGAAGCACTACTGAAAACCAACAGGTTTGTTTTAAGTTTACTATTGATTAAACCATTTGCCCAGTTATAAGCTGTCCTCTTGAACATCCAGTTAGAAAAATCAGTCAGAGTGGTTACTGAATGGGTTTGTCTATATTCTGTTGTCTTTATAAAAATACCTTCAATTTTTGAACCGTTTACAGATCAAATTAAAGGGGGCCATACACTAACAATAATGGGTAATGTTCTGTATTTGCTTTTTTCCCTTGCATACTTGTACTTGAATTGTCTAGCAAAGTACACTTATATTTGTACCCTTATATAGTGGATAATGCACCCCAACTGTAGATTATAAGGATATTAGAAGTCACCTTGGAATTCCGTGCCCTGTATAAAAGGTACTCGGCCTGCGGCCTCGTACTTTTATATGGTCACAGAACTCCTTGGTGACTTCTAATATGCCTTTAATTTACAGTTCGGGGTGCATTATTTATTATAACCTACCCCTTTGTGGCTTCTGGTTTCCTTCTCCTGGAACTGTAAGATTATATGGCTATAATATTACAGTTCCTCCTATAGAAATCCACTACAGGGGTAGGTTATACTTCTAACACTGCATCTTCTGATACTAAATTGATTAGGAAATCTGGTGCTAGTTTTGCTGGTCAGAGGAGATTTGCATGCAGCCCAAGCTAAGGTGGGTCCTGCAACTGATAATAAATCAAACTATTCATGTTCCTTTTACAGGATTTTTGCTGCTACTAAAAAAAATAACGTGAGTTAAAGGGGAACTGTGGACTCCATACAAATTCCCTCAATAGAAGAGCCATTCTCATACCTTCCAAACAAGCTTAAGATGATGTCTCTAGCTGTGTAAATCCAAAAATACAGGCATTCAAAGTTTTACTTTCCGTCTCCTATGCTGTAACAGGCCATGAGCTGTCATAAGCCACCCCCAAAAGATGCTTTTTATAAAGCTAGTTACAGGCATGCAGTAATTTTTTGGACTCTCCGCTGCCTGGACACATAAGGAAGAGACAAGTTTACGTATCAGGCTTGTCACTAGATTTAAAGGGCATGTCCACCCTCAAGTCAATATTTTATGTTGATAGAAGAGGCTGCCGTGCCTTCTCCCATTGACCATGATGTAATGGCTTTGACTGAGGGGTGATACACAAAAGCTGCTGGACTGAATAAGTGCCAATGCAGGATCAGGTCCCTTTAGGAGCATCTTAGGAATTAAAAAATAACAAAAATGGTGTTTAACATTTATATAAAATATTAATTTGGGGTTACATGGGCCTTTTTAAAGATTGGAGTGTGTTCCTTTTTAAAGGGTATGTCCACCGTTATTTTAACTTTTATGTTTCCAGTTTAACTGAAGGACAGGAGGTAAATGCGATATGTCTTACCTCCTGTCCTTCAGTAAAACTAACAGAGACCAGAAGAAACTTACCGCGTAACGATCCAGCGCTGCTGACAGCCTCCACTACACTGACATCTCCAACGGATCCACAGTCCTTTGCATTGTGTGCGCGTGCGCACACAGTGCATAGGAGCGTGGACGCGGCGGAGACTGTCATGAGGCCGGCTGGAGAGATACGTGGGTAAGTTTCTTCTGGTCTCCTGTAAGTTTTACTGAAGGACAGGAGGTAAGACATATCGCATTTACCTCCTGTCCTTCAGTTAAACTGGAAACATAAAAGTTAAAATAACGGTGGACATACCCTTTAATAGATAGCAATTGGAAACCACAGTTTGCCTTTAAATTTGTTTTGTATTGCTAGATACATTGTTAGTATGTTAGAAGTTTGGCAAAATTCCTAATTTGAGTATGTTTTTTTATTTTATTTGGTACTTTCTGAATTTGAAACACTTGCGGAAATATCCAAGGTTAATGTTCTTAGATTAAAGGGCATGTCCACCCCACAACTAATACCCCCCCCCAATAATGGCCCCACCATTAGTGAATAAAACTATACCTCACATCCCAGCTCCAATGGTTCTCCTGTAGCCCCCCCCCCCCCCAAAGTCCCAAAAACTGCCCACCAGGAGGATAGCAGAGTCCATATAGACTCTGCCTCCTGTCTCGCCTCCAGAGAAGTTTGGCATGCGTACTGCAGCCCTTCTCCCTCTCCTCCCGTTTTGCGATCCCTCCCCCTACCATAAAAAAACCCCATATCATAGTATATCTTCCCCCAGCCCCAACCGCTAAAAAATAATTTTAAGAAAGGCCACCGAACTCTACTTACCTTCCCTCCTTTCTCCCCCAGCATTCAGAGAAGCCGGCAGCCGCGTCTGTGATTGGCTGCCTCTCAGCCAATCACGTACGCTGCTGCCGGTCCCGCCCCCTGCTTGCAGTGTCTTGCAAGCAGAAGGCCGGGCATCGGAGGAGAGAGAGAGTAAGGTAAGTAAACATCGTGGCACTTTCTTAAATTTATTTTATAGCGGTTGGGGCTGGGGGAAGATATACTATGATATGCCAAAAGTTTATTATAAGGGTGGACATGCCCTTTAAGTATATAAAGGTTAAACTCGTTGCTTTGCATGTAATTTCCTATGGCAGGGTACACCTGGGATGATATTTGTCCCGGCCAACCTTTGGCACAGGTGAGAGGCCATCAGGGACAAATCACTCTGTTGTGGCTGACAGTTTGTTGTGACCGATTGTGCAGTAACATAGGGAGCCAAACAGTTGGCTGTGATTTACCATCATACCTGATCGACAAACGAGCGACCAAGATCAGTCGCAACCATCTGTATATCGCCCAAAAATTTTGTATGTTGTACCCAGCCTTAGAAGTTGTTCTGAGACCCATGCTAGAGATTGTTTTTGCTTTAAAGCAGGCCACAGATAAAATAGGATTGTCCCTCAAACAGGTTTCAGGCGATTGGGAAAGTTGGCATGCACAATAATGCATGTTATAGAGGATTAGAACCAGGAAGCGGTTAGAGATTTTCATATCTGCAGCGGAGGATCTCGTGAAAGGTAAAAATACTTACCTTCGTCCCTGGCTCCTTCTCAGTTGATTGAAGAATGGGAGGTAAGGCATAGCTCCTTAACTTCACGGGCTCCAATCAATACATTAAAGGAATAATTCACTTTTCGAGTGAACTATTTCTATAATGAAAAAATAATGCAGTGATCCAATTTGCAGTGAGCTAACATCACACTGGGAGAAGTGTCACCCATTGTTACCGCTGGCAAACTATCCATACCAAAAAATTAGCTCTTCTGCTTTTGGTCCAGGCAAACATTCTTCAATTCTAATAGAGCTTGGTAACATCAGCTACCCAGCCCAGTATGCAATTTTATAACAGAGGTGGTGATCTGCCTTCTCTTCAGATAAGTTTACTTTTTGAAGTGTTTAAATTAGTGCGTGTTAGGATCCCTGAAACATAGCACTATGGCATGAAAAAAATTAATTCAGCTTATTCAATTAAATATAAAAATGTTCTCTACCCCAATAAGCCAAGATTGCAGAGGCATGTGATGTGCTTGAATGACAGGCTGAATGACAGACCGACCCAGCATCCCTTGTTTTTTTATATAGACACACATGTACAGAAGACGGAGGGACGATTGGCTGTCCATCTGCATGCTGGGATACTTGCGCTATGCTATCAAAATGGTTGCACAGGCCCAGATATTTTGAACAAATATTTTAAAGCTGTATGATCAGTAAAACTGCAGTTAAATAATATCTGCAAAAGGATTTTTTCTAAACATACAATTGTCTGAATACTGATGGTGTTTGGCAATATGTATGACTACAGTTAGCTGACATTAAATTGGCCTTAATATCAAAGCTAACTTCTGTACACAGCCCAGATGTGGCTATACACTGATCTGATGTTATGCTGCTTTGGTGTCCAGATGAATGCCAAATCAATGTTAAGGTAGGTGCAATGGCAGTTCTTACCTTACAATGTTCTGGCCTAGTTTCCCAGGTGGATCAGTATTTGCGATCAACCTTATGGATGTAATGTTGGTCGCAAAATAATTGGGCTACCCGGTTTTCCAAACACTGGGAAGGTCTAAATGTGTGTATGTCTAGCTTTATCCAGATGAGTTGAGAAGAAATCATTTTCTATTTTATTATCCTTGAATTGCAACGGTGGGTTAATAAAAAAAAACAAAAAAAAAAAACATTGCAAGTTATTTAACTATAGCAGCTCAGCAGGTGGCCGACTCCTAATGACCACGGCCGAGGGGAACTTTCCAGTCAGAACGGAAATGACCGTTTTGGCCGTACACGCATTAGGGATATAGGGCCAATCCTGTCCGTACCTAGGGGATTGGCCCTATACTGCAAATGTGTGCTTCCAGCTTAACCCAGTAAAAGTAAACACCTTGCACCTTATTGCCCTTTTTGTTATTATGGGTTGCATGTGTGGCTTTTGTTGTACCAAAGTTTGAGCTTTAAAGGTTTACTGTGGTCTCCATACACGTGTCCTCTATTTAAAATAACTCTAATGCCTTTAAAACAAACCTAGGATCATGTCTCTAGCTTCTCTGGATCTTCAGTTATAGGCTTGTAAAGAAACACCTTTGTCTGTCCTTGCTGTCTAAATCAGTCACATGATGTGCTGAAACCCCACCCCCCAAAAATGGATCTTTTCTGATGCTAAGCCTGGTACTCACCTAGTAATACTTTGAGCACTGAGCATGCCTCAACCTTGACGAGGTTGAGGAAGTCTCAGGCACAGCATGAGTCACACACTGCTCCTACACAGCAGTTTCCTGGACTTTGGAGGGGCACAGCAGGGGAACTATTTTGAGCAGAAATGTAAGGTAAGGCTTGTTTTAAACTACTTGATGTGGCCAGTAAGGGGTTAAATTTTCGTTTTGGGGGTGGACCCTTTACAATGATTTATAAATTCAGGTGTGGGGCTAATGATGATGCTGTGTTCCAACAGTGGGCGTGCTAAAGACGGACTCGTGGGCAGAGAAGTGGTGCTGATGTCACATCACAGTACTAGCAAAAAACACCTTTTATACTGCTGTAACTTTGGATAGACTGCAGCTAGAAGCAGGGAGCATTTACAGCATGAATTGGTGTAAATAACTACTGAGAAAAAGAACAAAATCAAACGCTCTGAAAATTTAAGGTGATTAAGGACCTAAATTAATTGTGTTGCTGCTTTCTTGAATCTGATCTGAATTGCTGTCCTATGTCCCTTTCTTTTTTAAAAAGTGTTGTCTTATAATAACAGAGGAAATGTATGCAAAAAAAAGGTTTTTTTTGTATGTACGTCTACAGATTCTCATATGGTTTCTATTTTACACTCTATTTTTGTTACCGATTTGGCAGTGCTTTGTGTGCTCAGCCTTGCCTGAAATTATATACGCTATGAAGTGCATGAACATTGCTGAAAATGTTCAAGTGATAGTTATTTTCACCATGTCAGATTGAAATCTTACTGTTAAACTTTGTAAACTGAGAGTTTGGCTGATGCAGCAATTTAAAGCATGTGTTAATTTTAGAGGTATTGTCTTTAGGGATATATGAACAAAACAAACCTCTTACACAGCATAAAAGCTAATGAATCACTAAGTGACTGTAAAGGAGTACAGAAAACTTCCGTTTAAAAAAAAAGGGGGGGGGGGAATCTTTAAGGGACAAATTGGGGTGCCTGTATATTTGCACGGTGGCTCAGTGTTTAGCACTGATGCCTTGCAGCGCTGAGGTCCTGAGTTCGATTCCACCCTTGGACACATCTGCAAGGAGTTTGTATGTTCTCCCCGTGCTTGCGGGGTGCTTAAGCTCTTTGGGGCAGGGCCTGATGTGAATGTATACATGTAATTGTAAAGTGCTACGGTAGGTGTTGGCGCTATATAAGTCCACAATAATAATAATAATTTCAAGCCGAGGTTCCGTGTCTTGGTGGTAAAAATAAATAGAATGGGTTATTGTTGAACCACTGTAAATGCTGTTATAGAAGTCACTAATGTGCTATTTCCTTCAATGTTATTTACGGTATGTGCATCTTGGGTGATTTTTTTTTCAAACTTTCAGACTGCTTTATTTATGTTGTGTTAAAAAGTACACTCCTGCCTTTAAAATGTATCTAGTATAATACTTCTTTCCAAGCTTTCTGCTTACACTGAGCTGCTCACCAGCAAGTCTCTGGTTTGAGCATGTATCTTACTGCTGGCACAGAGCATCAGCTGTATAAGCCCTGCTCCCAAATTTCTTTGTTTTTAAAGCTAGTCACAAGCTATAGGGAGTGTATAGGACAGAGAACAGTGGCAAGCCTGTAACTAGCTTTATAAAAGATTGATTTTTTTGTTGACAAAATCATGCTGTTTGTCATAGGAGAGATAGTGAAACTTATCATGCCTATAACTTTTGATTAACAGCTACAGCCATCAGACAAGCACTTCTAGTTTGGAGACCACAGTTTCCCTTTAATGTTCGAATTACCCACATTTTATGCACTTTATCAGGAAGATTGTACAACCGTACTAGAATTATTTTTTAATAAGTTTAAATTTGCATTAATCTCTTCCTTTGTACAAATATTAGGGCTATGGCCGCAATGCAATAGAAGTGCAGTTTTGGCAATTCGATTCTGTGTGTGCTGGCAATTTGGCCAGTAGTCCTTAATCGCAACACATGTGATCTGCAACAAAAATGCATTACAAAAACAGACTGGCAACCAATACAGCCAGTAGTACCAGCTACAAAAAAAGTGATCCAAATTGTAGCAGTGGGGTCTGGCTCTTAAGGTTTGTACACACGCTCAATCTGTGAGCGAGGAACAACCCCCGACGGCCTCGCTACACGTGGTGAACGGGCGTTTCGTCCGAGAATCGTCTGTGTGTATGCGTTCGGTCGGAGGTCGTTCGTTGATCCGCCTGGTGGATCGGCGAATGACCCCAACCAAACACATCGGGCCGAAACGGCCGTTCGTTGCGTGTAGCGCTCAGCCTTCGGGGGTCATTCCTCTCTCACAGATTATGCGTGTGTACAAACTTTTAGTCTATTTTTCCTCTAGACTTTCACCTGCATCGCAATACCAGAATAGATAAATCATTCGCACACTAGAACCATCAACTGGTTTTGCTCTTGTAACTGTAGTGATGTTAAACCTGATTCAATAATAATATATAAAATGCATTACAGAACCCATTCAATTTAAAATAAATATGCCAGATGTACCATGACATATTGGACCTTTTGTGTGCTTGTAACACTACACAATACCTACTTTATATAAAGCAGTTTTTATCATTTACAAGTAAGACGGGCATAAAAATGTACAATAGTTAAAGGGTAAAAATGCAATCCCACTGGCTGAGTTGATAGAAAAAAACTGTTACAAATATTGTCAGGGTTATTCAATAACCGTTCTTATAGCTAAAAATGGTGCTAATTTTGCCCCAGATGTTATCAGATGTTAGCTTTCAAATGTTAAACAAGATCTGATTGGTTGCGGCAAAATTAGCAGCATTTTTAACGATAAAAACTTTTATTGAATAACCCTGTTATTGTCAAGATTAAGATGGCTTACCCAGGGCCGCCACGCTTATGAGGCAGGTTGAAAATCCTGCTTTGGGTGCAGCATTTCTATACAATAAATCTCTTATGACGACGTTCTTCCAATCATGGGATCATAGAGACCTATTGAGATAGTAGCTGCATCAGAGGTGATTTTTGTTCCGAGTGCTACTCCTCGTGGTGGTACCTGAAATATTTTTCTATGAACTCAGCCAGGAAGACTGAAAGCTGCATGTACTTGGTGACTAATCTTGTAAAGCCAATTACTTTTAAAATAAAGCAGTTGGAGGGGATAGGGATATCTGCTCCCGTCTCTTATCAAATTATAGATTCAGGGAGAGGAATGTTGTTTTTAGAGTACAGTATACACTTTAATGAAATTCATGTTTGCCTGGCATAAATAATTGTCAAAATAAATTATTAACTTTTGTACCAAAATCCTGTATGTATGTGAAGAACTGGCTGCCCACATTTTTCCTGGTACTCCTGGCTGATTAGCGCTCAATAAATAGATTAATGAAATATCTGTCTGGAGCTGAAGGGCAAACTGTTTTGACAAGTTTTTTTTCAAGACGAGGATTGCTTTCCTTTTAAAATGACACCACTGGTGGTGTACCAGTGGTGTACACCACTTTGTATTGGTCTTTCACATGGAATTCCAATAAAATTGATTCATGTTTGTGGCAGTAATGTGACAAAATGTGGAAAACTTCAAGGGGGCCGAATACTTTTGCAAACCACTGTATACAATATGTTAAGAGCAGCCCCCCAAAACCCATTTTCCAATTGCATATTCCAAAGACACCCCAGAAAGGTCTTACAGATATCGATTGCTTGCCAGCACGTTCATGCACTCACTTCCAGCTAATCTTTCTGCCAGGGTGCAAGTAATCAAAAAAAAAAAATTATTTTGTATATGTATATAATATCTTGTTGTTTTCTGTGCATGAAAATATGATGTCAACTCTATCATAGCTATAATAGTTCTGTAAATAATTCCAGCTACAATAACAGAGATAATTGCTTCTTATGTTCAAAGTCAAAAAATTATATACTCGCGCTCTTTTAAATAGGTATTATACAGTGCCATTGTAGAAGCATATAGCACAGACCCTACTGGATATATCTAATAAACATAAAATTGCACTCTCCACCCTCTGCAAAATATTTAGTGGATGGGCAGCAGGTATTTGCTTAAGGTGGTCATACAGATGCGATTTGTACAGCATGTGTACTGACTGATCACATTGGTATCTGTCGGCACACATGCTGTGGGAACCGCATACACATACCCAACCGAGCCCCATACGTGGTATGGGTATCGGTCGGTTGTGCGGTCATACATGGTACGATCGTATCGGCTCCCTTTTCTAAAGTAAACGTAGCCGATAAGGACTAACGGTCGTTCGTCTGCACTCTGGTTTGTCAGGAAAAGCCTGAATACACATGAGTGATGAGTAAATTCTGTTGTGGAATGACGGTATTAACCCATTATCGTTCTTATGTATGGCCACCTTTAGGATATAGTTTGCACTGGATATATGGTAATATTTTTGTTCTTTACGGACTACACAAAGTTAGTTGACACATTTTTAATTTATTAATTGGAAACATTTTTGTCAATGAAAACCATGCAGAACTGCTAGTAGCCTTTTATCTTTTTTTTTCTCATAATTTTTTCCTTTTTTAGCCCTTTGTTTGTAACATGGAAGATTGGACGGGATAAAAGATTGCGTGGTTGCATAGGAACATTCTCTGCCATGAACTTGCATTCTGGTCTCAGGGAGTACACTCTTACCAGGTATGGCACCTTCCATTTTATTTCACAAATAAGCATATTTTACACAATCAATAGTTGTGTGGATATAATTACATTTACATTTTGAAGAAGCAGGTTTTGAAATGTCTGTAAGGCAGTGTGTGTTAGATGCTTTGTTATGGCTCTTATTTCCTTGTCAAAAGCTGCTTGATCCTTTGGGATGTTATTAGTAAAATGGGTGGAATATTACAGCAAATAAGTAATAAATAATTGTTCCTAGTATAGGTTAAAGGATTTGCAACCTAATTTAAAAAAATGATTATTCTCTTATCTTATTGGCAGCAAAAAACACTATATTTTACAAAGTACCGGTAGTTCAGGCTAAAAGATCATTTTGCTGACTTGTATAGCTAAGAAACTAATGAATAAAATGTCTCACTTGCATTTCTATTCTTGGCATGTCTGAGTCTGGCTGGGAAAGTTATTAGAAGTGACAGCAGTTTTCATCTTTACCTAGGTGTACTGATTGGGAATTGGTCAGAAAGCATGTATTAGATCATTTGATCATATCTCCAGTTGTTGTCTCCAGTCCTCCTCCTTTTTATCCTGTATCCTCCTTGGCACCGTGTTTTTTTTATCATATCTGATTATGAATATGATGTTTTTAATATGCTTTGACATCGCCATTGATGGTGGCTCAGAATCTGCAACAATAACTGTACCAATTGTTTGGTAAATGTTTTTTTAGGTAAAGTGGCAGTTACATGTTAGCAGAATATTTATGTCTAGCCATCTTTAGTCTTGTGAAATCTAAGCTCCTTTTCTTTGCAGGTTTAATTTACAGGTCCCTATTCAAACAGTCAGTCATTGAGGAATGGCAGACCAGTCAAGCTATGTTAGTCTGTTTGTGAAATTTCATCTGCTCTGCTTGGTTACTTAAGCTTAAAGACAACCATACACTTATAGAATGTTTTAAGACATTTGTACCAGTGCACATCTCTTCGGCAAAAATATACAGTTCAGACACATATTTAGAATGTAATTGGGGAACTACAGTAGCCACTCAAACATCCTACAAATTTATTAATATTCCTGTCTGATCTTGGTACATTTATTTAAAAGGGCAATTTCACCCAGGCTTACCTTTAGCAAAAACATTTCTATCATCTTCTTACTACACAGTACAATCCCTTGCTGTAGCTCTGCTCTCTGCTCTGCAGTTTCTGTCACAAAAATCACTGACTTTTTTTCCCAGAGTTTAGCCTGGGCCTGTAGCCATTTAGTCGTGCGTCATTTGTTGAACTGACCGGCGGATCAACATAAAACACCCAACCAAATGGCTACTTTTAGAGGGTCAAGTCAAGAAAGAATTACTAGATTCTGTGGAATTGGAGGTACATGGTCATCATTCCCTAAGTTACTTATTTCATATAGGGAAAGTTTTTTATTCAAATATTTTTGAAAGCGATTTGAAAAAGAAGGGGGCATACAAAACCAATCTAAAGATGCCGGATTCTTTCCATACCTTCTTTGGAGAGTTTTTTTGTCCAGTGGTGGTGGTTCGCTAGGGTGTACTAATCACTGTCATAAAACAATGGGACAACTCAAATTGTCATACAGGCCGGACTAATAGATTCAACTCGGTTCTCATTATAGAGACTGCAAAACTGCGTTTTATAAAAAGATTAAATTAATATCCTTGGTTCATTGGATTTTTTTTTATTATTAGTTGCAATTTTTAATAGGTGTGTAATATTTACATCCATTCTACCCAGTGTCCTAACTAGGAATCATTGGGTCCCCCAGCAAAACTATGATGAGGCCCCTGTTTGTGCTTCATCCACAGTGATTTTCTGGGAAGAGTCTATATCTGCCATAGGAAAAATAAGAAGATGGGCCCCCCCTGCCATAGCACCTCCCGTAGCACCTCCTGCTCCCCTCGTAGTTACTCCCTGATTCCCTCAAACTCAATCAATTGATAAGGTAATTTTTAAAAAAAGGAACTTAATAAAAATAAAATTAAGCTAAATTTACAGGCTTTTTTTGTTTGTTTCCCTAGGAAAAGCTTAAAAAAATAAAAGATTTTAAATGTACTAAGGGCACGGCCACACTGCAACGGATTCGCTTGCGATTTCATGTGCAATTTCGTTGCGTTTGCACATGCATTTTTTTCATTTTTTCAAGTATTGGAAAACGCATGCGATTGCGATTTTAAAATGCGGAACGCAAATCGTAAGTGCAATCACACCCAAAAACTGTGTTTTTGGTGTGTTGCCACGATTCCAATGATTTGAAAAACCGCAAACTCAGAAAAATCGCAGCAGTGTGGCCAGTGTGGTTTAGTGTTCTGCTTTTAACAAAACAGAGTAAATAAGGTTACAACTTTTATTTGATGACCAGAACAAAGTAAAAGGTATAGAGTCTGCTGCCTCCCAGATCATGAATGGAGTCATTCACACCATTGATATAAAACATAACATTTAATTTAGCAGTTAAAATATAGAATCCATAAGGAACCTATCCTGATACTTAGTCACTTAGCTTCTTGCATGACGCCTTTCATTCCAAAACTGGCTTTACATCAGATGTAATAGGCAACCGATATCTCCGTGCTTTAATTAGAGCAATTAGCACAATAGATTACACATATAACCCCTTTACTCTCATGCCATACATTAGATATAAAAAGGTGAGTATAAAAACAATTGTATTCGACAAAGTCCTTCACTATTACATTGCTCTTAGACATGCTCAGTTTGCTTCACCCAGAGAAAAAAGCGGAACTGTAGTGAAGGTTTCATGCAGATATATCTTTGGTAGAAATCAAGCTGTTCATCTTTTTAATGAGCAGTATCTGGGCTATTATTCTGGAATTGTTATTCAGTCTTCTTTCTTTTATTGGGTTATACAATTGAAAATTATGATTAGCATATAACCTGACTGTAGTCTTTGGGTTATGCAGAAATTATAGAATTATGGCCAGGTTTTATCTAAATGTTCAGAATGTGCTGTGGAGGTTGGTTTTGAATTTTACTGATGGTTGTGTTGATTTAGAATAATAAGCATAGGACAGAGACTAGATTTAGTTAATAAGGATGTCGTGATGAAAAAAGGGAATTAGAGAAGTTCCAAAGATCAACTTTTAAAGGGCAAGTCCACCCCCAAAACTAGAATTTAACCCCTTACTGGACCCACTGTTTAGTGCAAAAAAACCCATACCTTACATCTCTGCTCCAAATGGTTCTTCTGCAGTGTCTGTGTAAAGTTCAGGAAAGCGAAGAATAGGAGCCTTTCTTCTTGAGTAAATTTTTCTGCCTATTCTCTTGCCTCCCACAGGTATTCTGGCATGTGCAGGGGAGTCGATTCCCTCCATCCACATAGATTGTGAACATCTTAAGTTCTAGCATAAAACCCTTTTAGTATATTGTAGCTCACCCAACCACATGGTTAGTTTGTAAAAAAAGATAAACTTACTTACTAGCCCGGGATCCATTGGCTGCCTCTCAACCAATAATAGACAATGGCTGTCGACTAAGCCCGCAATGCAACTCCGTTCCTTGAAGTTGCATTGGTGTCTTAGGCTGCGGGATCCCAGGCTGGTAAGTAAGTTTATCTATTTTTACGAACTAACCATGCAGTTAGGGTTGGGAGAGGGGAACTACCCCATTATCGTTTTTATGGTGGACATACCCTTTAAGAAAAGAATGTTTAACAAAACTCGGCGATGGTTTATTTAACCATGCATATATTTAAAATGCTCAGTTGTGTGACTTAACTGTATTATATACTATTTTAATGTGTTAGTATTTTTAATTAAATATTGTTACTTGCAGTGCCCTTAAAGATAGCCGTTTTCCTCCAATGACGAGGGATGAGCTGCCCCGGCTATTCTGCTCAGTGTCTCTGCTTACAAACTTTGAAGATGTATGTGATTATTTAGACTGGGAGGTAAGACAAACTGATGACATATGTTCATGCTAGTGTTGCTTTAAGGATGAATAACTTTCTTTCCTGTTCTTGGCCTGGAACATCTGTAAAATAGTAAAGCCAAAGCAGAGGATTGTAAGGCGGCAATTTTTTCTTTTTTTTTTAAATAGTCATTATTTGAATGACCTGTATACTATATTTTATTTCTGTGTGTTTGTTTATGTGCCATTGAATATTGTGTTGCAGCAGACATACACACCTAAGTTTTGTTTTGTTCTTTTAACATATAAACCAACCTTCGTTGATCAACTAAAAACATAAACTGAGCTGATTTTTTTTTGTGTATGGTATATATATGTATGTATATGTGTGTATATATAGTGCACGTGTGGGATTTATTTCCAACAAAGCCTTTAATTGGCCAAATAACTCGAAATTTCGCACCTGAATTCCCGACCTTTATTAAGCCAGTAGTAAAGGCCTGGAACTCCGGGCCGAAACATTGCCAACTGTTTATGTAGCCAATTAAAGGCTTTGTTGGAAATAAATCCCAGGTGTGCACTGGACTTTATTGTCTTTTATTTATCTATCTACTGGTAGCACCGGGGTAATCAAAGGACTAACTATAATATTTATATATTTAATTAATATATTTTGTTTTTGTAATTTTATTCAATTTCAATGTGCTTTGGCTTAGTGCCTTTGATTGGCTTGAATAAATGAGAAAATATTGATCACTGTCCTTGCTGGCTTATTTCACTTTACAAATGAAATGATTTTGCTACTAAAGTAGTTGAAATACATAAACAAATTATTTATTGTTTATATAGAAGACTGAATGTACTTCATGTTAGTGTGTTTCAGGACAAATGTAGATTTATTTTACCTTGACAGCTTGTATTACTTTTTCTGACGTCTACTGTGCTTGTGGTATCAAAAGGGATTTGATCTAATCCGATCTAAAAAACATTTTTAATCTGGCCAGATGCTGTGCTCTCATTAACAAACTAATATGCTGTTATCTTCTGCTTCATGTGACTTACCATCTTTTAAAAATAGACTTAGCATAAATGAAAAAACCCTTAAAAATGTTTGGGCCATTCTTCAATAAATATATTTTCAGGGAGCATAGAGCCATAAAACAAAATAAATATGTTAACAAAAAAAGCAGCAGTATGGCCTTTATTTTTCTGAATTATATCTTTAATGAACTGAGTATGTAAAATGTCCTTTAGGACTGGAGAGTTGTGGACACCTAGTTCAGACTGTGGGCTATAATAACTTTTCTGTGGATTAGGTAGCAATCACCCATTTCTGTCCTCTGCTGCCTTTCTTTGCTACGTCAACCTACTAGAATTGTCCTCGTATATATCTGGTAGGCTGATGGGGCATCCGGGCATGTTGGAACCGTGGGTATATACACATGGCTGATAATTTACAAAACCAATTGGATCTAACAGGATTTGCAGATGATCAGCTACATAAAGTTTAAAAACTATCGATGTTAGATTCAGAACAGGTTGTTTCTGATCAAAACGTCAACTTTTAAAACCGGAAACTAAGAAAATAGTTAAGCTGGCCATTCAATAACTTCACACTGATTTGACATTGGATCTGAGCTGAATGTTGAATCAATAGTAATGTTGAGTAAAGCAGCAGTTTTACCTGCCTCTGTTTCCCTGCCGGATCATATTTGCGATCGTAATAATGATTGGGACAGACTGTAGGAACATCGGGTGGAAAGTTTGTAGTCTATGGCCACCTTTACTGTGGCAGAGTATATTCCCATGTATAATCAATACCTTATATAGAGAATAGTGAAGTTGATTTAGAGAGTGTATATGCAAGTCTGCATATAACCAACAGAATTTCAATGTAATACGAGAGAACTGCCATGTGTGTACCTGGCTTAAAGGACATTGTCACCCTTTTTACCACACAGTAACCACCCCCTCAACCCCCTATTTTGCAATACTTGCCTTTCTCCCTGGCTTCTGACAGCTGCAACTCGGAAGAGTGTCAGGCAGAGGTGTGGAGGACCTTCTAACTTCAAGGTAAGATTTCTTCTCTCAGGAGCCCCAGGAAAAAAGGTAAGAATCACAAAAGGGGGTTTAGTGGGTGTTTTATAGAGTTTAATAACATGGCATATAAACCTTCTGTAGACTGACTAATTCAGCCTGCAGAGGCAAAGCCCCTACCTGCTATTGGTGGAACGGTGTCAGGTTACATAGTAATTGAGGTTGAGTAAAGAGATACGTCCATTAAGTCCAACCTATTCGCTTTTTTTTTTTTTTTTTTTTTTTTAACTCTACCTAACAGTTGATCCAGGGGAAGGCAAAAAAAAAAACGGCTAAAAGGGGTATCCCTGGATCAACCAGATCTACAGAATATGTATTAATACCAGTAATTCTCAATATTATATAGTATCCCTGGATCAACCAGATCTACCGTATATGTATTAATACCAGTAATTCTCTATTATATAGTATCCCTGTACCAACCAGAACTACAGTATATGTATTAATACCAGTAATTCTCAATATTATATAGTATCTCTGGATCAACCAGATCTACAGTATATGTATTAATACCAGTAATTCTCAATATTTTTTAGTTTTAGAAACTTATCCCGGCCATTTTTAGGGCTATTCAATGAACTTGCCATTACTACATCTGCTGGAAGACAGTTCCACAGTTTCACCGTTCTCACTCTAAAGAAACCTTTCCTAACCTGAAGATGAAACTTCTTTCCTTTCAACCTTAAAGGATATTAGTGAACAATGCACCAGAGTTTATTGTATTGCATTAATATATTTATCATATCCCCATGCAAACGTCGCTTCTCTAATGTGAACAGCCCTTACTTGTCTAATCTGCCTGCATTTTTAAGCCCCTCCATTCCCCTTAATTTAGTTGCACTTCTCTGAACTGCTTCAATTTCCAAGATGTCCCTTTTGTATATGGGATTCCAAAACTGCACAGCATATTCCAAATGAGACCTTCTCTCTTGAATCTATTCCTCTCTTTATACAAGACAATATCTTGCCAGCTCTAGCCGTTGCTACCTGGCATTGTTTGCTACCAGAATCCCTAAATCTTTTTCCATTACAGATTCACTTACCACACAATTATTTATGGTGTAGGTGGCACAGGGATTATTAAATCCCAAATGCATCACCTTACATTTATCAACATTGAATCTCATCTGCCATTCTGCTGCCCATTTTGATAATCTATCTAAGTCTGCTTGCAGTACTTGCACATCATTTGAAGTTTCCAAAGCTCTGCATAGTTTAGTATCATCGCCAAACACAGTGACCTTGCTCTCAATGCCCCCTACTTTCTAGGGTACTACTTTCTCTACCTCACACAAGCAGCCACAATGTAAATGAAGCAGGAAATGGGGCCCTAGATAAAATATAGTTGCCAGGAATAAGGAGCAATAGTTTTTCAGCTGAGTAGCGTGGTCGCTGGTAAGTTTAAATATTTTTTTACCAGCTCCTGTTACATTGATTGAGGAGGTAATAAGTAGCTCCTTTAACTACCATTCTTCAATTAATAAGAAAAAGGGTAGGTTCACTTTTTAATTGAATCTATCTTAAAAATATATTTGCTTATAATCAATGTGTTGGGCGTTCCTCCAAATCCTCTCAAGCATTATGGCCTAGTGGTGTCCACTCACAGCCAAATGATCCAACAGGAAAATAACAGAATTAAGGCGCAAAGGCTGGATACTTGTGCAAACTCGGGTGAGTTTATTAAAAAGTGTTGCACCTTTTTCAATGAATCTATCCTTTAAAGGTTGTTGTATATTTGCTGTAAGAAGTTCATAGATTTTAAAATTAGATCAGTAGTTTCAGAAACTTAACATCAGTCAATCTTATCTTATGGATTGCAAACAGGTGACTGCAGATTTTTTTCTATTTAAAGCAATCTGCATTGAAAAAGGTGCAGAAATATTCCACTCACCCTTCAGTATTCCGCATTAACATTTACGGTGCCTATATAGCTCACCTGCTAATGTTCCGTACAACCACCCAGCCTGATCACTTTGCTATACACATGTAATGTTGATCGTAAAGTGGTGTATCTGACCAGGAAAAGCAGGAAGAAAAGTACCACTTGGGTAGTAGACATTACTATTGATTCATCTGAAACAGTCGAATCGACTGTAATGTCTAACAAGTGTAGGGCCACCTTGTCAGAAACTGCATGCAACAGAGCTGTGATTATCAGAATCTGACCTGCATAGACCCGGACTTTGTAAAGATTAATTCCTAGCCATCTACAGCCAGTCCACTTGTCAGCTGTCATGTATAAACACATCACTTGGTGGTTTAATGTACTGCAATGGACAGGTGGTAACTATGGGTTGGAGCTTATGTTTCATTTAGTTTGCTAAAACAGCACGAGACCAGTATGTGAACTAACCTTTAGTTAACACTCCCCTTTTCTTTTTCCAGCACATGCACAGGATTTAAAGCCTCCATACACATTGTGGTAGACCTGCTGTTTTAGTACAATTCAGGACTGTAATTACAACAACATTCTAATCAAACTGTTGTTTTCTTTCAGGTGGGTGTGCATGGCATTAGAATAGAATTTATCAATGAAAAAGGATCCAAACGAACCGCCACGTACTTACCGGAGGTTGCAAAGGAGCAAGGTCATTATCATTTTTATTTCATTGAAATGTAGTTTAAGGAGTTAATATTAAAAAAAAAAAGGGGGGGGGGGGAGAAACAAATTGCAATATGTGATCTTGCAGTGATCTCCAATTGTGGATAATTTTTATTGTAAGGCTTTTCACATTACATTTTTATTAATTTATATGTATTCTGCAGTGAGTTTTCCTGCAGAATGGTGGAGTTAAAACAAATGTATTTTTGCATTCTCCACAGTAAGATAGTTATACTTATCTCCCTGCAGTCCCTGAAAGTCCTTTATACCTCCTGCTCTCTGCCGTGGTTTTCTCATGGTGCCGGCTTCCATTCTGATTGCAGCTGTCAGTTATGGCTGCATACCATTGGCTGCATACCATTGTGCCGACTCTGTAGCTGCATGAGCCCTGCAGTTATGACAGGAACAAAGTACATATCTTAGATGTGTTCAAGAGGGTATTTTTCTTTAAAAAAAAAGCCCCGTCGGGAACAAGTAGAGGAGTTGAGATAGAGCTGCAGAGATTAATGGTTGGTATTTAGACAGACAATGCCAATGCAGGTTTGACATTCCCTTGTATTCTGCCTCATTCTGTTTATAGGGCAGAAAGAATGCTCCCCTGTTTTGTCACTGAAATATGATTGTTGCTTAGAGTATATACTACACACCATATAATATTTAGAACCATTCTTTGGGTTCACTGATGTCTTTGTGCCATTTAGTAACCAGTTTTCCACAATAGCTTGTTTATTCCAGGGACACTAAACCAGCAATTTCATGTAGCTAGCATGAGAAGTCAGATTGCTTATTCCCATTTCCCTGTAAATAATAGATGCAGATGCTAGCTACATGAAAATGCTGGTTTAATGTTCGTTTGTGCAAGCTAAAGATGTAAATACACACAGAGCATTTTAAGGATGGTGAACTTCTTGTAAAGCACCAGAAATCACAATTCCCAAAGCTCTGGTAAATGTTTCCTAACCTAAAGAAAGGAAAACATAATGTTAGTAGCACTCTGCATTGATTATACCGGTAATCTGAGAATGCAGAAGGCACCCTTATTTATCGCCCAGTGTATTAAGCTTTGTAGTCTACTTCAGGGATGTTCAACCTGCAGCCCTCCCAGAGGTTTACAAACCATTTGTGTTCAATACATTTTTTATTGATTTTGAAATTTTGTCTGACATTTGTTGACATTCACAAATATTGACTTTTGTATTAACATTAATAAATCATTTAAAGTTCATAATTAAACTAAATCTTTCATAACTTGTACATTAATACAATATTTAAATAAAAATAAAGATAAGTAATAAATAAATAATAAATGAAACCGACATGCACTGCTTTGTTTCTTTGTTCTTATTCTTTGTTTTTTCCCTGCATTTCCACATAACACCTTAACTTATATATTTTTGTACATAGTTTTGTTTTGACTGTTTAATCTCTCCTCATCTGGTTAAAAAGGTAGGATTATGGAGTATTCACTGGTGGGCCAAGGTGTCCAGACCCTGGTAAATATTTGTAGTGTATCTTGGACCACATGGAAAATTCTTTCGTTTATCATTATATTGTTGGTTCTGCTAATTATCTTTGTTAGTTCTAGTGTTTGTTTTCTCCATTGTGCTCTGAAATGTATTTTGGTTGCTAATATAATATATTGTACTAGTTTATTGCTTTGTCTGTTGAGTTCTGGGATGTTATGTCCCAGTAGGGCCACCAGTGGAGAGGGCTCAATTTGTCTGTAAAATATTTTAGATATAATTTTGAAAACCTCTTTCCATATTTTTTGTATTCTTCTACATTTCCACCATATGTGAAAAAAGTCTCCAATCTGGTTACAATTTCTGAAGCACATTGGGGATATTGCTGGATAGATTTTTGCTAGCAATGCAGGTACTCTATGTTCTGTACATAACTTTTAGGGATGTTTCCCTCAATGCTACATTTAAACTTCCTTTATTCAGATTTTCATATGTTTAACTCCATTGTTCTGGGGAGATCCTTACCTTCAGATCAGCCTCCCATGCAGCCTGAAAATTGTAGTTATCTGTCTGTTTTTCATATTGCCAGAGGTAGATTAGTGATAAAGTGTTTCTAGTGAGTGTTTGTTTGAGGCAGAAGTTCTCAAAATTTGTGAGAGCAGGTTTGTTTCCTCTGGTTTTCATTATTTTATTTATGTATGTTGATATTTGTATATACTGAAAGTAGTGTCTAGGCGGTATTGCAAATTTGCTCTTTAGTTGGTTGATGTCTATTCCTATGCTGTTATGAAAATGTATCCATTTGTAGATGCCTCTGTCTATCCACCATGTATATCCTTTATCATGGTATGCTGCTATAAAGGCTGGGTCTTGTGTGATAGTGGGCATTAGTGAAGGTTTTGAGATCCAGTTGTATTTGTTTTTGGTTCTATGCCATAATGTTAGTGTGGTTTGTGTACATGGGCTGATTGTGGATAAGTTTGTTTTAGGAGTATGGGGTATCCATGCTATTGAGTCTAGTGTTAGAGGATTTCATAAGTCTGATTCCAATTCCAGCTATCTTGGTTTATTTGTTGTTTTATGCCATGTGATTATCTGAGTTAGTTGAGCAGCTAAATAATATTTGTATAGATTTGGGACCCCCATACCTCCTTGTGATTTTGGTTTGTATAAGATATTTTTAGCTATTCTAGGTTGTTTGTTCTGCCAGATGAATTTTATAATTTGATTTTGTATAGGTTGTAGCCATGCTTTTGTGATCTTTATTGGTAGACATCTGAATAAGTAGAGCAAGCGGGGTAGGATATTCATTTTGAAGGTATTGATTCTTGCTATCCATGATATTTGTAATTTGTTCCATTTTATTAAATCTGATTTTATTTTAGTTAGTATGGGTGGGATGTTTTGTTGGTATATTGTTTTGTAAGTGGGTGTTATTTGGACTCCTAGGTATTTTAGTCCCTCATCTTTCCATTTCAGGTTGAAATTGAGTGTTATTATTTTTTTTTGATGCACCGTTAAATTAATACCCATAATTTCTGTTTTGTCTTGATTAATTTTGAGGCCAGTGGTTGCTGATATTTTTTGCATGAGATTGGATAGGTTTGGAAGTGCTATAAATGTAGATGTGAGGGTTAGTGCTTTGTCGTCGGCAAACATACTGATTTTATATTCTTTATCTGCGATTGTGATTCCTTGTATAGTGTTTTTGGTGCGTATGGCTTGGGCTATTATTTCCATTGCTGGAACAAATAATAATGGTGATAGGGGGCATCCTTGCCTGGTATCCCTTTCTATATTTATTATTTTGGAGTCTGTGGTTGGTAGTTTCAGTATGGCCTTTAGGTTAGGTTATTGTAGTAGACTTCTATTATATTTAGAAATGTTTGTGGGAATTGGAATGCCAGTAACGTTTCTTTCATGTATTGCCAGTTTAGACTGTTGAAAGCTTTTTCTATATCTAATGTTATTATACAGCTTTGTGTGTTTTTTTATTTAAATAGGCTATTATATTATATATTCTCCTAGTATTGTCTGAAGCCTGTCTTCCCTGGATATATTATACATATTAAATGTGGCATGTATGGGTTCAGTCTTGTTGTTAGTATTTTGGTTAGAATTTTGATGTCCTGGTTGATGAGGGATATGGGTCTGTAGTTTTGTGGTTCTGTGGCTGATTTGCCTGGTTTTGGTAACAATGTATTTTGGTGCGCTATATTCATTTCTGGTGGCATATGTTCTCTTGGTGCCTTGTGTGCCTTAAGTTGTTTTATTGCTTGTGTGGTTTCCAATGGTGTAATGTTTTGTGCTAATTTTGTTATCATCTGTGGGGTTAGTGGGTTTTTGGGTTTGTTTGTTTTTGTATGAAGGTTGGAATGTCTTTGTCTTATGTGGGTTTGTGTATAATTTAGTGTAATATGAGTGGAATGTTGATATAAATCTGTCTGTTGTAAAGGTTCCTTTTTGATTTTGAGTATTCCTGATCTTGGTTTTAGGAGGTTTGCTAGGGGTTTGTCTGGCTTGTTCCATTTTTGGTAATAATATTGTTTTTGCCACATTAGTGTTTTTTCGACTGTTTTTGTCATTATTGCTTGTAATTGTTGTCTAGCGGTTCTCAGTTGTTCTAGTATCTGTTTGCTTCCTGTTTCTATATGTTTGGTCTCTAGGGTGTGGATTTGTTTTTCTAACTGTGTCTGTGTTTTTATGGTTGTTTTTTATGGTTTGATGCTATTTGTATGAGTGATCCTCGTATAACTCTGTTTGTGTGCTGCCAGAGTATCGGGTGTGAAACTTCACCATTGTTGTTTATATCGAAGTAGTTTATAAGCTGTTTTTGATTTGTTCTTTATAGAGGGATTTGTTAGCAGAGATTCATTTAGTCTCCATTGTGTTTTTTAAGTGGTTGTTGTCCCGTATTTAATTTGTACAATTTTGTGGTCTGACCAGACACGTTTCCATTGTGGCTTTTGTGACTGTTGGAAGAATTGTTGTGGAACATAGAATGTGGTCTAATCTTGTGTAGCAATCATGTGGTATAGAATAGTATGAGTAGTCTCTTATATTTAGGTTCTTTTCTCTCCAGCTGTCTAGTTTCTCCATTGTGGAGTGTACTTTGCGTAGGGTTCGTTTGTTGTAGTTTAGTTTGTGTTTTAGATCTGTCCCATGTCAGATCTAACGGGAAGTTGAAGTCTCCTGCTACTAGTTCGTTGGGTATTTGTCAAGTTTTTGTAGTATTGGTATAATAAATTTGTTGATGTGTATTTGGTGCATATATGTTTAATAGTGTGTATGGTTTGTTGTCGATTGTGCAATGGGTTAGTAGGTATCTGCCTTCCTTATCTAGGTCTGTTTGTATAATATTAACATTAAGTGAATTGTGGAATAATATGGATACTCCCAGTGTTCTCCCTAGGGTCTTTTAGCCAGGCGGCCCACCCAGCTACTTTTTCATGCCACCCGGCTGGAAAAAATTCCTTGAGAGAACATTTAAAAGAATTTAGATGTAGGTTTAATGTGCCAATAGTCAGTAAAAACTCCGCCAACAGTGCCCAGTCCAGACCCGTTTTTTACACTTGTATGATTATTTAGCACATGTTAATATCTTTTTCAAAATCCCCAAGGCCCCAAAAGGGTGGCACATGTGCTTGTGCTGGCCATGTTACATGGGTTACCTTAAGATGTTGTGGAACTGCAACTCCCCGCAGATGTTGACAAACTACAACTCCCTGCATTCTACAACAACGAATTCTGGCTACTTTTTCATGCCACCTGTCTGGAAAAAATTTCTGGGGAGAACACTGGATACTCCACATTTTTTAGTGGGTCCTTTTGCTGAGATATGCTGTGTGTATTGTTTATGTATGTATTGTGGTGCAGATTTTTGTGAAAAGTGTTTCTTGTAGAAAGATATGTGGTTTATATCTGTTGTATTGTTTGAATGCTGTAGTTCTTGTGTTGAACCCTCTGACGTTGTGTGGTATACATATAAGTGGTGTTTGTTTGTTCATTGGGTTTTTGGTTGGGTATGCTTACTGTTTGCTTGTTTGTTCTGGAGGTTTTTCTCCGGTGGGGTGTTGTCTGGTGGCTGCATGGGAGGCCTTTCCTCCGGCTCCCTGAGAGTACGTGTCTGTATCTTGCGGCCATCTTTGAGCTGCGACTCGAATATAAACCGAGGGGGAAGTATTTGCCACTAAAGATGTTTGGAAACCAACTCCCAGCATGCTTTATTGCTGGGAGTTGTAGTTTTTAAACATCTTAAGTTGTATACACTTACAAATAAGAGTAAAACCTTATGCACAAACAAAGAAGGTTTTACTCGTATTTGTATGTATTTGCCACTTAAGTGTGTCCCTGTGCAAGTCAATGTTTCTCCTACCTCACTTTGCGGCGCCGGGTAGTGACATCTTTCGGATGCGCAGAGGCTGTGGAGCGAGGATGCGGATCGCGCGCCCGCCGGACAAGGTAGGGGAAACATTGACTCGAGTATAAACCGAGGTAAGATTTTCAGGCTTTTAAAGCCTGAAAACCTCTGTTTATACTCGAGTATATACGGTACTAGTTCCTCCTCTAATCTGCGGTTGACACATGCTCAGTGCAGGAGAAAGCAGAAGAAACCAGAAAGAGATGGAGTTACAGTGACTGAAGGAGGAGAGGTAGAGGCCACCGGGGGTTTCAAGGGGAGGGTCCATGGGGGCCCATGAGGAGGAGGAGGAGGAGACACAGGGAAGAGGTACTGTCTCATGCTTTTAGAGCAGGAAGTGCATGGGATCTGGTGATGCTGCTACCATATCACCCACAAAAATGTAAATATATGTAAAACTATGTAAAAAAAACAATGAAAGTAAATTGCAATTACTCAGGAAAGCAACTCCTGACAATTTACCTAAAGTAATTTTTGGACCACAGTTAATTGCGCTTGTAGGGTAGCTAAACCTATACCCCAAAGATTCCAACGTGTGACCATTACATACATGTTGAACATACTTATTATAGTCCAACTAGGTATACAGTATGGGATTAATACTCCGTAGTTCAGCCGCCTCTTCCCTGGTATGTATACATTGTCAAAAATAAATTAAAACCTGTTAAATTTCCTTAATATGATTAAGGGCTAGGCCCCACTACATTATCCATAGGACATAAAGATCTTTCTGTTGGGAGCTTTGTGAGGCTTTGGCATTTTTTTTCTGCTTTTCCTTTTTTTTTTTTTGCACTATATCACAGATGCCCAGCCTGCAGCCCTCCAGATGTTTGAAAATTACAACAAAGAATTTTTAGTTTTCAAACATTGAGTGCTGCAGGTTGGACACCCCTACCCTATATCATGTTTGCAGGTAGACCAGCCAATCACGGGGCCTAGGGATGAATAATGCTCCTTTAGTAACCATAAATACAAATTTCTTCTTTGAATCTGCAAGATATTCTAACATAGCATTTAATTTTGGGTGAAGCTATTTCTAATAGGGATGTGACCTAAAGCTGTTTATGGGATATTTATAGCTTCTTCCTAGGCGACAAGCAAGACAGTACTGCTAGGACAAATGTAATAAATTATAATTATATATATATAATATATAATTATACGTTAGAAGAACAAAGACCTTAAAAATGTGAGGCCATTAAAACCTTTTGGATATGAAATAGTGTAAGAGTAAAACTAATTTTAAATCTTTGCAGGTTGGGACCACATACAGACCATAGATTCCTTATTGAGAAAAGGTGGATACAAAGCTGCAATTAGTAATGACTTCAGGAAAACTATCAAACTGACCAGGTAACTGAATAGGACAGACTTTCCTTTTTATTTCATCATGCATGTAATAATGTTTTTTTTTTTTTTTTTTTTAACCAGCAAACACTGGCTTCATTTCCTAGCCCAAACAAAGAAGATGAGGGGGGCACACTACTTGCAAATAATACACACCTTTATTGTGTAAAGAACATTAAACACATTTCGGGAGGACTAGCCCCCTTCCTGAGGAAGGGGGCTAGTCCTCCCGAAATGTTGTTTAATGATCTTTGCACAATAAAGGTGTGTATTATTTGCAAGTAGTGTGCCCCCCTCATCTTCTTTGTTTGGACTTTGCTTACCCTAGGATAGAGGGTATTTAGGGGATTGCACCTACACAATCTTGGCAATTGCCATACAGGTGTGCTAGAGTGATACCTTTTATTGATACTTCATTTCCTAGCACACGTTTATTCTATATTTGAATTCTGGTGCTGCCAGCATCACTGTTGTTGGTGTGTGGATGTCAGGATTTAGTGCACAGTTTAGCCTCTGCTATAACAATATCCAGGGTAAGCCAACCACAACGGCTCTTATTTCATAGAGACTGCCCTTGTCCTGTCCTGACCTAAATTCCTTGGTCTTCATTAGCTGTCAAGCTGCCAGTTATGTTTTAAAGCACCAGGGGATTTTGCTGGTAGATCAGCTTACTGATTTAAAGTGGAAACCCCCTATAAAGAAACAGCTACACACCCCTTTACATCTCCTTTCTCCTTCTGTTTGACTAATCTTTTTCCAGCTGTTCATTTTTTTCTTAATGAATGCATTTCAACATTTACTTATGGTTCTAGTTATTTAAAGGGCATGTCAAACCCCAATACTAAAATTTAACCCACTACTGGCCCCACTGTGTCTAGCCAAAGTCCCAGAAAGTGAAGAGTAGGAGCCTGTCTGTCAGTGAAAAGGTTTCTGCCTCTTACGCTTCCTCTGAGAGGTTTCTGGCTTGCTCACTGGAACCCCTCCCTCCTGATCCCTGTTTGCTGTCTGGTGCCCTACCTTTTAATCCTTTTGCTGTAGTGTAGGGGACCCTATCCCACTCCCAACCACTGTGTTGGGAGTTGGGAATAATCGGAAAAAGGTACTTAAAGAGCTTTGTTCCCCGTGTTCTGCAATGACGGCAGCCATGTCTGTGATTGGCTGCCTCTCAGCCAATCACAGCCGTGTCTGCCGGTCCGGCCTTCAGCTTGCAATTTCTTGCAAGCAGAGGGCCGGATCAGAACGCCAGGGCAACAAAGCTCTTTAAGCACCTTTCTGATTCGTTTTTTGCAATCAAACAAGGGGGTGGGATAGGGTCCCCTACACAACAATAAAAGTTAAAAATGAAGGTGGAGATACCCTTAAATGGTCGTGGAGCTGGTCATAAGGAATTATTTCTTTCACTATTTAAATAAAGACTCCTTGCGGCCATCTTAATACCCAGATTTAGACGGGCATATTTTTCTATGAGCTGTGTACGGGGTGAGTACCAAGGCTATGCATATTAAGACTTTAGTACTTAAATTGCTTGTGCTGGCCATAGACTAGAAATTTTGCCATCCAATGTTCCTGCAGTTGCCTTGCCCAATCATTATGCTTTCACTATTTAATTGCAAAATGAGTCGGGATGGGGCTATCTGACATGATGATTAATAATCCCGATTGCGTGGTTTTCAATGGGCCGAGGACAATGTCAGTAGAGGTGCCTTATATTTAACTGGCAGACTACAGATTGAAAAATTATAAAAAAAAAAGTGGGATGCCACTTAAGAGTGATATGCTAGTGGACTCCTATTCTTATTCAGCTTTAGACGGCAATAAGTATACAGCCGGGCACTCTCTATTTGAGTATACTGCTCCGTTTTATACAACACAGTATAGCTGTTGTATTCAATTAGATCAACTGGACTTGAAGTTTAGTTCTTGAAGACGTTTCGCTAGTCATCCGACTGGCTTTCTCAATTCAGAATGACTTGTACAAGAATCTGTGAATTATGTACCCTGGAAAATCCCAATAAGCATATCACAGCCAAGTGTTAAAGGCGTGATTGCATAGTGGCTAAGAGGTGTTATAGGAACGCCCAGGGTAAGGTGTCAAAACAGCATTGTACATGCTAAATAGAGGTGGGGGGGGCACGTCCCGCGCATATCACTTACGTCATCAGCATACTGCCTGCACCTCTAACTGCTCCGGTCCTGGTCTCCGGTCTGCTCACTCCTCACCGAATGGTCCAATCTCCAACTGGTAGGCTTCGTTTTTTGTCCGTACAAAACTTAATCTGTGTGTGACCCGAGTATAAACCGAGGTCAGGTTTAAAAGGTATTTTTAAAACCTAAAAACCTCCATTTATACTCTAGTATATACGGTATATATATTGTATATATTGCTGCATTTATCAACTGATCTTGCTACCATTTCTTATTGCCACACATAAGAGCTACAGTCTCACTTGTAGAGCTACTGCTCATGGGAATCCTCTGTCTCGGGATAGAGACTTTCATAGTTCCTACCGGCAGGTTAGAACCTATTAGTATTGCCTCTAGTTTATCGGTTGTACTTTTATCATTTAATAAATAGTGTATTTTGATATAATGTTTTTATGTGATATATATATTTATTGATCGTATTTTCATATAATGGATACATATGATATTTAAGGTTTCTTTTAGGAAAATTTATATAGCAAGGGATTTGATTTGCACATATTGCATTTATTAGAGTTGTCTGTCTATACCCATCTTCACTTATTTATCTACTTCTATCAGTTCTATTATTATTGGGTTAGTATTTCTTGAGGTGGGAGAAAATTGTGAGGCACTAAAAACAATATTATGTACAATTAAACATTAAAAGCTGCATATAATTGGATAGTACATCTCAACGTTTTGTTGGAAGAAAGTTGTTTGGGTTTTACTTTAAATGTTTGGCCTCTACTCCTCTCTAAGGATTTGAAGAGAACTTCCACCTAAAGCACATTTTTCTGATACAGTCCACTGGTTGAAATAATATCTTGTTTGGTTATTCCTAACCAGAGGCAGAAAAAAACAGCAAAAATTTATTTTTCAACATGTTTACAGCCTGATGTGCTTTTTGCTGTAGATGCAGCAGATCGTTAGAAATGAAACCTAATGTTTATCTAGAAACAGATTAAGGTTTCCTCTGTACCGGCTGCAGGCAAACCTGCTATATTGGTTAATTTACTAAACTTTATAGATATATATAGATAAACATACATCAGTTAAAGTTTTTTCTGGCTCCCTTGGTTAAATAACATTTTGATACTTAGATTAACAGACAGGCTTGAAATGGGTTAAGCTGCATCCTATGTTTTTTCTATAAAAAATGTTTTTTTTCCTCTCCTTTCTAGATACCGTAGTGAGAAGATGACGATGAGTTATGCCGAATACCTTTCCCACCGTCAGCACCATCATTTTCAAAATGGCATCGGGCACCCTCTCCCACCATACAACCATTATTCCTGACACTGAGCCGCATGACCAGTCACTAGACCTATCAGCAGAACTCTTCCCAGGAGACCCAGCTCCCTCTTGGTCTAGCTATTTGTATTACTGTACCATTTTATGATGATTGTTTCCGTTGTCCTGTTAAAGCTTTGCTAAACTTGGCAATGCTAATCAGGGCAACGGGTGGGAATACTCTCTATTAATACCCCACAAATCCTTTTTTTTTTTTTTTTAAATTAGATATATTTTGAGCTACTGAGGGATTTTTCTTTCTATAATGTATATTTTTTTTTTTTTTTTTTTTTTTCAGCACATTTGTTTTTCCCCCCTTTTCATTATGCTAACCTTATACCTTAATGTGTGTTGTGTTTTTTTAGAATAGTGGATGGAAGGAAAATTTGGCTAATCTGCAGCTAGCAAGTGGTGTCCTAGTGGCAGTTGTCTGCCCTTAGCTGTGTAGTGTCTTGTTCCTATTGGTTGTTGTTGAACATGTGAAAACTTGAAAAGCTGCGGGCACTAGCATATAATGCATTGCACTTTACACTACTATGGCAATCATTGTATTTCATCTTGAGATTCCCTGTACTTTGTATTTCCACTGATTTCCCAACTACTTACTGACAAAGCTTTTTCCTGTCCGGGGACATTTGTGGGACACCTGTCTGTTTTATCAGTGGCTGTTAGTCTGATAGCAGAGATGCATTCATGTAACTGACACAAATTGGTTTCTCTGCAGCTAGCAAGTGGTGTCCTAGTGGCAGAATAGAACCAGATACAGAAATGGAAATGTTACAACTTCATAGGTTGAATCTTTTTTTTAATGCTACCTCATAATTAACTTGCAGTGTTAGATGACAAGTTCTTAAGTGATTATTTACATTTGGTTACCTTAAAGCTGTGACACCCATGGGTTTGGTTTTTTTCAATAATGACCAGTAGCAACCACTTGAGCTTTGGGTTTTATCGCAAAACATGTTTTCTTGCCTTTCTGGGCAGTACATGACCGCTCAGTGTGTGCTGGCACTGAATGAAACTCCATCACCTATCAGAGGAAAACATTGGGAGTTATTGTAAAGCAAAGCAGAGAAGCCTCAAGTTGGCCATCTTCCCTGTCCCAGATTTCAAAGATCTGTGCTATAAGCTAGTGGGTAAATGGAGGTATTTGGCAGTATTTAACATACAAGTATTTTCTGCTTGCGTTTGGGTTAGAAGTTGTAGAACTTCATGATGTGTGATTACCTAATGTGAAATGGAGAAGAAGCTGAATCCAAAGATGGTGTTTGTTTAGGATTAGTTTAAGCTTCAGCCTCAGGTTTGGTTTGTTTCACACCTCAGGAACCTGGTCTCTGATGTCACCAGTATCATGTGCATGAGCCATTGTTTTCTTATTTGTAGCTTGTTTGGTGAATTCACTTGCAATATCCAGTAAAGAGGGGGAGCAGATTAAGGCATAATTTGGGTTGTCAATTTGCTTGGTTGAAAAAGCCTAATTCAGAAAACTTGCTTGTTTTCATCCTCAAGTGCCATTATGCCCTTCTTTAGCTTTACAGATCTCTCAGGCATGGAAAGGCAGGCTTACGTTTGTCATTACCCATGGTGCTCTAGTAAATGCTGCTTATCCCTCAGTGCCAGAGCATTTCAGCCACCTGTGGCAATGCAGGGGTAGCAGCTTTTTAAGGACAGTCGTACACATTTCATTGGTAAAACACTTCATTTGGATTCTGTGCAGCTGCTGCTACGTATAGTTAAGAAGAGGGGGGCAACAGAAATGGACCTAATTTGTAGATTGCTGTAAAAGTTTTGTTTTTAAAGGTAGTACAATAAACCTGACATTGAACCTCCATTAGAGGAGATGTTCCTAGCTTCTGTCTGGAATGAGAATTAAGCTTGCTGTAACGTGTCTGTCGGTGTGTGATAGCAGAAAGATGGTATGTGATTGATCTGCCTTAATTACAAGAATGGCATGTAATGGAGACTTTCTGGTATCTGAGGTAACCCTCCATCTGATAGGTATTAAAAAATATTTAACATTTGCATTTGGGCCTCTGGTTCTCGGGTGCATTGAGATTGTAAAAAAAAGCTTGGTGATACAACATGTTATCAAGCACATTTATTTTATCCAGGTTGTTCACAGGCTTTTTATTTTGCATCCTTTATACAAAGTGAGCACAAGCAAGTTCCTATTTTCTGCTGCAAAAAAAAAAATATTCCCAATTCTGATGCAACTCGTATTTGAAAAGTTAAATTATCCCAGTTAAAACATGTTAGTCCCTCAGAAAGAGCTTTAGGATTTTCACGTTTGTTTTAAACTATATATTTAAAGGTGCTAATCATTTTTGCACAAGGTCCTGTGACTGGTCATGCCAACTCAAGATCATATCAGATTTTTACTAATCCTCGATATATGCAGATGTTTCTTACCAGTGTAATAATGCGATACTTATGAATAAATGCCAATCCTGCAGGTTTTGATAGCACAAGGTCAGCAATACTTCCCAGCATGGCTTAGGGGAGAAACAAAATACAAAAAGGATTGTTTGTGTGTCCTTTTGTATACAGCTTAGTGCATAACGCGTTTGTGTTTTTATTAGCTGTGAATTTTCAAAACAATGTAGTGTAGAGACTGTTATATAGATGCGAGAGGTTATTCTTTCATCCAAGGCTACTCTATTTGCACTGAAAGGATTCCATGAAACGCACACTAAAAAAATTGCTATAAAGGGATAATGTCTGAATTTATTGGTTTATTTTGATTTTGGTTTATTTCTTTTAAATTGCCAAATCTGTTTTTTCTACTTCAGTAGAAAAACATTACATAATGTGAAATCTGAAATGTCAACTTTTATCTTTCTGAGCTGTTTGTTTTTGTGCAGTTTATTCTACCAATAAGGAGAAATTTCATTCATGTATACCGTAAATAAAAATACCATTATCCCCATACTATGATGCTTTTTACCCATCACAGGTGGAGGTTAATTCATTAGTTTTAAATTAAGTTCAGGTTTGTTTTATTTTCTTTTATTATTTTGTTTTTTTACCTTTTTATCTTAACCATTACAATGCAATTTTTTTTTATGGAGGCAGCAGTTTTTAAAGCAAGTTGAGCTGGGTACACACAGTACCGATAAAGCCCCAATACCGTCGGATATGATGGTATCGGGGCTTTATCGGTACTGTGTGTACAGTACCTTACTTTTCTGAACGAGCAAGCGCCCCCCAAACGATCGGGTCGACCAAACGCTTGTTTGGAAAAGAGGGAAAATATCCCATGACCGAGGGAACACAGAGCCTCAAGTGCTCTCCCTATGCTGTGCATAGGGAGAACGCTCAGGACTGTGTATATGCAGATCTTTGAAAGATGTCAGACAGGATCTTGCAGATCCTGTCTCTCATCTTTCAGAAATTTGTAGTGTGTCTACCAAGCTTTACATAATGGTTTTACCTGTGAGAGAAAGATGTACATTTTTAAAATTGCAGATGGTTACAAGGAAAGCTTTTTGGCTGCAATTGTGTGTTTTTTCTGCCCTATTCTTAAGTTTAGTGGATTGCTTCTATTGCTTGTATTGTGGCAATACACACAATGATATTATAGTGTTATAATATTGTACAATCATCTGGTCTTGAATGAAAGATTTTACAACAATCTTCCAACGTTCATACATTTTTGGTTTTGAAAAATTGAAAAGTTTAAATCGCCCAAAAACATTGTATGATAGGGATTGTTGCGTGTATGGCCACCATATGGCGTAGTGCATCTTCTAGCACTATGATTTGAGGTGTGATGTGAGGTTTACAAAGCTGACCTTGGGCCTAGTAGATAGGAATAACCACATTTATTAACTGATATCAATTAACAACATACCATCACATGCTTAAATGTGTGGCTTCTCTCCAGCTTAGATTCCTTAGAAAGGCCACGACTCTCAAATTGTTTTTTTTTTTTTTCACTTTTTTTTCCCCAAGCTTCTGTTCAGACATTGATCTCTTTTATGTTTGTTGAAGAATTACTAATCTAGTAAAGCAGTAGTGTGCATTGTGCGTAACAGAGAGAAACTTAATGTATGCCATTTTCTCCATAAGGAAGACTGCTCTAGAACGAACACCTCTCGCTTGTATAACGTCTTCCTTAGCTCCTGTTTTCAAATGTGCAGGTTTCTTTACAAATAACCTAATGTGTCCAGAGATAGATTCCATCTATTGTATGTTAGACCAAACCAAAGAAACCTCTGGCCATACTCTAATGCTGCTCCTTAAAGCCTTTTTGTTCTATCAAATAACCCTGCAGGATTAAAATGTGTTAACTTTTTTATTTTTGTACAGTTTCTAATGGATTTTTTTCTAGTGATGTTTAATTGAATCAAGTTTATTTGAGGAGACTGGAAAATGCATTTGTCTGTTTAAATAAACTGGTTACTTACTTTTTTTCCATGTTTTTTTCTCTAAGGAACCCTGAAGTGTGCCTCTGAGATTTTAAGGGTTTCATGTTACATTCATTCTTAAGACCAGCAATGATTCTTTCTACAAAATGCTTTTCTTTTTCGTCTTTTTTTTTTTTTTCTTTTATCAATCTTTTTTTGTTTTGTTTTTTGTATTACTGTTCCAGAAAGACTAAAGAAATAATGGAAAAATTGTGCTGGACCCAGTAACTTAATGCTGGTTGATAAACGCACTGAGAAAATGAACCTATGTTTGAAACTTTTGTATAAAACCTAAATGACTGTTTTTGTATATCAAAGTGGATTCTTTTTTTGGGGAAAAAAAACGGGATCTAGTTTCTAAGTTAGTGTTTTTATATGTTACAGAGAAAAAAAAAGGTTGCTTTGAAAATATCACCAGCTTGACTGCAATGAAATGGTGATTAACCTTTCTCCAGACTTAAAGATGCCGAAATAGCATTGCAGAGCATTGCACTATTGGGCGTCTTGGGTTAAGAAGGGCGTTCTATTAAAGGGAGGGAAAAGGCTGCCTGGTGTGGCTGACCCTTCCTTCTTTCTTTCTTATTAACTTGATGAATTATAATTATGACATTACAAATTGCATAACCCCCACCCCTTCCTTTCCATTAATACTAGATCCTTCCTTCCTTCCACATATAGTTTCTATTAGTGTGAAGAAACTGTTCAAATGGGCATTTTATTATGGTAGGTAAGGCGAAAAAAAAGGTTTAAAATGAAAAGGCAAAAAAAAAAAAATACATAGAAGGTTATTTGTGGCTCTGTGAGATATGGCTGTGGAAAGATATTGTATTGTAGTTTTAACACTATTGTTACATTTTAAATTACCCAATAAAATACGGAAAAGTCTGAGAACACTTTGCAGTTTGTTTGTGAAGTTGCTTGCGTGAGTCTTTTTTTATTTCCAGGCACGGTTTTTACTTTACTTACAAGGTAAAGTGACCATAAACTCTTCGCATTAGGTTTGAGGAAGACTTGGACAATGAAAAGTGAAATGATCATGCGATAGCTGCTTTTATTTAATGACTGGGTTGATCTCTCACAAGTGCCCACTTCCTTGCATCAGAATTCCCTAAAAAAACTCCATTTCATGTTCTTTGGTGTGATTACACCCTATATGTTCAGCATTTCAGCAGTGATAGGGGTGGAAAAGGCTTGTTTGCAAATTATAAGATGGCATGTGTATGCACTCTTGCCTATAAAACTCAGTTGTCTCAAACCCTATTTGTAAGGCTACCCATTCTGGGGTCACACTAGCAGGACATCATCCAATAAACAGGCTGCTTCCTTGGCTCTGCCTCGATGCACCCATGCCCGGCCCTTTAAGGATCCACCCACAACTTGCCCAGAGCCACACCTACCCAAAGAGCGAGAGAGAGAAGTGAGTATGCATATGGTCCAGGTGTGCACCACAACAAATTAAGAGTATTGCCTTGGATTGTAGTGTCTGCAATTGCATCTTACTTTAGGGCTAGGCCACACTGAAACGCAAACGCAATCGCATGCGATTTCATGTGCGATTTTTTTGCGTTTGCGCTTGCGATTTCTTCAATAAGTATAGGAAATCGCATGCGATTGCGATTAAAAATGCAGAACGCAAACGCATCGAAAAACGCGCGTTTTTTTGCGTTGCCGCGTTTTCAATAATTTTGAAAAATCGCAAGAGCAATCGCAAACGCAAGCGCAAACGCAAAAAAAACGCAGCAGTGTGGCCTAGCCCTTAGTAATAATTATTTTGGCATTTCAGCATGTCTGACCACAAAATCCATGGTATAAAATTGCAGATGGCAATTTTTCCCAACCTGAAGCGGGAAGCATTTAACCAAATTGAAACTTATTTTTTTATTTTTAAAATTATTTTGAATGAGCATACATTAAAATAAATATATATATTTATATGGATCCACATAAACTAATTTTTTCCAGAATTGTTTTTCAACCCTGTTCTTAATTCACTTCCATAGTGCAAGTTTAATTTTTTTTAAAAAAAAGACTAATATCAAGTTTTCCAAGACCAAATAGAACAGTGTAGTCCAACTACATAATCTGTAAACGGTAGAAAACTGTGATGTTGCCATGGCATCTACATTTTCCTATTTGGAGCCATGTGGAAATGAAGCCATTCTTATTTGAAGGAAAGCTTTAAGCTAAAATAAAATTTGTGCTTCGGGAAGTGAAAAGGTGTTTTCACTCAGGTAAGTTTCTTAGCATTAAGGCTGAGGCCCCATTACAATACACCGAATCGCGCATGCAACCGCAAGAGTTATTGCTCGTGATTTCTGTGTGGTTGCGCATAGTTCCGTGTTTTGTTTTCGTAATTTAACAAAACGCATAAAAAAATGGTGCACACTAAACGCAAACGGCTTTGCATCGGAAATCGCGTGAATTTTTGTGTTCCCACAATTTCAATTTTAACTAAAATGCATGCGCAAATGCGTTAGTGGGGCCTAGCCTTTACTGCCCATTTTTTTGCGGTCACTAAAATGCTACATCTGGATCCCCATCAAAAAACACAACAATACTGTTCATATGAAAAGCAGAAAAATGCAAATTACTCCATTGTGACTAAATATATTTTATTGAGAATTTTCTCCAATCCCTGGTCTGGTAAACCTAGGCAGGGGGGGTTATCATTGGGTTTGTTGGGCTGCTCATTGAGACATTTGCTTTGCTTTTTTCTTAGGACTGTCTGATGGCATGAGGGGGAATTGCCTCCAATGTAACAGGTTGATGGCAGTTCCTGCTGCATTGGATTTCTGGTCACATCAATTTTACAGCAAATCACATCTATTAGCTGGCTTTAAAATGAGTTCGTTATTGTGTCTTTTGAGATCAACAGAACTTTGTGGGTTTTAGGGCTAGGCCACACTAGTGTGTTTTAACGTGTGATCCATGGATCACGGTGCAAGCGTGCAGTTGCCATCCGTGGTAGTGTGGCCTCAGCCTTAAAGGAATTGTACACTCAAAAATTACTTTGCCTTATTTCAATCTATAAATAAATACATGAAAGAGCATTTACTCTGATTTGTTTGTGTTGCTGCATGACTTCAATCCAGTACTTGTTTTGCTCAGTCCCCTTTGCTCAGTCCCCCATGCCAGACTTACTGACTTACTTGTGAGGACAAGCATGCACAGTAATCCCTATGAGGTAGCATTGGGAGAGGGAACTTCCCACCATGCAGTACCATGTAGCAACTGTCACCGGTCCAGCTACAAACTGTACATAATAAAAGTTTATCATACTAAGGCACCTGATTTTTTATGATACCGCACATGAAATAAAGCGGAGTTAATTTCCAAACGGTTTAGCGACCATTAAATTACATTCAATTGTAAATTACTGATAACGTAAATCTACGATCCCCATCGAATATAACTGCAGTAGTTTACTACCGCATGGTATTCTATGATCGAACGTTCATTAATTAACGAACGTTCAGTGTAAATGTATGACCGCGGGCTTCCATTTACGGCCACGGTTGTACATTATCAATAACACGCGGTATTGTTAAATTGCGATACCGCGTGTTTACAAATAGGGCCCTTTGAATCCTATAGGAGAAAAGCACTACGAAATTGTATTGTATTGAAACGGTTCACAAATTGTTCCTATAGTTTTTCATTTAAAAAAAAGCTAACCTCGATTTACAGACCAAGTAAAACACAGGTGCTACAGAATTGTCCTGGAATAATGTCTATGGTTTTTTTTCTTTTTTGGTCTTCATTGAAATATAAAGTTAAAATGATATTGTCCTTAAAAGAAAAAGAATATGCAGATAAAATAAGCTATGGGAATTTAAGAAAACCATTCTATTTCTGACAGCAGGACCAGTCCGTTTTCTTATTATGTCTAGTAACAATGAAGCTAGATAAGTAATGTTAATATATCTATATCCAGTGCTCTGCATTGGAACCTCTAACTTTCCTCATTGACCATTGTGTGTAGACAAAGATGACATTAGGAGGTTCAGAGCAGAAGATGAAGTTTACTGCAGATAAATACATTTGTGATTTTATTTTTTTTATTTGAAAAGTATAGCAGGGGCTTATTTATATGGTCACCGAGACTACTTATCTACCCTGTATTTCAGCCCAAACCTTATATATGGAAATGGTTAGAATTCACCAGTGGGAATGGGCTCCAGGGGCCCACCTACCAATCAAGACATACTTTACATATCCACTGACATACAGTATACACACATTACAGGGGAAATTGAAGAAACAATTCCGGGTTTATTGGAGAGTTGCCGTTATAAATCTCAACCACACACTGCTACAAAACATAAATACAGTACACACACATTACAGGGGAATTGAAGGAAGCACATTAATGGTTTATTGGAGAGTGCCCGTTATTAATATACACACACACTGCTACAAAACATAAATACAGTACACACACATTACAGGGGAATTGAAGGAAGCACAATTAATGGTTTATTGGAGAGTGCCCGTTATTAATATACACACACACTGCTACAAAACATAAAAACAGTACACACACATTACAGGGGAATTGAAGGAAGCACAATTAATGGTTTATTGGAGAGTGCCCGTTATTAATATACACACACACTGCTACAAAACATAAATACAGTACACACACATTACAGGGGAATTGAAGGAAGCACAATTAAGGGTTTATTGGAGAGTGCCTGTTATTAATATATATATATACACACACATTGCTACATAAATATGCCATTTAGACTTCAACAGAGGCATCTACTAAATCAAACTAGAGAAATCATATTTGCAGAGCTTACATTACGATACACCCAGTATAAAAGCAATAACATACACTGTAGTTCTAGTGTTACATATACCGTATATACTCGAGTATAAACCGACCCGAGTATAAACTGAGGTACCCAATTTCACCTAAAAAATCTAATAAAAGTTGTTGACTCGAGTATAAACCGAGGGTAGAAACTTGGCATTCAAGATGTTTGGAAACTACAACTCCCAGCTAATAAAGCATGCTGGGAGTTGTAGTTTCCAAACATCTTGAATGCCACCCTCACCCTCCCACCCAGTTCAGTTTGTACCTGTGGGCTCTCCTCCATCCAGTAACTTGGGGCCAGCATTGAAGATCAGCATTCCGGCAGCCGCGATCAGGTAAGCATTCCGGTGTCCTCTTCATTCCGGCATCCGCACGCTCATTCCCAGTACTGGCGCACCGGCTGACGTTACTAATTGGCGCCGGGCAGTGACGTCAGCCGGCGCGCCAGTACAGGGAATGATCGTGCGGCTGCTGGAGTGCTAAAGTAAGTAGTGACTCGAGTATAAACCGAGTCCAAGTTTTCAGGCTGATTTTACAGCCTGAAAAACTCTGTTTATACTCGAGTATATACGGTAGTATGTATAACACAATGCAGTCATTGTATCATGACTGTTTAGTGTAGAGTACCAACAAGCAAGGAACATTTCCAGGGGTGGAGGTTATAAGAGTACATAAACTGGCAGACAAACTGGTCAAATAAGGTAACAAACTGGCAGAAAGACTGGTTTAGAAGATATAGACACCAGTGAGAAGTTAGCAAAATAATTGATTTGTTATCCCCATCCTCCTTGTTCCCAGTGGGACAGACAAATACTAACCAACTTCAAATACTATACTACAAGGGCCCTGTTAGAGTAAAGTAACACATTTTAGAGGAAAAGCCAAGAGATGTGTATTATTTTGGGGGATGAGGTTGCATAATGTTTTTTGGAATGGTTTTTATGTAGGTCACACAAGTTTGGCTGTATGACATGGCAATTTCCCCTCTTTCCTACACTATGTGGGCCATGGCTGCTGGTGCGATGTCATGCCACAAGGCCACACAGAATTGTACTAGCCTACCAATGGCCCTTTCAACCTCAAAGCTTTCTGGCTGATCCGATGCAACTACCTCCTTCACAAAAAGACACAACCCCAGCTCCCCAACCCAATAAAAAAAGCACAATCTCCACCACTGATAATACACGCCCCTCAGTACACCAAACTAGGCAAGGATTCAACCAAAAACACATGCCCACACAAGATAGTCATGAGAGTGCAATGTATATTACATTGCTTTAGTTGAAATGGTTTTAAGTTAAAAGGGTAGGCTCTAGTCTTTTGCTCACTCGAATGAGAGAGTGAATCCCTGCATATAGGTTGATGTTCCCTCTAACATATTTCCATAGTGACATAGTAATTGACATGGAATAAAGATATACGTTCATCTAGTCCTACCTTTATACCCTCCACTTTAACCCTACCTAACTGTTGATCAACTCAAAGAGCACCGAACCCAGGATTGACCCCTAAGAAACACCACTAACATGACTGGTCTATCTAGAAAATGTTCCTTTAATAATCACTCTTTTAGCCAATCCAAGTACAAATACAAAGGTCAAGACCATATCAAAGGCTTTTGCCAAATACAATGACCCTCAGGATCCAGTGTAAGAAGTTTGGTTTGTCAGGATTCACAGTATTACCCATAAAACCATGCTGGAAACTACTTATAATGTAATATAAAAAGTATTTTAATATCTTATCCCTTAATATTCCTTCTAAAAGCTTTCCCACCACAGATGACAAACTGACGGGCTTATAATTACCTGGCTGGGAATAAAGTCCCTTTCTGAATATAGAAACCACATCAGCAATCCGCCATGAACAAGACCAGATCTTACAGAACCCAGAAATATTAGAAACAGTGGTCTGTAGCTCTTTTAGATTCCTGGGGTGACTACCATCTATTCCCAGACCTTTAATTACATTTAAGAGGTATAATCTCTTTTATAATTCTTCCAGAGTCATCCAATCTTCTGCTGTCAATTAGGAAACAGTGTGTCCGGCCATACCCACGAAGCACGATATGTATGAGTGCCCATTTCACCTGACAATCGTGCCTGTTGGATCTGTTGAAATGGGTGTCTAACTACCTTGTTTCAAAGAAGCTTAAGGCCCAAAGTTTTTTAAAGATTTATTAAGAAAAGTAACAAATAAAATAAAAGGTAACAAAATGGCAGCACCCAAGGTGTTATAGTATATAGCTTAGCAGTCCTCTTAGATGTTAAATGCTGCTAGATGGAGGCTGTATGGTTTCTCTCTATAGATGCCTGAGAAAGGATAGTCATAGCCAATCAAGTTGATGTTATATAACAGTCCATGTTATTAATCCAGAATGGAATCGTGCCTTTTGATGGATTTTTTCTTTCCATTATGGAAACTCCTAATGGTGGCCATAGACGTAACAATTCAATCGTATGATTCGCGGATCTTATGATTGGATTGGCCGGCAAGAAAAAAATTTCATCTGGCCCAATAGGAAAAAAATATTGTACGATTGTTAATACATGATCGTACGGTATCGGGATATTGTACGACCGTGATCAATGTGTCTATAGCCACCTTAAAGGATATCTGTACTCTAAAAATTAACTGTTTAAAAATGTGAATTACCTGGGACAGGGAGGTAGGATTGATTATTCCTACCTCACAATATCATTTCGTTGAGTAGCTACAGCACTAACAGTTTTCATTTGCCAGGTTAGTTCTGGACTAATCCTGTATTAAAGATAGAGCTGAAGCCAGGAGGAAGACTGTCAGAATCAGTTTTCTTTAGGCTGGTGCTCCTCACAGAAACAATGTTGGTAGGAGGTAGGAATTACCAGTCTTGTATCCCTGTACCAAGTACTTTTCAGTTTTTTTTTTAAAATAAACTGTATACATACGATAGTTATCCTTTAAGTGTAAAACCTCTTTCTCCCTACAAATGGAGAATGGTACAGCCCATCCAAACTGTCATTCTAAATATCAGTAATGTACAACTAGTGGATCCAAGCATTAATCAGAGGGACATTATCTTTATATATTAAAAGATAATTAATATATAGGGTTCAATGTTGGATATAACTAGGGTTAATTGCAAAGAATACATGGTGGGCCATTATAATAAGAATGTGTTCAGTCTCTGCCTTAAAATCTAAAATTTATGGAATCAAATACACCCAAAGTAGAACATTGATATTTAAGGGAAACAAAACTCTTTTTTTCTAAGTTTACATTGAGCACACTGGTGTGCCCTGTGTAATGTATTTAAAAATCTCAAAAAGTTAGAGAATCTACTGAAGCCTCTTCAATTGTACCAATTCTGGATCAATTGTGAATCAAAAAGACGCACCATGCAATTACAATAGTGAATGAAGGGGGACAAAACTACATTTAAATCCTTTAACACATTCCATATTTTATCCTAATAAACAGAAATCTGTGATTCTATGAAACACAACTTAAAATGACAAAGACACAGAAAGGTTATTCTTTTCCATGTGTCTTCCAGTAATGGTTTTATGCACAAACATTGGGCACCGCATCCCATGATCCTCTGCACCATACACTGGTCATGTGACCATGACCAACTGTCATTGTGGCAGTTGAGCTTTGGTGATTTTTGGTGATGGTGTGCTCAATTTTGCCTTTTTGTGCATTTATCTTGCTGGAAAATTATTAAAGAAGACTAAAAGAAGAAAAGAGACATCTAGAGAGACAAGCTGAGGATGGTAAGGAGACAATCTATTATTTTTCTCAGAGCTCTCTCCCTTCTGTAGTAAAACTAAATAATATCAATCCAGTGTCCTGGTAGCTCCCCCTTCCCATGGAGGTTGTTCTCTGTTGTACTAACTGCCCCCAATTATTAAGAGACTTTTCTTTTTTATCCAATAATGCAGTCGCCTTGTCTCCACATCCTCGAAACATGGTGGTGTGGAGTTGTGAAGGGGTGATATCCGATCTGTGCAATATTATAATGTTTCTCTTGTATTAGAGCAGTGATGGCAAACTTATGGCACTAGTGCCAGAGTTGGCACTCAGAGCCCTCTCTGTGGGCACTCGTGCACAGCAGAGTTCACCAGAGGTTTTTTTACGAGAATGCTCAGTCTGCTCCCCTTTCTGCAATCCAGAGCCTGAGAAAGTGTAGCGTCTGTCTGTAGCAGATAGAGGTCACGTAAACATCAGTCTCTTTCTCTCTCTTGGCTTCTGCGCATTCCAGCCCACAAGGAAGGGTAGGGGGTGTGCAGTGAGAAACTGCACATGAGCTCTCGGTCTATCTCTGTCCTGTGGCTGCCCCAGCACGGTAATGGAGTGAGCAATCCCAACTTACTCAGTTTAATGTACTGCTATCTTTTTCTATACCAACAAGTCGATCAGTGAGACACTGCAGCAGGACTAAGCTTGCAAACCATTATTTCACAGCATACCATGACATGTTTAGAACGCAATGCGGTCGTTTTCAAGTGCACGCATTGCGTTCAAAACATGTCATGGTATGCTGTGAAATAAATGGTTTGCAAGCTTAGTCCTGCTGCAGTGTCTCCCTGATCGACTTGTTGGTATAGAAGGATTTCGAAGTGTGGATAAGTCCACACAGCACGAGTAGACACGGAAAAGTGGCGAGACGGTGTGATACATTATTGATATTGGAGTGTACTACTATCTCTATCTGGTATTCAATGACCCAGGTGCACCAGCCCCAGGCCCTTCACCATGGCACCAAAATTTTAGATACACCAAACTCATTTGATCGGAGCGCCCCCCACTGGTGTCAATACATCAGGAAGTTACAGAACCACGCAGTATTATAGGTTTAAAGCATATACAGGGAGATTCAATAAAAGTTCTTATCACTAAAAATGGTGCTAATTTTGCCCCAACCAATCAGATAATAGCTTTCAAATGTTAAATAAGATCTGATTGGTTGGGGCAAAATTAGCACCATTTTTAATGTTAAGAACTTTTATTGAATCTCTCTGTGTGTATGTTATCCATACACAAGCTAAACACTTTGGCGTATTTTGTGCTACATTGTGCTGTTTAGGGCATATTTACTATATTTGTCTGTGTCTATCTGTTGTTTTTTCTAAGGTAAAACTTCAGTATTCAGGTTAAATTGTCGTATTCTGCCTTATTCGCACCTTCCTCTGTGGCTCTGTGTTCACACACTGTCTGATTTACTGCAGAGCTCCCCACTCCCCCTCCCCTCTCTGGTCATTCTCTCGTTCATATAATCCGACTTTGAACCAAGCCGCTCATGCGCATTAATCCTCCTACATGTCACAAAAAAACTGTTTTGGAGATACTTGCTACATAAGGAGCGGGAGGGGTGCGAGTTAGGAGAGACCGAGCCCTGCCTTATCATTGCAGAGCCCCTTTTATTTATATCAAGTGTGCATTAAAAGGATTCTAAACTGATAATTGTTAGTACTTAAATTTATTTTCTATTATTCACAGAGAGGTGAGAACGCTTATTCCCACCTCCCTGTGAATAATAACACCTGGGGGACACTGCCGAACTTACCTTACCTGCGCTCCACTCGTGGCTGCTCCTTAGCACTTTGCATGCAAGTGTCCCTTTAACTACTTTTTGAGATTAGACTGATGTGATTCTGTTGATTCTTTTTTTCCCTCATTAAAATTGGTTTGGAGCCTCTGAGCTGAGCTCCTGTGATGTGTAGTTCCCAACAACCCCGACTCTAATCTGTTCCGCCTTTGTGTATGTTTGTTCTCTGAAGAATATTCAGATTTAATGTTTGTATTCACTTGTTAAATGATAACTTTCTGTGGAATGATATCTAAATGATCACTCCAGGTTAAGAAGAACCTGCTGCAGTTTCCAGTAACAATTAAACAATATAGAATGCATATCCTTAAAGGGTATCTCCACCCTTAACATAAACTTTTTATATGTTGTAGGGCACCCTATCCCACCCCCAACCGCCAGGTTTGTTTGTCAAAAAAACAATCAGAACACTACTTACATGCCTTTATTCCGCCGACACTCAGATCTCGGCCCTTTGCTTGCCAGAACTGGAAGCAGGGGGCCGGACCTGCAGCCGCATCTGTGATTGGCTGAGAGGCCAGCATTGCAGAACACCAGGGGAACAAAGCGATGTATGTAGAGTTCTGATTTTTTTAACAAATGGACTTAGCGGTTGGGGGTTGGATAGGGTGCCCTACACTACAGAAAAAGGATTCTCCTACCCTTCACTTTTTGAAACTTTGGACAGACATAAAGGTCAGATATATAAGGTAAAGATTTTTTAACACCACAAACTGGGACCAGTAGTGGGTTAAGTTTTAGTTTTGTTTTGGGGGTGGACATGCCCTTTAAGATCAGTATTTTATAAAGGAATAACTTATCTATTTGTGAACATTACAAACTGTAACTCAGTATAAGAAGCCAGTATTCTAACAGGGACTCTGTATTAAAACTAAGAATGCCCTCTTGACATAAACTGTTACTTAAGTTTAAACAGTAACCAGAGAGAAATGAGCTGTATAACTATATGCAATCTCAATTTTGCCATAGGCTGCTATTAGATGTACTGCAAATGTTTCGGCCCTCATGACTTTCTGGATGTTAACATATCTAAAATGACTGTATTAACGAGGCAAATAAATGGTTGGAGAAATGCCCCATGTATGCTTTACAGCAGCCATAGCATCAATTGTATTTGTCCGCCTTATAAAAATTAAAACCTTCCCTATGTTATTCTTAGGTTATGTTCAGCCAGTCTCATTACCTTAATTTTGAATTATGGACGATCCATAAGCACAGGATCCATGTATGAATTACAATGTAGCGGGAATAGGCCCATAAAATACACATTGTATATAAGGTTTTAGTAGTATGGACAAATATCATGTATATCATGCATTAGCAAGGATTTAACCTTGTAGCCGGCTGTAATGCCATGTTTACTTACACTTAAACATAAGCATCTGTAGGATATACTGGGTCCTTACTCGTCATTTGCTTCCAAGGTCATTCTGTCTACTACAGAGATATTAAATATATGGGAGAAAGAGAGGGCAGGAATAAAGGTGGTTTAAACATCATTGTACAAATGTAAAACGTATGTGTAGCAAATAAAAAGTCTACAATGTTCAATTGTAAAGTATAGACCACCCAATGGTAAACAGTCAAACACTGTTAAAATGCCAAAACTCTGTATTTGTACTTTGGCAATGTACAAGGACATTATGCACAAAATGTGCCTCCTTGCAGTGAGCTTTCACATAACTTGATTTGGCTGAAACATTCTATGCAAAACTTTATGGTGCTTGAACACCATCTGTTATGTGTAAGAAGAATATTAAGGTTAAGCAATAAGCTACCTCCCGCTAAACCTATCTAATTGTCCTTCAAATCGTTTATTCTTTTTCTGAAAACAATTCTCAGAAGGAAACATGTACAGATGCAGAGCAGCCTGTTTTGTTCTAGATCCAGAAGCTTAAATAAGTGGGAGACCACCCAATTCTGGGTAAAATAACGATGTTAGCAGACCCCAGTACGGAAGCTACATAAATTTTTTTTGCCAGATTGTGGCTGGCTATGCTTTTACATTGTTTGTGAAAATGAAGCCATATGATTCCAATAAGTGAATATAGACATAGTCCTATAACACTAGTATCACATAATATGACAGGGGTATATGTAATACTTGTATTTACCTTCTTTAGAATTAGGCCCTGCAAGAGGGTAAAAGCAGTTCATTACAGCATTTCTAGACTTAAAATACACCACTGCACCAGCAAATAATGTAAGATTTTCTGTGTAACAGTTTTATTTGTATTTTTTTCAGTGCAATATTATGCTTTTCTAAAAATCATGAAACAAAAAAGACAAAAAAAACCCCCTACAAAACAAAATATACACATTCAAATACATGTTCCAGTTCTGTGTTTACTGTACATATAGTTCCAGGGGTATATCACATTCTGGCCACTAAGGCATTTTACATTAGTGTCTAGTAAAATATGTTTTTCTTTGTTCTTAGACACCTAAGGTTTGTCAATACAAGGGTCACTTACAACTACATACTTACAGAATAAAAGCATAATAATAACATAATAAATACTAGGGATGCCAGCAGTGTACCATTACAACGTGCAAGAAAAGGAAAAACAACATCATATTTTACATTCAGCCACTATATGTATTCTTATGCTGAATAAATTAACATTTGCCATTTCTAGGAAATTACCTACAACATAAAAACTGGCTAAAAATGTGTATTGCGTTTTAAGGGGCAACTCCAACCCCCAAACTAAATATTGCTATCCTGCAGGGAATTGCTATAAACCTCAACCTCACAAGGTCACCCAAATGCCTTAGCCAATCACAGGAGCGGATGCTGGTCAAGCCCCTCCTGCTTGACTTCCATGCACGGAAAAGGCATGGTAATTAAGTAGAAGGCTGCAGGGCAATGAAGGCTGGTAAGTAGATTTTGGGACCGAAGTGAGTGCTATGAACCTTGCGAGGTTGAGATTTATAGCAAATCCCTACAGGGTAGCAAAATGTAGTTTGGGGGGTGGAGTTGCCCTTTAATACCATGTATTTATTTATTGAAGCTAACAAGCAACAATTATACACTACATTCTAACAACCCTTTCCACAAATCAGACGGAAGAACTTCTTTCTGACAACCCTTTCCACAAATCAGATGGAAGAACTGTTATTTCCAACAACCCTTTCCACAAATCAGACGGGAGAACTGTTTTTTCTAACAACCCTTTCCACAAATCAGACGGGAGCACTGTTATTTCTAACAACCCTTTCCACAAATCAGATTGGAGCACTGTTATTTCTAACAAACCTTTCCACAAATCAGATGGGAGCACTGTTATTTCTGACAACCCTTTCCACAAATCAGACGGAAGAACTGTTATTTCTAATAACCCTTTCCACAAACAGATGGGAGCACTGTTATTTCTAACAACCCTTTCCACAAATCAGATGGGAGCACTGTTATTTCTGACAACCCTTTCCACAAATCAGACGGGAGAAATGTTATTTCTAACAACCCTTTCCACAAATCAGATGGGAGCACTGTTATTTCTGACAACCCTTTCAACAAATCAGAGGGAAGAACTGTTATTTCTAACAACCCTTTCCACAAAACAGACGGAAGAACTGTTATTTCTAACAACCCTTTCCACAAATCAGACAGGAGCACTGTTATCTCTGACAACCCTTTCCACAAATCAGAGGGAAGAACTGTTATTTCTAACAACCCTTTGCACAAATCAGAAGGAAGCTGTTACTTAACATGAAATGGCAGACCTCTTGTTTAATGCTCTACAACTAGTCATGACTTTATATTCCAATAAAACATTAACACACAGTCAAAGAATGCAATAAAAAGTTAAAAGCATTGATTTGTTACTATAGAACAATTTACTATACACTTTAGTTTTATACATTCTAATGTCTGGTTTATCAATTCAGTGGATGAACAGACTTCTAGGGCTCATGGTATCTAATGACTTTGCTGGCATTTTATGATGCGGCTGTAAATATAACTGCCGAGTCAATTTATGACCATGATGAAAATAGTCGTTAGTGACCACCTTGGGGGGGTCTATTGGTGATACCGTTCGGTCAGTATTTTAGGACACAGCCGTAACATACTAGTGTGTTTGTAAAATAAGTCCCTAGTGAGCATTAACATACCATCTGCATTACCTTTCCCATTTTATTAAAGGAATAGATACAACAACCTTTACCAATACATTTCCTGAAGGACCAAACCAAGTAGGACTGTGAAACTCTCAATGCTACCAACTAATATTGAGGCCATGCTTCCTAAAGGCAACTCCACATGTATTATTACTGATCAGCAACTGCAAAACCGTCCTGCACAGAAGCCACTACAACTGGCAAGTTTTTAAATAAGGTGCAAGGCAGTTCAGATTACTTCAATGCATTGGTGCTTGGTATTAATGCTGTAAAAGGTGCAGCTCCTTTTGCAATCAGTCCAAAAAGGTTTATCTACAGAAAAGGAGGCTGAAAGTAGCCGAACAGCCTGTGCTGTACTGTTGGCAGGGCAGTGACTGGGAGACCTGCAACGTGGTCTCTCAACACTGTTTAACAATCTTTCCTGCTACATTGCAAAACAATGTCAGCAGATGCTTCCACACATGCTAGATTATATTGGGCAAAATGGTAGCTGTCAATCAATTGTCCACCACATGTGCAGGGCTTTAAGCCCCCCCCCTATACATGGGATCAATATTTTGAGCCAAAATAAATTTGATCAAAATATCGATCCTGTGTATGCCACATCATCCACTCAACAATATCGATCGATTTAGCGAAAAGATAGTGCCAGGTGGAAGATTTTCCACCGACCCAATCATCATTCTCCTTGAAATCTGTGGAAAGATTAAAACCTGAGAGCTAGGCCACACTAGTCCATTTTAATGTGCGATCCGATTAAAAGGGCATGTCCACCCTAATTAAAAAATATATATATATAATGTAGGGCACCCCTGCCCAACCCCAACCACTGTGTCAGAATGTTAGAAAAAGATTCAGAACGTTACTTACAGCCCCTCGATCCTCACTGATCCGGCTCCCTAATTGCCGGAACTTGCAAGCAGGGGCCAGACCACAGCCGTGTCTGTGATTAGCTGAGAGGCAGCCAATCACAGTAAGAAAGGGCTGTAATGTTTTTTTAACAAAATGACACAGCGGTTGGGGACGGGCAGGGATGCTCTTCACTACAAAAATAGTAATTAATGCTAGGTGGATGGATGGTGGAAAGAGGGGGGAAAGGGCTCCACTGGACTTGCCACTGTCCTCTCAAAGGACAGGAAGGAGGTGGAAACCTTTTGGACAGGAAGACAGCTACTACTTCCTGGACTTTGGACAAGCCCTGCAGGAGATCAATTAGGAGCAGAGATGTAAGGCTGGGTACACACGGGGCTATTGTTTGTCCCAACTGAGAGTTCGCTGAAAGCGAGTGCTCGGCTGGGACAAAAGACTGTCAGTCATGGCAATAGTGGCCATGGCCGACAGTGCGTGCGACCAATCGGCTGTGATTTACCAATGGATCCAACTCGGATAAACAGGCGACAGAGCTCTGTTGCGGCCGGCCGCCCCACACCATCAGATATTTCCGGCAGACCGATTGATCCAGGGCACTATCGATCGGTCAGAAATATCTGCTGGTGTGTACCCAGCCTAAGATAAGGATTTTTTTCAAACTATACAGAGGGGCCAGAAATGGGTTAAATTTTAGTTTTGGTGGGTGGCGATGCCCTTTAAAAAGTGCACGTTACTGATGGGCAATTGGTCTGCAAACTTTCTGCAAATCACATGCGCTCTGAGTTTATCTGAAAAATTACAATTGGCCCAGGTGAAATATTTATTTTCTCTCCCCATCTCCTGCAGATTTCGAGGGCAAATCTGCAAAAAAATCAGTGTCACAAGGTGGAGGGATTGTTTCTTGTGATCCGATATCTGTTCGCTGTGGTATGGGTAGCTTAAGTCAAACATATTTATGTTGTATTTTTACTTTACACACTAATAATATTTTTTTTTTTAAGTAAAATATTAGAATAAAAATACATTTATACATAACACTGAATTACCCACATTTTCCCTGTATATAAAATGTTTCTGAAGAAAAGGCTCTGGAACGTTGTACTCTCTGTGGAGGATTTTAGGCTCTTTTTGGCCCAACTTGACTTAATGTTTATAGTTACTAGGTATGAAATGTTACTCGTATATTTTATTAATTATTATTATTAATATTTATCAAACCAGAAACATCATCTGATGGCCATATACTATACGATCACTTAAATAAGGAGAAACTGAAAACTGCTGAAATATGGAGTTATAGATTACTTAATTAACAATGACAGTTGTTACCTTGATGCCCTTTCTATTTTTTTTTTTTTTCTCTGATCCACACATATGTAACTCAGCCAGCCAGCACTACGACCCAATAAAAAAGGCAATGTGTTAGTTGGCCAAGCAAGTAGACATTAGTTTCCTTGTATGGTCATGATTTGAGAAGCACAGGAAGGTACTTCGTGAAATTTTGATTTTTTTAAATTTTCACTTTGATTCTCCTTAAATTCTCTGGACATAAGTTGCTGGTTTGTAACAGCTCAAAGACCAGAGCCATACATGTGGGCAAAGAACCTAACTGTACAACTGTTTACCAGTTTATTTAATTCAAAAGCCCTACTATTTTTCTTCCCTTAATCCTTTTGGAATTGGCAAATACATTAATACACCTAAAAGCAATCAGATGTTTATAGCAGGATGCTGCATAACCTCCTGTAAGGACACTTATGTAATTCCTATGGAAGTCTTTTAAATTGCAACATAATCAACAGTCTTTGAGTTTCTTCCAAGCTACAAACAGGCTCTGGCAGCAATCATGCGGAAAACAATGATCAACCCTCCTTTTGTCTCCTGGGAGCAAAATATTCAGTCCACTTTCTTCACTGGCACAGGAAATAGATCCATAAGAAATTTCCATCTTTTAAATATATAGGTGAACAAGAAAACAACAAGCTTCCCGTGAAACAAAGTCATAAGAGTTTGATGCCCTGAAGCCCAGATACGATACCATGGCCCATAGAAAGGGTCAGACACAGCAGGGCACAGCATATTATTCAAATTTACTTCTGTGACCTAGAAAATAAGTAAGAGATTATAAAGGTAAACACACAATGAAAAGGGAATGGCCAGCAAGCAGAACAGAATAAAATTACAACGATAACCGACTAATGGATAAATAGAACCCAAAGTTAAAACTTTAAGGAATAGTTCACACAAAAAGTGAACTATTCCTTTAAAGCAGTGATTAAAGACGGGGAGGTAATGGACCTATTCCTTACCTTCGGTTCTTCAATCACTTGCCCAGGATCCAGGATCGAAGGTAAGTATATTTACCTGGTGCACGATCCACCACGGCTTAGTTGAAAAGTCCCGACCGCTTCCTGGTTTAATTTCACTATAGCATGCATACGCGATAATGCGCGCTATAGGAAACTAAATAAGGTAGCGGTTGGCAATTTTCCACTGGATCGTACGCAAGGTAAATATACTCACCTTCGATCCTGGTCAAGTGATTGAAGAACGGATGGTAAGGAATAGGTCCTTTACCTCCCGGTCTTCAATCAAAGAAGGAAGGAGTCACACATGACGCATTTCATGTAATATACACTTCATCCTTTATTAAAGGGTATTTCCATCCCCAAAAACAAAGGAGAAGGAAATCCCCCCAAACCTAGACCTCGCTAGGTTTAAAATCCCTATATCGGCTCCTAAAGGTACTTACCAGCCTTTGTTCCCTCCCTGGACCCTTCTACTGCTTCTCCCCATGGTACAGCAGAAGTCTCAGCCAATCAGACATGGCTGCCGCTCCAGCCCCTTCTGTTGCTTTCATGCACTCTGAAGAAGCGTCTGTGAAAGGCACGAAACACGCTTCGGTGTTTGGTCAGGTGGAAGGGCCACAGGTTGGAGGAGCTCCTTGGAATAGCCCCTCGCGATCCATCTAGCGTTGGGAGCTATTAGAACTTTTGGACTATGACATAGAGTCAGTGAGTATGTGTGAGACGTTTTTCAGCCTGTTTATGCAGTACTGAAGTGTTAAGTGAGTGATCTGGGCATAGGCACTAGTGTGTGGAGGAAGGACAGGTGAAGCCAGGATAGCGTGCTAAGAGGCCTGATTGGAAGGCTGCAAACAAGTTGCTAAGACCTGATTCTGGCCAGTGGTTCTCAGTCTGGCATGGGACAGGCGAAGTTACAAGGTCTATTGTGGACGAGCAAGCGGTGTAATTTCCAGAGGCCGAATGTTTGCATGCTAAGTGAATCGATATGGCGATTGTAAGTCCCGATACCCCTCCAGTTCCCAGTGCTTGACACACATTCTTCTGGCATGTGTTATTCTTGGTACATCAAGGTTGAGAATAGGCTGTTTTGAAACATTGGACTCTTATAGACACATTAGTCCAGGAGCAAGGATCCCATCTGCAAGTTTTCAGTACCTTTAGGAGCCAATTTTTTGGGTTTTGTGTCTTTTTGGCACACATGAAGCATGAAGACCATCGGCACGTATGAACATTAGTTTTGCCCAACGATCACGCCATGTGTGGATGCTGGATCTGCCCACGAGGCCCGACCGTGTGTGTATGAGGCTTTAACAACAATAGACAATTTGCATATACCTATTAAATGCAACTTAGACAGATGTTTGCAGCATTTACCAAGTATATCAAATAGGCATGTCACCACAAAGAATCTAAATAGTCTGACAGTCACAGCATTATGACAGTCACAGCATTATGCTGCGGTGGATAGTGCTAAAGGTAAATATACTTACCTTCGGCCCTGGCACCTGAGTTATTGGTTGAAGAACGGAAGGTAAAGCATGGCTCCTTAATCTCCCTTGCTTCAATTAATACATTAAAGGAAAAGTTCACTTTGGGAGTGAACTATTACTTTAAGATATGTTTGTGTGTTAAGATATGTTTGTATTATAGTATTGTATATAGTGCCACAGTGTTGTACAATATTATAATACAAGGGGAACAAAAAATATTAATGTACATAATTATTTATGTATTTATAAGTATACAAATGCTTAAACCTTGCCACACGAGGAAAGAGGTCCCTACTACGTAGAGCTTACAATCTAGTTAGGTAGGTAACATTCAAGTACCATAGTAAGAATGTATACAATAATATACTGTGCTGGTTCTGAGAGGTAGAATGTGAGATTAGAATGGAATCCACTAATTAAAGTTTATTATAGAGCAAAACATTGGGTGCAGCAGGGTTAGGGCTCGTTCACACTAGGTCAGTTTTTTTGTGCGTTTTTCTAAATAGAACGTTTTTAAAAACGCAAGACACATAGAACGCAATAGTACTGTTCACACTATTGCGTTCCAATTGCTTACCGGTCCGTTGTGTTAAAAAAACGCACTACTGCATGCATTTCTGTCCATTAACTCATCTGTTTAAACACATTGCTAATGGCAATGGAAACGCACAGAAAAAAAACACTGCTTTCTGTCTGTTTTTGACCGTTCCTAGTGTGAACGAGACCTTTATTATCAACTGAAAGGAAAGCAGGAAGGTAAGTACGCAGAAGGTTACAGTAGTCCAGGCGTAATAGGATGAGAGCATGGATAAGTACACTAGTAGGGAGGGGAACCTATGGATTTTTGCAATATTGCAAATAAAAAAAAATTAAAAAGTCAGGATTAAGCAATATTCTTAGCGTGGTTAAAAAAGGAGAGATTTGAATAAATAATTACCCCTAGGCAACTTGCTGACTGAATTGGGTAAATAGAAAAGTATGATAGGACCAGGTTTAGGTGGTAAAATTATTAATTCTGTTTTCGGAAGGTTCTATTTAAGGCAGCCATCCAGGAGGAGACACAGCAAGGGGCAGTTAGAGATGGCAATTAGATGCCAGGACTTAGCATGGGGTGGAAAGGAGAATTTGTGTTTCATCTGCAGATGATAATTAAATCCAAATGAGCTAATGACAACTCCCAGGGAAATAGTATATAGGGAGAACAACAAGCATCCAAGATCAAGCCATGTGGTACCCTCACGCTAAGAGGCACACTAACTGGAAAAGAGCTGTTATAGTAAGACACAGAGTAGGTTCTGTTGGAGGGATATGATTTGGATTCCCAATCAATTTTGCATTAGGAGAGAATGATCCTCTGTCTCGAAAGCAGAGGAGAGGTTGATAAGGATGAAACTACAAAAGCGATCTTTGGCTTTGGCAGCCAGAAGGTCATTCATAACCATGTATGACAGGAGAAGACAAGATTTTCAAAGAGTTTAGAGGCTATCGGCACAAAAGATGCCAGGCAGAAGTTAGCTAGACAAGAGGGATAGGGGGAGGCATTTTTGATTATAGGTTAAACATACACATGCTTAAAGGATGAAGGGAAAATACCAGATGTCAAGGATGCATTGAATATATGGGTAAGTATAGTGGTAACATGGGATAAAGAGAACATGTAGTGAGTGGACAGGACTGAAGCAGGTGTGAGAACTGGGTCATAGGATTTAAAGATTTAACAGAAGAGAGCTAACTTAATGACTAGAAATCTGTGTACCCATGGACTTTTTATGTTTGAAGTAGTCAGAAAATGAAAAGGTGGAGAGAGAAAAGAGAATCAGTTGGCATAGGACAAATAAGTTAGTTAAAGGGCATCTCCACCCCCAAAGCTATAATTTAACCCACTGCATAGTGTTAAAAAATCCTTACCTTACATCTTACCTTTCCTGCAGTACTTAGTCAAATCACAGAAAGTGAAGAGTAGGAGTTTTTTCCTGTGTGAAAAGGTTTCTCCCCCTTAATTGTCCTCCGGGAGGTACATAGGAATGCGCAGCGGAGTCCCTCCCTCCCACCTCCATGCTGCTGTGTCAATTCATACATATAAAACCATTTTCGTAGTGTAGGGACCCCTCTCCCAACCCTAACCGCCGTATATTTATAGTGTAAAAAACCTCCAGAATCTAACCTTCCAGCCTTTGTTCCTGTGGCTGTTTCAATAGCCGGCAGCCGTGTCTGTGATTGACCTTGCAGCTAATCAGACGCGGCTGCCGATCCATCCCCTAATGCGGAAGTAGCATTACAGGCAGAGGTCGCGGGAACAGAGGAAGGTAAGTAAGATTCTGGGGAGTTTTTAGCAATAAAAAAACTGTGGTATTAGGGTTGGGAGGGGGGTCTCTACACTACGGAAAAAGTTTTATTTTAGGGTGGACATACCCTTTAAAGATGAAGGATAGGCAACATGGGTTTTTGTAAGAAACTTGATGAAGGCAGCCTACGTGCAAGATTTTCTGCACATCCGCTCAGCAGCACATATGCACTTACATATAAAGGGAGTTGCGGGAATAAGCCATGGACGAGGATTAGTGATACAGCTGAGGCAGGATTGCAAGGGGGCACAAAAATCTATAGCATTAGTCAAGACAGAGTTATAGGAATTAACATGCAATTGCATAAATGTATTTCTAAGCCTTAGAAAATCTTGAAGAGTTTGGAAATGTACATTCTTTTTGGATTACAAAAATTAGCTAAATTCCCACTCTACACTTACCAGGCCCAAAATCTGTAGGAAGCTGAAGTGGTAGAAAAACATGAGACCCGTTGCCAAAGTTGCCCACCAGAAATCACACAATGGCTCTGGTGTGTACACCCCTAAAGAAAACACAGTTAACTTGTTAGTCTTTGGATCCACAACCAACCAATACATCTACAATTGATTCTTTCATAAAGTATTTAAAGGGGGGATATTTTGGCAAAGAAATTCTAAAGCAATTAAGTTGTCCATGAGGCTGTAATGATCACTGAAATAGAAACTACCTCCAAGACCTAAAGCAGGCTGCAAGATAAGGCATAATCCTTTTATCAAACTATTTTCTTGCAGGGCAGAAATTTTTTTCAGTTAAGCAAAAAGGCTTCATATTAAATGAATTGCCCTAAAAATACAAGCGGATTAAACTTATACGAATAATATGCAGTTTTAGACATGCTGAGTGCATGCAGTGTAATTACTAGCAAATATTACATGCTATATGAGGACATACCCAACAGTAACTGCACTTGCCTCAAAAGAACATTAGATGGCAGCAGAGAACAACGATCTATCTTTTCAAGCAGGCTGCACACATAGGGGGAATACACAGTTGCATTAGAATTTGAAAAGTAAACAAACTTTATACGGACTAAAAATAAAAACATCTATTCCCATTTGCTCCTTTATCCATAGGTAAATAAGCAGAAGTTAAACAAAAAAAGTTTTACTTGCCTCACAAAGCCTGGACCATGTAGGGTTGCCGTTTTGGTGAAAATTAGGACACCAACTAAAACACATGCAGCATGGCTGAGTCACCTACAATGCTGTTTTAATGCATTTAATGCAGCCCAGCTTATAACATCAGCAGTTGATCTGATAACGCTATACATACATCACTTCTTCTGCATGTATCCTGTACATTTGTTTTACCTTTAACACACCCCAACAAACATAAGCACTTCCTTTTTCTGAGGTTATTTCACCGATCCTACATCCCAGAACTGCTTCCAGACAAGGCTGACATTTTAAAGCTGCTGGTACAGTAAACCACATGATCCAAAATTTTTAGAGAATTAAATAAAAATCAGTTACAGGTTTAGTTCTCCAAAAATTTGTCTGAAGGACACCTGAAGTCAAAAGATAAGTAAGGGACCTGAACCACTGTAAAAGTCAAGGCTGTATCTCAAGGATTGGATTATCCAGGTAAGTAAGACATCAATAAATTCATCCAGTAATGGACAAATATGTGTTAAATTCTAGACTGTGGTTCCCCCTAAATATTGCCAGTGGCAGATAAAAATTGAGAAGCAGTAAGTGTTTGAAGAAATTAGGAGGTAAATATCCTCATTTTCCCCAAGGGATTTAGAGTTCACAGTGTTGGGAACCAGGTAAACAAACCCTTCTTTGACACATTCTAATGTTGTATTAAACCTGTACTGCACACTGCCAAAAAAGCAGGTAACACCACTAACAATGGGCTCAATTTAATACTTTCCTTGAAAAAATTAAAATGTACATATTCTGTACCAAATGGCTGTTCTCTATGGCAGCAAAATTGTGCCCTTATTACTAGGTTCTTCTGCAATTCCCTTTGAACGCTTTTTTGTATCTTTTATACTTTACAGTATAGTATTTAAATACAAACCAGGTAACAAAGTTACCCTACATTGAGTGTATTCAAGTTCTATTATAATATCACTAGACTGGCGTACCAGATTCCATATTTATCAGAAAGGAATCTACACAACTCAAACCAGAGTGGTTGTGTGTTAATATTCTTTTAAAAACAATTGTAATGATTACTTGAGTTCTCTGCCAGCACTGGTTAACAAATACAATTTTACAAACAAAGACAGAACATGTCTGATGACATAATAAAGACTGTACCTCCTTTCCGAAGCAGGTAAAAGGTAATCACATATAGCATGACATGTTGAATATAGTATACTTCAACCTCAAACGGAAGCTGTCAGGGGGAAATGGAGATTGTTCAGAACATATGTATTTGAAAATTAAAAACCAAATTACACAGTATTTAATCATCAGAAAGAGTAAATGCTAGTCTCATACTGGCCAATGCTAAATCAGTCTAAATACTGGGCAGTCCAGAAGACATCCTGCACCATTTCCCAGCTTTAACCATTCATTTGCTCTCGGCATAAGGGCACAATGTCAATCAATCACAAAAGGATTGGCCAAGGTGGTTGGAAAATTACTCATGGCAAACAATTCTCCTTACATACATTTTTTTTTGTCTCAGTTTGCCTGGTACGATTATACTTTCCGTATCTGTATGACTTTCAATACAAATATGGAAATGGGGATTGAGCCAAATAAATACTAGGGGACGTGAGGGAGTTCTGGTGCTTTTACTCATAGCTTTAAAACTTTACAGGGCTAGAGACCCTTTTACTAGACAGATGGACCAACCAACGGGAACATGCGCATCTTCCCATAGGCAGTACATACCATAAATTGCCAGCCCAGTAGAGGGGGCAGGACTGGAGCTACATTTTTGAGATATAATTTCTTTTTATCTGCTGTATTCCCAAAAGGGCAGGACATGGTTACAGCAAAATGGAGGTTGGTTGGGTTAACCTTTTAGTTCCCCTTTAATATGCATGTCTTACCGAGTGCAAAATAAGAAATATAGAAAAAAAATAGGAAATCACACAAGAAAATCTCTGCATCAAGTAGAATAATCGTCCATATTACTCAGTGGTTATCCTGGTTTTAGCCATATGCCAAACTTCAAATGAAAAAAATAATATTATAGATATTTCTAACAGGCTAAATCTTTTATAAATATGTGTGTTCTAGTAAATGCATGTTTAAGGATTATAGCACAGATATTTTTTACATTTTGTAGCACACTATGATATTTAGACATTTACATAGTTTTATTCACATCACAGGCAATGACTGAATGCTATTCCCCTAGCTGCCTTCTCTGAGCAACTGCAAGCTCATGAGCTCTTAGAGCTTTAAGAGGATGTGGAAATCTATGGTTTAACTATATACAATGTTTCAATTGGCCCTTTAAATATAGTATTGCTTAAGATATTTACCTAGTATGATATAGTCTCTGGCTATTCTCTGAAAGCTGCAGTCCTAGTACATTAATGACTAGGAGATTCTTTCTATTAAGCCAACAGCAGGAGTGTTGAAGGTCATGTCCTTAACCGGGTTTACATCTCTGTAGCCTAGAGAGCCTTTAGAGCTTATGGCATATGTATCTAACAGACAGCCACTGGCAATAGTTTACCATTAAATAAATCCTGTAACTTTTAAATACAAACATATTTTCAAGCAAGTGATGTAAGAAATGCGCTAAATCACTTCCACTGATGTTATCTTAATCAAGCAGCATCACTTCAGAAATAATTTAGTGCACTGAGAAGAAAAATGCATCATTCAGGTATAAATTAAATAAAATATATTCCAATGAAGGTAATAATGGAGTAAATATTAGCTATTAGCCCTTTATAGACAATGTACTTTATTACATAATTGTACATTATCTCCATACACATTACTGATTATAAACAGAAGGGTATAGTAATGCAGCACAGTCATCTATACAATTAATTAAATGATTACAGGTTTTATTAATATCTAGGGACATATTTTGCCACAAAACTTAAAGGGCATGTCCACCCCCAAAACTATAATCCCCCCGCTACTGGCCCCACTCTGTAGTGTAATAAAATTCTTACCTTACATCTCAGCTCCAAATGGTTCTCCTGTAATCCCCCCCAAAGTCCCAAAAACTGCCCACCAGGAGGATAGCAGAGTCCATATAGGACTCTGCCTCCTGTCTCCCTTCGCCGTTCTGAGCAGCCAGCAGCCGTGTCCGTGATTGGCTGCCTCTCAGCCAATCACAGAAGCGTCTGCTGGTCCCGCCCCCTGCTTGCAGTTCCGTGCAAGCAGAGGGCCGGGGCATTGCGGCGAAAAAGAGAGGTAAGGTAAGTAATGATCGGCGGACTTTCTGAGAATATAATTATAGCGGTTGGGGCTGGGGGAACATAGACTATAATATACTAAAAGTTTCTATAAAGGGTGGACAACAATTTGCCCACCTCTGGATAAGGGTGCTTTACCCTGGTTTGCTTCTGCCATTTGGCAACTGGGGCTGGTCGCTCCAGCAGCAGAATCCCCATAGTAGACTATAGGGTTGTGGCCCCATATGAAGACAGCAGAAGGGGTTTGTCTCAAGCAGCAGAACAATAAAAAGCATTGCAAATACCATTAACCCTTTAATATAAGTAAATCAAAACAACTTACCAATCTTGTGTTTAACACTGGGAACAGCAAAGCCAAAAGAGCTCCATTTAGCATATGTGTCTGCAGCCTTCCAAAAAACAGAAAAAAATGTTTATAGTAGAGTAATAGAGTATTAGAGTATTCATAACAAAGGTGGCTTTTTAGAACTTGAACCAACAGCAATATATTCATTAAACCCTGTACACATGGCTGAAAATCTAGCTGGAGGTCTCGCTGTGATCATTCCGTAATCTGTCCTGTTGGGTTGCTAAACAATTCTGGGGAGCACCAGGCATTGCTCTCTTGCACCATAGAAGTCTCACATTCTCCCCCCCACTTGCCACCTTCCTCTATATACTGTACACTGCTGCATATGATCTTTAATCTAGTTAGTGGATTCCTTTAATCTGAAAAAAATTCTGTGGTTAAATGACATTCAATTCCCTTATGCTACCAACATTCCAAAATAAAAGCTCACAAGAAATAAGTGTCTCACTGTATTGTGTTTTTACCTTATTCATAAAGACCGGAATTACAGCACTGACTTTTTTTTTACAGTAACAGTTAAATGCCTTTCCTGCTCCCCCATGAACTAAAAGTCTTTACTCAAACTGTGTTTCTCCATGCTTTTTGCAAGTTGCCACGTGTACTGCAATGCATTTCTGTCTTTCTGTTGAAACGTGCATTTTCATTGCAAAAGTACAAAGTGAGAAACAAACATGCTCAAGGAAATACACAATGGGAAAAACACACACGTCTATAAGGTGGGGTAAGGCTGGGTACACACAAGGGGACTATTTGTACAGCCCGAGCGGTCACTATGAGCGAGTGCTCGACCGGGACAAATATCTGTCAATCGCGGGAATAGTGGGCGCGACCGACAGTCCGTGCAACCGATTGTGCGGTCCCATAAGGAACCGTACAATCGCCCATTGATTTACGGCCACGTCCAATCCAGAAGAAAGCGGCACAGATTTTCAGCTAAATTGACTGATACACGGAAGTATCGGTCGATTGCACCAAAAAATCTGCCCGTGTGTACCCAGCCTAAGGAGTTTGAAAGTAAACAGTTTGCTTATACTATTTTGAAGATTTTATCAACAGGATAAAAATGACACAGCTTGTACTGTATTAAGTAAACATTAAAATTACTTACCTAAATACTATGGTTGCAATCTTACAAGGTGGACAAGCTAGGAGGAAAATCTGCAAAAAAGGGGGAAGAAACACATCAGGTTTTCTGAAGAAAAAAAAACCACAGTGAAAATGCATAGTCCTTTATTCTGACTATAACCGTCAGTAATAATAACACTACATGATTATGCAGGCAGACAAAAACTTACAGGGCTATGTTACTACAAAGAGCAAAACCCATGCAGCAATAATCATTTTATGAATAGCAAGTTGCATGCAGGGCCGTTTCTAGGCATAAATGACCAAGGCAGGTGCATGGCAACATTCAAATTTTTTCTTATAAAATAGATGGATCAGCCATACATGTGCAATTATCATCATTATGTGTACCGGAAAATCCCATTGGTATCTGTTGGTACACATGCAGTGTTTGCCGCATATATGAGCCACATACGGACAATTGTATAAGCTCCCTCTTCTATATTAGAGGGAGTCCATACCAACAGACTAACATCGATGCTGGCGGTGATTGTTCGTCGGTGACGGTAGTTTTTGGCCCACCTTGCAGATACTCGACAAATTCTATCCGGATTTGTTGGGTATCTAATGTGTACGGGCCCCGTAAGCTTTTACAATCTAGTTTCCGTATACTCTCTGTTTGCATATAGTATAATCATCTTGGCTAAGTTTTCTTATCTATGCAAAGCCTAATCCAAGAGGTGCTTGGTGAGAAATTATTGTTGGGAAGTGGGCACTAGGGAAGACTTGCTTAATGCACAAAAATAGCTAGTGTCAGCCCTGGGGGCATGTATACATAAGCCTTTTTTAAAAAGACTGCACTCTATTGTTGGAAATATAACTTAGCAACAGATCTTTAATTATATAGACAAACAGACTGTTATTCCTAACTTTCCTCTTGATTTCCTAAGTGCTTACACCCAGTGCAAAGGGTACTATCAGCCTAATTAAAGGGGAACTGTGGTCCAAGCCCCGCCTACTCACGGGTGCCGTGAGTTACTCAGACCCCTCCACAGAAAACTCTGTGGAATCAAACCTTTTCAGGCAGAGTGAGAACTCTGCCTGAAAAGGCTGTTGTCACACAGTGAAAGAGAAGGGCTGTAGATTCCCTTACCTTCTCTGTCAGGACTTCACACAGCAGAGAGGAGGAGGGACTTCCCATCTCCCTCACACACTGAGGGAGTCTGAGGCTGTGCTCGCCGGCGGCACTGTGCAGGAGAAGCCTCAGGAATGTCACAAGTCAGCCTCCCACCCATTAACTTTCTGGTCAGTCATTTCTGTATATCTTGGGCTGTGGAGCACATAGAGAGGTGGTTGATGGCTCGTTTTAAAGGTAGAAAACTGGCCTTTCATTTAAATCAACTTGTTTGGAGACCATAGTTCCCCTTTAATTATAAGCAGATTGTTCCTTCTTATTCCCGAGATGCATATGCACCACACATGTCCAAAGGCACATGTGGGAATATTTGTGCCTGATATTTCAGCCAAGAGAATTGATAATTCATATATTGATCAACAGTCTGCTTGATGGATTGGCTATGATTGATCAGATTTGTCTTATCGCTCACAGCAACTGAATTTTGCCTAAGACAAAATAATGTCAGGAGGGATCAGCTGGGTTTGAAATTACAGGCAACATTTAAATAGGATCTAACAAAATACTTGTTCAAATTGAACAGTCCAAAATATTGGACTGGGTATATGTACCAGGACCAGAGGTCCATTGGAACACTGGATCTTTTATACTATACTACTTTCCCTAAAGGTTTAGAGATCAATAGCATTTTAGTTTTGGAGTATCTATATATCCCTTTAAAATGAAATTGCACCCTCTGGAGTTATTTGGGGTTTTTTTGTGTTTTTTTTTAAATAATGCTACTGCTGGGCTAGGAATCTCAAAGAGGTTTCAATCTAGGCTCCATTAACTGGCAAACTTTTGTTCGGTAAAAGCAAAGGATGCATTTTCCAAGTTACAGCATTTCTATTTGCAACACATTGAATCATCTCATTTATTCTATTCCCTGTAACCACATATCTGATATCATGTAGTAGAATACTGTAATAAAGTAGACTTTTATCAGGTGTGTTTAACATTCCAATATTTTCATTACCGTATATACTCGAGTAAAACCGTCCCGATGAAACCGAGGTACCTATTTTTTAGCTAAAAAAAGGAGAAAAAGATATTGACTCGAGTATAAACCGAGGGGGTTAGTATTTGCCACTTAAGATGTTTGGAAACTACAACTCCCACATGCTTTATTGCTGGGAGTTGTAGTTTTCAAACATCTTAACTGGCAATACTTGCAAATAGGGGTAAATCCTCCTTTATTTGTGCATACATCACAAATAGAAGGTTTTCTCTTATTGTAAGTATTTGCCACTTATAATGTTGCCCTGGTGTCCCTGTATTAGGTATAGTTCTCCTACCTTGTCCGGGCCGCTCGCCTCCTCGCTCCGCATCCTCGGTGCGCATCCGGATGATGTCACTATTTGGCGCCGCAAAGTGAGAGGCGCCGGGTGTGACATCATCCGGATGCGCAAGGATGCGGATCGCGCGCCGGACAAGGTAGTAGGAAGATTGACTATAAACCCGAGGTAAGATTTTCAGGCTTTTTTTAAAGCCTGAAAACCTTGGTTTATACTCGAGTATATACGGTATTAAACAAAACTAACTATTTTTATACTTTTCTGTAATACATACTATGAACAAGCTGCTATTATTATAATAAAAGCATCACAACATATTCAGCAGTGCTTCTAATTTTAGGACAGTCACAAAAATGTAATATCTCCTCTTTTATAAAAACAATAAAAATGAATGACTATTATGTTACATGCATTCCAGCTGCTGGGCTTGTTATAGATCCCATTGATCTGGAATATGACCTTTATATTTATAAGGTGATAGATACACTGACTAAAGCAATTCATCCACAGGTCAGCTGCTGCACCAGTTGCTCTCACACCAGTCAAAAACCAGAAAATACAAAGACAAACATAGGGTTTATTTAATAAGATGTGCAAAGTTTTGATAATGTTCTTTATTTCTGTTTGCATGTTCTATACTCTTTCATTTGTATTGCTATAATACACCTGTGAAACTGTAATCTTCCATAATCCTTGTTTATTACAATACTGATGCTGTTTTCAAGGGTTCTGGGGTTTGTGATTTAAGATTACTTACTAAGGAGAAATTAACTTCTTCACAATGCAAATGTAAAATTTCCCCGTTATTAATATACAGCATAGTAAATGTAATAGTACTGCTGCACGTCTACCTCAAAGACATGTCTGCATATGCAATGCTGCTAGTGCTTGGATTTCTAACTTGTTTTTCTGGTTTTGAAATACTTCCAAAAAATTAATAAACAGTATATGCATAACACACTGATTGCATTAGGCACTCCAGGAACCAAATGGGCAGATCTGTTCTTGAGAACCCAAAAACTAATTTCAAAGCATTGAGTGTTTTAAAGAACAAAAGTAAATGCAAACTAGTCCTATGAAAATGACTTACTGCTGCGATTAGTTTTCGAAGAACACAAGATCATCATTTTTTAAAAACCACATGCCGCAGCCTAATTGGACATCTGAACATGCACACATATCGACAAACAACATTGTCCTACTACATTTTCTTCTGTGCTTTCAAATATATCAGAAATGTACAAAGGAGTTTGCCAGTGCCAGAGACAAAAATGCCCTGGTCAAGCACATTCCAGCGCTCACTCCCAGGCTCATTATATAAAGTTTGTTTCCCTATCGCCACCATGGCTATGCATGAAATTTGCTCAGGTGTGAATCTAGTTAAAAGGCTTTGACAGGATTCTTAAAACACGATATAAACTCAGCAATAACTATGCTTTTGGTTGACAAGGTTTTGTTTCCAACAATATGTTTTAATATACAAATTATAATGAGCTAAAAATCCCACTTGTTTGCAAGTAAAATAAAGCAGGGATGGGATTGTCCTTTCTACTGGGTTTAAGTTACAGAAAGTTGCTTGGGGGATTTAAGGCTTCGTGCTTCTATATGGTCAGGGAACTCCTCAGTGGTGTAATATCCTTTGTTATCCTGTAAGGGGCGCATACAGATTATATTATTTTATAATGACCTAAGGGTGTCTACATTGGTCGATGTGTTTCCGGTACCAAAGATACAGCATTCTTTTCTTTTTCTTTCTTTTAATTGTCAGTGATAACTTCCACTAGTTTTATAACTATTAGTATGTTCCAATTAAGTTCCCCTCCACATTCTAGCATGGCCCCATATTACTTTAATACATCTGCTATCTATACAGTCAAACATATGGGCACACAGGCAGGCTGGTAGTACAGCTGCCTCCAGGCCTTCCTGCTTGCTCTGTCCATACAAATAACAATGTAAGAAATGCAGGAGATTCCTGGTAGGTCTTAACAAGTAACACGCAAAGGTAACTGCTACAAGTGCTTTTTATTGAGCTAACACAACATGTTTCAGACTCAGGATCCTTAAGTGTTAAGTAAGACCTACCAGGAATCTCCTGCATTTCTTACATTTTTCATGCTATCCATACAGGTTTACACTAGTTTTGTCAAGAGACATATATTTGTTTGGTTAAAATGACATTACCATGGTTAGCTCCCACTAATCAATGGGAAAATGACAATGTAAGTAAAAACCAATAGAAGTATAATTATATAGACTGCATACAACCCATACAATGAGACCCAATTATTCTAAATTTGAGCCTACCCTACTATAACCATCAATTTGGCCTTCCAGGCTTTAATGGCACATTGTCAGAACCAATTACTCGGTTTAAATGATCTGCTTTGTCAAACATTTTAGCTTTTTTTTTTCTTTCTAACTGCAGTACAAATAGACTAGATAAATCCCATGGGACATATTTTATTGCTCCTTTAATTTTAACATAGTCAAATATGATACACTTTTTTTGTACTGAACACAAAGACAAAGCAGAGGAGCAGACTGGCCATTTTCAAAAACTGTTCTGCATTGGCCCTCTAGTTTTCAGCAGATGAAAAGGATTACCTGACATAAAATACAATGAATGCAATCTCCTGGTGCTAAAGGTGACTATGCACTAGCATAGATATTCAGATATATGGGGCCCAGGAATGTGTATTAATCATCTCTTTTCTTGTTTGTTCTAATGTTTTGGTCAGATCAGTAGCACTTCCACTATATGTTATAAAGTAATTTTGCCACAGGAGTGCTCCCACAGCCCCCTTTTGTTGTAGCAGAGCTTCTCTGCAGGAAGATTGACCAAGCTTCCATGTGGTAGTAGCACCCCTAACACGTCCCTTTAATTGGAGGTCTTATGCCTTGAATACTAAGCATTGGATGAGAGGCCTCTTCCCTCCTTGTTAAAAGCCTGTAGGCAGGGGGGAAGTGATAGCCTTTAATACTAATTCAATGCAAGGTCAGGGAGACAACCTTTCCAAGAAAATGCAACCAAGCAGGGAGTGTCAGCCCAGATAAATGACCCAAGGTAAACTGTTAGGACCTTCCATACTGGGGTTACCTTGACGTGGTTGGAAGGCTTTTCACTTTTATGCATAAAATTGTAACTAAAAACCCCCATGTTTTTACTGTTTGCACTAGCACAGATATTGTGATATATAGGGCCCAGAAATGTGCATTGATCATCTCTTTTCTTGTTTGTTCTAATGTTTTGAGATCAGTAGCACTTCCACTATTTGTAATAAAGTAATTTTGCCACAGGAGTGCTCCCACACCCCCCCTTTTGTAGCTAAAGGTGACCATACACTACAAAAGGTTATTACGATCGTTATTGCGATCTTAAAAGTGAGAACTCTGCCTAAAAAGGCTGTTTTCACACAGTGAAAGAGAAGGGCTGTAGATTCCCTTACCTTCTCTGTCAGGACTTCACACAGCAGAGAGGAGGAGGGACTTCCTGTCTTCCTCACACACTGAGGGAGTCTGAGGCTGTGCTCGCCGGCGGCACTGTGCAGGAGAAGCCTCAGGAATGACACAAGTCAGCCTCCCACCCATTATCTTTCTGGTCAGTCATTTCTGTATATCTTGGGCAGTGGAGCACATAGAGAGGTGGTTGACGGCTCGTTTTAAAGGTAGGAAACTGGCCTTTCATTTAAACTTAACTTGTTTGGAGACCACAGTTCCCCTTTAAACCGAACGATACTTTGATAGACAGATGTACAATGTTAATTGTAAGTAGATGTACCATACGTATAGTTCGACATTTAATTTGTTTTGTGAATAATATCAATTAATTAATGTTTCATTTACTTGGAGCTTCAGAAAACACTACAATTTTACCAATTTTACCAATCGACTTTAAAAAAATGACTTTCCCAATGGTAATTACGATCTAATGTCGCATAAGATCAGGAAAAATTTTAATTTTTCAGCCAAACAATTGAAATGTCATATTATACAAAAAATTGGCCTCGTTTATAGTCACCTTTATTTCTTTCATGTTTCTCTGCACCCTCGTTAAAGTATTGACTTCTTAAATGCATACAAAGGATCAACAATAGAAACAAAATAATAACAAAAAACATGCAACCATGCAGTCTCTTCAGACTACAGAGTTTTTTGAAGCTACATTAGAAGTTGGATTCCCCTTATCCTTTCATTTTCTTTAACCCTTACAGTCCACACATCTTTCTCCTTATTTCAAAGTTTAGTGTGTTTTTTTCTTGGCATTTGCAGATAGTAGTAGATTTTAGCACGTTTTCCAGCCTCAAGCTAGGTACACACCTCTCGATCGACTGTTCCCCAGTGGTCAACCAGGATGAAGCACCGTCAGCAACTGCAAAAGTAGACAGTTCGCCGTGACCAAGCGTGCGGTCCATAGGGGTTTTTTCAATGCGTCCAAATGTCGAATTGGCCAAACAAAGAGTTGGACCTTGGCCAGTAGCCACCACAAATCCATGCAATTTTATTGGCACGATCAACCGATACACTGAAGTACCAGTCCATCTGCCTAGTCCATCTGTGTGTACACAGCCTCACCCACTGGATTTCAGTCAAATCTCCTTGTAGCTCTCATTCAAGCAGTTTCTGAGGTGCTTGAATGGGATATTAACAAAAATTAATCTGCTCTGAAGATCTCATTCACTTATAGCTACTAAAGGTTTGATTTAGCTACATAATTGAGAAATGAAATGCACAGCAATGTGCACAATCGGAGCACATGCAATATGCAAACAATGGTGATTGCATGTGCTGCAACGCTTTTGGGAACGCATGAGATGTTGCCGCTCACATTGGCCTGCACTGTGCAGTGATCGAGTTTGTGTGGCTTAGCCCTAAAGAGGTAATATTTGGCTATGCTGGTGGAATGCAATCTAAGAGAGACTATTACAGAATTTTTAAAAAAATATTTTTTTTTTTAGAAGACTGCAATCTTGTGGAGCTTGTGACAGATTACGCCTGAACACATATACAATCTAAATGACAGAAGGCTGTGTTGCAGTCCAATAAAGACATGATATATGGCTTCATTGAAACCATGGCATCCTGCATCATGCTTCTTTATGTAAATAACACGAAACACGTCAAAACGTCCCCAGGGTGTTGTTTCACGACTTGATTATGTATCTTCAATAAAGATTGTGGATCTTCAATATGCTTTTGAGCTTCTATCCTCTTGAGTAGCCACTCTGTACATCCCATGTCTGGTATTGTGCTTTGTTATGTAAATACCAAGAAGCCATTCAGTGTGTAGATTATCTGTGTTCATGTCTCAAAGAGAAAGGTGACAAGTGGGTTACCAGATCATTTGGTCTAGAAGGGACACCCTTAATAAATGTAATTAGCAGGGCTGCACTGATTAAAAAGTGGTTGTAATGAAATATTAACTCTACTTCAGCCGTGCTACATGTGTTTTTCTTAATAGGTGTCCCTACATGTTTCAATTATGTGGTTTATAGATCCATAGCTAGGGTAAGACCCCCAACAAAAGCTGGCTAAACACAAGTGACTTTCATTGCCGAAATATGTTAGATTCTTATTTCTAAAATAGCTTCTCTGGATTTTAAGTTATAGGCTTGTAAAACTACACTTCCAAGACTGCCCTGTCTCTGTGACAGGGATGTGTCATAAGATGTATCTAAGGAAATAAATGAAAAAGGGAAATGAAAACTTTGAAATTAGAAGGAAAATATAAGGTGAGTGAAAAAAGACTTACATGTCTTTTTAATGCAAATTACTAACAGGGAAAAGTAATCTTCAAGCGAACCACTCAACTTGTTCAATGGCATTAATCAAACATTAATGACAGCTTCCCAATGAAGCAATAGAAAGTAATCTATGTGCGTATGGTGTAATAAGCCAAATTGGTCAAGGCGGCTCCTAATTGAAAAAATCACGAAATCAATAAATAGTCTAGCAAATGGTCAAGTTGAGAGAAATAATGTTCGTACACATGTGCGATAAAGGGTGCAGACCTGCGACGTATGATGTGTATGAACGGCCGTTTTGGCCGATAATCGTGCTGTGTATGGGCGCTTTATCGCCATACACGGCACGATTATCGGCTGACACAGCTGTTCATACAGATCCTGCGTCATGGATCGGCACCCTCGATCGCCCATGTGTATGAACCTATAGATTACCATCTTATCAGATTTTTAAAAATATTTTTATTTATATTTTTATTATGATCAAATGTCTATGTATGAGCAACTTTAATTACTGTCAGGGGTGGTCTCTGCTGCAACTACTAGAAAAAATATAGCGAGTGATAGTTTTAGGTCAACTTGAAATCTAATGTACCCCTAATTGTGGATATGGATTCTGCAGTGTTAAGATAAAATGGCTTAGAAGCCTGCAAACCTGACTATAAACAATTTAAAGTAACCTCCACTAACATTACCGTTAATGTCCTCCTAAAGAGGAACATTAAATTGAGTATTAACGTCTAAGGAAAAATCACAATCGATCCGGCGGTTTACTATGGGACCGCACGATTGATCGTATGAACTGTCGGCTACGCCACTATTGCCGCAACTGATAGACATTTGTCCCAACAAAGCGATTGCTCATAGCGAGCGCTTGGTCGGGACAAAAAGTCCCTTCGTGTGTACCCAGCCTAATACAGCTGTTGTTCTTACCAGCAAGTAACACTTTACAATGGACGTTACACCTGTAACGTAACTCATAAAATTATTGAGCTGCGTGGTTGTCCAGAACATCGAGGCACTGTCTGCAGGTATGAGAGTGTAAGAAAGTGTATGGGCCCCTTTAGTCTAAAGCATGTGCACCATTCGGCAGAGGGTGGTGCACATATGAGTGACAGATAGTGAAGACCAGACAATTAAGAGGATTGCAGATTAAGGCAAGTGTAAAACTAACAACCTCAGCTAGAATTCTAGATTTATTCCAGCTGAGCTTATTATCACTATAGTAGTCCTTTATAGTGGAGAAATCATCGGGAAAAAAACATAAAAAAATGCTTTTAATCCCTTACCACAGAAACCAATGAGGATTTTGTCATCTGGAACTAGAAAACAGCCTTTTATGACAAAGTAAACCCAACATCTTTTAAAAGAAAGACACTAAAAGACTAGTGTAATCATTGGAAGGTTTTAGTTTAATTTGCATTTTCACAAACAGGTTTGTAGACATCTAACCTGCCATTTTACCTTAAACCTAATGCAGAATTCCGATCAGAAAACTCATGAATACATTATATGACAAGTTGCCATAACAACGCTTTCACTAGCTTTTAATGTAGAATACATTATGGCATAAAGCTTCCATTTTATCATGGGTATAAAAGTAATATTTTATCCAAATATTCCCTAGTTTAGGGTGTCCATATACACAACAATACAGATTGTATGATCCCAATACTGTATGATGGATTCCAATAAAAAAGTCTGTCCAATTTTTCTGTCCAATTCCCACACAATTAAATTATCTTGAGATATTGAGATCATATAATTGGCTTAATTATGCATATGGTCCCCATTAGTAAGCAGAAGCCGCACCTCCAACAAATCCTGATTAGGAAAACTAGTTTAAAATGGTGCTAATTTTGACCCAACCAATCAGATGTTAGCTTTCAAATGTTAAATAAGATCTGATTGGTTGGGGCAAAATGAGCACCATTTTAAACGATAAGAACTTTTATTGAATCTCCCTGTGAGTTTCATATCTCAGAGACACTTTCAACAATTAATGATCTGTCAAACCTGTATAACAGGAGGCCCTGCCACGTGTGATGGTTTGTCAGAATAGAAGGGGAAAAAAGTTCAATGTGTTTCACTAAAGATTAAATCTGCAGAAGATCGACAAAGCAAGGCGGTAAATCTCAACCATTTTTTTGATTTTTGATCAGCACGAAATAAACTGAAATTGCATCATGTACAATGATCCTATGTATGGCCTGCTTAACAGTCATTTTCATTGGCACAATTTTAGTGCAAAGCTGAGGGGGGAAAACAGAGTGACTTGTGCTATGTGTGCCAGCCGGAGACAAGGCAGAGGCACACAAGCTCATCCAGCAATACTACTGGTGTCGGTTTTTATGATTCATAAGAATAAATGCCTAAAGAAAAGAAGAAGGAAACACAGTTTAAACAATACCTTCAGTTAACACTAAAGAAAAATCAAACTATGAAATTAAATTAGCTCAAATATTATGGTTACCTGAGGGCAGGTAGGTATTGGCTACAACAATCATCAATGCCCAAAGTCAGTTAACAATATTTTTTTGCAATACCCTTGCAGCCTCCAAAGATGCTGTATTGAAATACACACATTACTACACACTCTTAGGGCTAGGCCACAGTATCACGTTTCTCATGAGCTTACGATCACGTTTTGTGATCCATCAGACACATACCAGGCTAACACAATGTGGGTGGCAAAAGTGTGCACTGTGATCTGATTTCGGAGTGCACATGCTTTTTTTGCGAATCCTATCCACTCCGATAACAGAATATGCTGCGCAAACACACGGTACCATGCAACATTGCGTTTGAGATAGTGGGCAATATCACTAGTAAAGAAGATTACTTCCCCAGACGGTGTGCTGCGTCCATTGACATTTTGTCCTGGAAGTACATTGTGTTTGCACATTTCATACGCATTGTAGTGTAGCGAAAATCTCTAAATCTATGCACCAAACAGAATGTGTTTTTGCATTGGTATTTTACTGCACATTTGTGTTTTTTTATCAAATTAATTTAAAGGGGAACTGTGGTCTCCAAACAAGTTAAGCTTAAAAAAGGCCAGTTTCCTTCCTTTAAAACGAGCCATCAACCACCTCTCTACGTGCTCCACAGCCCAAGATATACAGAAATGACTGACCAGAAAGTTAATGGGTGGGAGGCTGACTTGTGACATTCCTGAGGCTTCTCCTGCACAGTGCCGCCGGCGAGCACAGCCTCAGACTCCCTCAGTGTGTGAGGGAGATGGGAAGTCCCTCCTCCTCTCTGCTGTGTGAAGTCCTGGCAGAGAAGGTAAAGGAATCTACAGCCCTTCTCTTTCACTGTGTGACAACAGCTTTTCAGGCAGAGTTCTCACTCTGTAGGGGGGAACTGAGTAACCCATGGCACCACGAGTGGGCGGGGCTTAGGCACCCATGAGTGGGCTGGGCTTAGGCACCTGCCAGTGAGAAGACACAGGACAGATTGACTGACAGTTTCAGAGCAGGAAGTGCAGGGGACCTGGTTGCTGCCATATCACACACAAAAATTTAAATATCTTCAAAACTATGCAAAATAAACAATGGAAATACATTGCAAAAATTCTCAGGGGAGCAATTCCTATCAATTTACCTAAAGTCATTTTCGGACCACATACATTAGAAACAGAAAGGGACAAAAAATAGCATATAAATGTATTAGAAAAATATGGAACGGATTGCAACAGATAGAAACACCCATAGTGGGGCCAAGTTCACACAATTTACAATATGACTTTAATGTCATTGTGGATCACAAAATGCAATTGGACACGCATGAATCACAAAACACTAACGTAAGCGCATGATAAACATGTTAGTGTGGCCTAGCCCTCAAAGGGCATTTTCAACCCTCCCACAAAATGTAATTCCTACTTTCCTCGCCCCTGAACGCCAATAATGACTTACCTTCCTGGTATTCCCTTTAGTGCAGTCAGGGGCATAATTAGGGTGGAGGGGCTGATTACTGATCTGCTGTTCTACTTCTCCTGATGCCCATAGACCAGTGGTTCTCAAACTTTTTCAGATGGTGTCACACTTAATGTCACATGCTAATTTTTCCAGAAGCACACGTGTTGTTAATGTTTGACCTAAAGTTGTTCTTACCAATATTTTATGCACTTTGCAGTGTATATTAAATTTAAATCAATGTAGTGTAAAGTTACACTACATTGACTGTGCTGCAATGTTATCATAATACAGTATATATATAAAGTACAAAATAACAAAAATGTTATACTGGTGAAAACATCTCCACTTCTTAAATTCTGAGGCACGTCTCTGGCTCTTTGAAGTCACATCAGTATGCCCTGGCATACCTTTTGAGAAACCCTGACAGAGACTATTACATATCAATACATATTCAAGGATATCACCTATTCTCCAGCTGCCATCAGTTCACTTCCGATGTTCCACTCCAGCATCCAAACTTGTAAATCCAATGAAGAATGGGAAGGAACTGGTGGGCTACAAGACCACAAACAATTTTGCCAAAAGTGTTCTTTATTGTGCTATACACAATAAAAAAAATGTTGTTGTGTAGTCCATCAGTTCCTTCCCATTCTTCTTTGGATTTAAAACTATTACATAGACTGTTACATAAATTGTTACAATGTTAATTAAGCTGTGGGTGAGAAGCAGCATTTGTTTGTTTCAAGAATGTATCAAGTCTGCCTTGTGATTGACAGCAGCATAGAGAACTGTATCAATATTAACCCTAAAGCTGCCTGAGATGATTGCTGAGACATACAGTACTAAAGGTTCGTGCACACATGCAATCGCGGGTCCCGACCCGCAACGCACAATGTGTACGAACAAACGTTTCGGACGATAATCGGCCCGTGTGTGGGCACTTTATCAGCCATTTGGGACCTGCGATCGCACATGTGTACGAACCTTTACTGTAGCTACTCCACAGTGATGGAGCTTAGTGAGCAGAAAGAAGGTACATTAAGGAATCATGGAGGTGGTTGTATAGCTGACTGCCAACATTGTATTATATATACACAGGAGCGATTGTTCCATATATTCTTTATACTGAACAATCGTGGTCCGATGTTATTGGCTTCCTTTACTACATTTAAAGGGCATCTATAGTGAAAAAAACACATTGGCCCATTGCAAAGTTAAATTCACGTACTCTGTGCTGCCTTTCTCCTACCTCTGTTAGTGACTCTGTTTTTCCATGGTGTCAGATCTCTCTGAAGCACTCCCCCCTTCCCCCTCCCCTCTGTTACCTCCTCCATGTCTCAACTCTGGCTAACTGACAAGCTTATCATGTGAAGTAGGAGTTCAACATCCTGAAAACACACCCACGCACAATGGCCAATAGAAAGCAAGCTGTCCTGGAAACACGGAAGAGAAGGGAGAACAGTACAGTTACTATTGCAATACGATCTCTCTTTTTGTGACCCATCATCAATCATTACTTCATTAGAAGTAATGAAGAAGGGGGGTCAAGTGCAGCCTTTTCTCTGCAGTCAAACCTATATCTCCTCCCCTGCTAATGTTCTTATCTCTATGTTTGTGCAAACAGAGCAAGGAGGAGGGAGGGACTTGAGCAGGGAAGAGGATCACGTCACAGATTTAATTGACAGTACAAGTAGGAGTAGAGGAATGCAATCATGTATTCTTCTAACTTGTGTATCTCAGTACAGAGAGGGAATCTGAAAAAAGTGAATACACTCTGGGGGTTGGGGAGAATTGGAAGGAAAGAAAAAAACAAGTTTATTTTCTCACTATAGATGCCCTTGGAACTGATAATAGAAATAGTCCATCTTACCCAATAGGTCCTGATACGAAAAATATTCAGCAAATTATGTCAGATATGGGCTTCCGATACACTGAAATATTGGTTGGTTGAGCTGAAAAATTTACAGTAATGAATATACTTCATAACAAAAGTAAAGGGGAATATCTGTATTGGTTAACTGGGATGATAATAATGGCAAGTAGAGAATATATGTGATACTATTATATGATCCATATATAATAGAATATATGGATGTATTTGGTCATGAACTTCTGGGCTTGCTCAGTGGTAACCCATTCAAGAATCCCCCTTGAAAATCCTGCGCTTGCCCCTGCAGGTGGTGTATTTACCCACAAATTTACAATTGAGTGTTTTCTACTGATGTTTTTAGAACTGGAATCTAGAAAAGAATTGTCTGATTACCCAGTAATCAAAATAGACGTGTCCTCCCATGAAGGAGAGTGGGTTATAAAACAAAAAAAATGAGCTGCAGAAATGATAGCAGGTGATAAAAGAGCTCAGGTGATCATTAAATTGTCAATTCCCCATTGCTTTTTTAAGTTGTTCTCTAAAGGAAACTCATTATCATGCAATAATCCAAACCTTAATATAGCAAGGCTGCTAACATGCTGCATGCAAGGCCCATGGGTGAAAGGCACATCTCAGTGGGGAATTAAAAACAAAATCAAATTCAAACAAAAGGTCACATCTAAATGAATGTCTGGAAAATCATAACTTATAAAAAAAAAAAAAAGTGTCTCACCAAAGAAGGTCAAGATTAATGCTATTCTATTTTATTTATGGGTTTCAGACGAGCCTGCCCCAGGACATTTAACTAACTTTTTCAAGCTAAATGTTTTTTTTCTTCTAATCCAGTATTAGCAGATATAAACAATGCATTATCTCCTTTTCTAACTGATTTACAGAAATACAGAATTATAATATGTATCTTTCTAGTAAACAAAAACCTATGCATCTTCACTCATATCCAACAGTGTCCTTTTGTGGGCTCCAGTGCCCACTTTTCACACCTATATCACAGATATTTTGCTCTCCAATAACCCATTATATCTTATAATTTACAAATATTTCAACAATTTGTTTCAATTTCTACTCCTCACTAGAGATGTCCGAACTTCGCAAAATCCGGTCCGCTCGAGGATCCGCGGATTTTCGAATTTTCTAATTTTTTTTTAAATGAAAAATATCCTCGAAATTCCGAGATTTCTCGTAATTTCGAAAATTTTCGAAAATACGAGAAATCCGCGGTTCGGAAGTCAGAAAATCCAGAAAAATTCGCCGTTCGCGAACGGGGTGGATCCGCGAACCGGCCATCCCTACTCCTCACAAATCCTTAAAGGGTATCTCCACTGGTAAAATAAATTTTTTGTATTTAGTTGAAGAACAGGAGGTAAAGGAGCTGTGTCTGCACGTTCTTCAATAAAACGCGCAGGAGCCGAGAAGTAAGAGAACTTCATCACCTGATGAAGAGGGCCTAGACCCTCGAAACGTTGTGATTATTTGATGTGTGGTTTGAAATAAATTCACCTCTTGCATTGGAGTGTTACTCTGCATCATACCTTATTGAAGTTAGAGAACTTACCTGATCTCTCACAAGTCCCGACAGACTTAGTATGCGATGCGCAACGAAAGATCAGGTAAGTTCGTTTTATTGAAAGTAGGAAACAGGAAGTAAAACACAGTTCCTTTACCTCCTGTTCTTCAATAAAACTGAATACAGAAATTTTTCTTTACTACTGGAGATACGCTTTAAGGCAACCATGATTTGTGCATAAGAAAACTGCGTTATTTGTGGCACATTGTCAGTTAATATTCATTTCATAAGTCACTTCCAGAAAAATCACTTATTGCTACATTATGTCCTAATCCACTTCCTCTCCTGCTTCTTCTTTTTTGCAAGTCACCACTCTTTAATGCCCCATTGGGCATATGTACTCAACAAATTGTTGCAGCAATTTTTAACAATATACGATTACAGTATCAAAATGAATGGATAAATTTCTTAGTAAGAAAACTTTTTTAGAATAAACACACCAGCTTTTGTGAATACAGCGATAACACCAATTATTGTATAGCTCTGCATAGCCCCTAATTTCAGATTTGACATCTTGCATATTTACTACATACATGCAATATTTAAAGTGACACATTTTTTAATTTCTAGTTATACCTAGTTTATAATTTAATCCTGTTTTCAAAAAAAAAGTTCCTACTTTTGTCTGCACTGTTAAGATCCACTACCCAGCTTCGCTGTTTATTTTATCCCCACAGAGATGGAGAAAGATAAAATATATTTTGGTATTGTTAGAATGAGTGTAAATTCCTTGGTACCCATGTGTAGCGCACCCGTAGGAGTTGACTTATATAACTGGGAAGACTTGCCTTCTGTGACACCCAAATCCCCAAATGAACACACAAAAGAAAAAATTCAAAGCTATGCAATTCCTAACTTTGTATTTATTAAAGGGCATGTCCACCCTTGTAATAAACTTTTTATATTATGTACTGCTCCTTCCCCCAACCCCAACCGCATAACTATTATTCACAGAATAATAGTTAGAATAATATTAATATGGCGGGACCGGCAGCCGCGTCCGTGATTGGCTGAGAGGCAGCCAATCATGGACCGGGCTGCCGGGAGTTCAGACCGGCTAAGGAGAGAGGCATAATAAGTAAAGAATAATAGTTATGCGGTTGGGGCTGGGGGAAGGAGCAGTACATAATATAAAAAGGGTTTTATGGTAGGGGGAGGGAGACAAAATTGGGAGGGAAAGGGAGGGAAAGGGAGGGAGAGGGAGGGAAAGGGAGGGGGAGAGGGGCTGCAGTGCGCATGCCAAACTTCTACCGGAGGGGAGACAGGAGGCAGAGTCCTATATGGACTCTGCTATCCTCCTGCTGGGCAGTTTTTGGGACTTTGGGGGGAAGACTACAGGAGAACCATATGGAGCTGGGATGTAAGGTAAGGATTTTATAACACTACATGGTGGGGCCAGCAGTGGGTTAAATTACAGTTTGGGGGGTGGACATGCCCTTTAAAAGCAAACAATTTACCACATGTAGTATAACAACTAAATATATATTAAATAGAAATAAGTACTAATGTGAGCTAATAAACGGACATACAGTAGCTAATTTGTAGCATTACCATATTTGACATTATAACAAATCAGTATAATGCAATATTAACCCATGTATATAGTCTTTTCCTAAAATTAAGCTAACTACTAACAACCGTTGCCAGCTGGATGCAGAACAATGTCACTTTTTATCCTTTATAATAATCAGGACCAGATACAGATAAACATTAGGTTTGGTGGGGCTGCAACAGCAGTTACAATGACAGTCTTATGGATGGTAGAGTACCACTTTACACAACAGAAATAATGTCCCTCACCACAGCTATCTATGATGGCAGTTCTGTCCTTACTTACAGTCTCCTCAGCTGTTTTTCCTATGACACTCACTGCTCCCAGTCTGATGTCTGTCATTAGATGGAAACAACTTAGGTCCTGGTCAGCTTTATTCAGGAAACAGCTCCAATCTTCACAGTACTTTATGGCTCCACAACCTATTAGGAACCAGTCTCTCTTCCCACCTAGGGCAGCAGAGATCCTTTCCTGTCCTTCAGGAGACCACACACACATCCCCTTTTCTTTAACTTAGAGACCTCTCTCCTCTCTTTTTTCTTCTTCCTGCCCAAAACAGAAAACCCTTTTCATTGGCTCCCTCCACACAGAGCAGACTTGGCAAGCAGGAACCGTTGACCTGTTAACCTAGCTTTTTTAAGCATTAGAGGACAACTCCACCCTCATAATAACATCTGTTAGATAGAATGACCTCTTTAAAATATGTTGATATATCCTACTTTGTCCTATGAATTAATTACTGTATGCCTGATATGCTTCTAAATACCTTGTGTAAACTGAGCAATTTAGAAACCTGTACTGGGCCCGAGCATAGGATTATCATGGGTTTTACTCATTTTACAGGGTCTCTGCCATTTTCAAATATTTTTGGAAACAGCAGTGCACCTGATGCAATAACATATTAATAAAGTTTTGCACTACATTGTAGGGCAAAGTTTAATGGCTATTCCTTCAGCCTGTAAAAGCTTTTGAAAGATGTCTCTCGTTACCTGAATGCACTCTCCCAATGCAACCAACGCAAACAGCTTTCTGCAGCTTACAGTCAGGTAAGAAGCATCATATTCTGATACTACGTCTCCCTAAAAGTGTTTTTAGTAACACTTGCTGGTTATAGCAAACCAAAAGGAATAGGAGTGTGGTTTTTGAATAAATGCAACTTTTGGTTAACATCTAGTTGAAGGGTATGTCCAGCAAAAAAGTAAGTATGTTTCTAAATGATTTACTGAAGAACAGGAGGTAAATGCACAATCTCTTACATCCCGTTCTTCAGTAAATCTTCCAGGATAGGAGGAGACACTTACCTACGGACCGAAATCCCGGACGCCTCTCCAGTCTTTTGCACTGTGCATGCATGCGCACACAGTGCGAAGGAGCGAGGACTCGTCGGGGATTTCTGCGCTGGAGCGGGTCCACAGGTAAGTATCTCCTCCTCTCCTGCAACATTTACTGAAGAACAGGAGGTAAGAGATCATGCATTTACCTCCTGTTCTTCAGTAAATCATTTAGAAACATACTTACTTTTTTACTGGACATACCCTTTAAGTCTTTGTTAAAAACATTATTATTAGTGGGTGAGCTTGTGCCTTTGAATAGTCTGTAAATACACCAGGTGTCTATTGAAATTGGTTGTTTGTACTTCGCAGCTATTTCTCCCAGGTTTCTGAAGTGAGATCACAGTCAGTGACTTATTTATAAATCAGCTGTTAACATGAAAGGAAAAGCCAACAACAATATAATTTATCTGTCCCTTTCCCTTTCATTACAGAGATAGCAGTCTCTCTGTTAAATATATAGTGATATATAGCTGTAGTACAATTCCGGGGTTTAGTAAAAGTGACAGATGCCACTAGCTTGTTTCTGGAACGTCCGTTTGCCCGATCCGGATATCGGTCACGGACACCAGCAAAAAACAGCAGACTTTTCGGCATGTCCAATCGACACACGATAATATCAGTTAGTTGGCCCCAAAAAAATGACCGTTGGCCATACACATCTTATTTTCAGAAATCTACATTGGTAATCTGCAGTTGCCCATGGAGCTCATGTCTCAAACTTTTTTTTACAGGCCCAACAGAAGGTTGAACAGTGTGTGTCTGCTCCCTTTTGTTGAACGGCGACCAGGGGAGAGGGGGGTAGTATCAGCTTTCTGCTCTGTGGGCATCCTTACCTCTTGTGGCAAAACTCTATCACTTCTAATTATATTATGTATAATTATATATATATATGTACTGAACTATCTATGTATTTGTTCCCCTTGAATGACTTTTGTTACAGTACAGCGTTTCGCAAAGTGGCGCTTTATAAATACAATAATAATGTAAATATTTAACTTAACCAAGTTTAGGGTTACGTTCACACCAGGGTGTGCATTAACACAGGGAAAAATTGCACTTGTGATTAAGTGTGATGTTCCCCTGCATTATGGCACCTCTGTGCATTAACTCACAAAACTACTGCATGCAGTGCATTTTTTACAACCCACTACATTACAGAATCAAAGGGTGAATGGTACAGTTGACTTCTATTGGCTATATGTTTCAGTGCGATATCACTGCATGAAATTGCACCAAAACGTACCCTAGTGTGAACAAAGTCTACGAAGATGCTGGATTGCTGCTTTATTTTGGGTCAGGGCTGGAAAAATCCCAAAACATAGACAGCCAAGCCACGTAGAAATGTACTCCTGGCCATAACTATTCAGAGTTTTCTATTGATGTCAATGGAATTGGCTATTCAAAAAGATTTTCTTGTAGATTTTCCTGACTAGTTACCGATGTAACATTTTATAAAGGTTTTTTAATACCTATATAACTATAGAACATTCAAATTTAAGAAGACGGTAAAATTAGCACATGGATTTTAAAGCAAACTTTTATTTTAGATATTTGATAGAGCCGTTTCTGCCATGTTATTGTAACATGAAAACCATCCTAATGTTCCTGGATTAATCAAGAGTTCTTTCACCAGGTAGTAGGAAGATGTGCATCATTTTAATTTTAGCCTAGGCCCTTTCTTCAAAGGGTGCGGCCCCACTAGCAGCGCATGGAAGCACTTGCATTTGTACATTTCTGGGAATTTAATCAGGGTGCATGCAATGCGGACCAAAACGGCGACCGCATGCACTTCGATATCGCACGGAAGAGCAGCGCATGTAGTCGGCCTGCTGCAATAGGCAACTAACAGGCAGGCTCTCACACTAGTGCAATTGGATCACAAAAAACAATCTGAAATCCTAGCCCTTACTGATGGACTTTTATAGAATCCTTGCCTAATATAATGGATTCTTACTAAAGCTGGCCGTACACTAGCTAGATGTTAAAGCCTAATTAGCCAGCAGTTCTTACCTGCAACGTTCCCATCTGGATTACACTTTACTACTGACGTTACAGCTGTAAGGGCTAGGCCACACTGCTGCGCTTTTTTTGCGTTTGCGATTGGGTTTTTTCATATCATTGAAAACGCAGCAACGCACAGAAAACGCGAGTTTTCGGGTGCATTGCGATTGCGATTTGCGTTCCGCATTTTAAATCGCAAGCATTTTTCAATAGTTAATGGAAAAAACGCATGCGCAAACGCAACAAAATCGCAAATGAAATCGCCTTTGAGATTGCCTTTGCGATTGCATTGCGGCCGTGCCCTAAGGGTCGTAAAGTGGATCAGGAAATCCAGTTCAGAGAATGTGGCAGGTAAGTTGCTAGTGTTTCGGCATCTTTAGGGAGCACGTAGCTATACCTGGAAAATTCACTGGAACAAAAAAACAGTAGAATTACACACACTGAAATCAATTGAACAGTAAACTTTTTTTAAAGTAAAAAAATCAGCTATTGGTCTTTCAAAAAGATGCACACACTCCCTGGCCTATAATTTGCTTGCTGTCTCCAGGCACCATGGCATCTTGTCTCTGAAACAAATGTAATAGAACTACAGGCAATTTATATCCTGTGTTGTAAATTAATTGGCGATAGTGGTGATAACGACACTACAGGTTTCAGACTCACAAGTCTTTTTGTTTTGTGTCGACAAAGGACTTGTGAGTCCGAAACCTGTATTGTCAGTATTACCAATAAATTTACACCTGTCCGTAGTTAATTTTCCCCCATAACTTTTTTGTGTTCAATTACATTTAAAGAATAAAAAACAGTGGGCCACATCATAAATTCTTTGCCACAACTGCAAGTATTTATCTTTCTGACAATATAATTGCACAGATTGCCTACCCTGTATATATACTGTTTCCCTACACAAAGATTTTGTTCCATAAATAGAAATTACTCTACCTAATCTGTATCTAAAAATATTTGTTTCATATCATGCTAAAATTAGAATGGCTAAACAACTTAAAAGGACATTTCACTCCCACACAAAATTTCACTGCAGACAAAAGGACAGCGCTAAACCACAAATACTACCTGTACTCAGATGGTCCCTAGAAAGAGATCTCCATCACTGCTCTAGTCCGGAATGTTGCCACATCTTTGGATGACTTTATGAGCTCTTTATGAACTTTTACATTCACTTTACATTGGCGTGTAAGGCACAATGTGAACGGAAATGCAGAGAAAATACCCTAGTGGGGCCTAGCAATTATAAACTTCAACAGCCTGAAGCATTTTGCAGACCATATACCAGTTATAAATTAGATAATTTAGATCATTTCCGTCTAATCTAATATCTAAATAGTGCTTAAAGGACAACTCCACCCTCATAAGAACATCTTTTAGAAAGAATGGCCACTTTAAAATATGTTGATATATCATACTTTGTCCTCTGAATTCATTACTGTATGCCTGCTATGCTTCTGGATGCCTCAAGGAAACTGAGCAATTTAGAAACATGTACTGAGCCTGGGCATGTTCAGAAGAGGCAGATAGGGGATTAACATTCAGTCATTGGCTGTGATGTCAACTGTCAAATCCATAACTGACTGTTGCTAACTGGAAGAACCAGGTAGCAGAAACAGGGGAAACAAGACATTGTGCAGGATTTCAGGTTAGACATATATATTTCAGCTTTTAATCTATTACCATTTATGGTTTTGGGGTTGATTTACCTGTATGTAAGTTTTCATTTTGGGACTAGACTTGCCCTTTTATCAGGACAGTGGTTTTCACCTTCCGACGTTCTGGTTATGTTCCCGTCTGGACCATTTATTTAGCATTTGCGAGTTGATTGCAAAATAGAATGGGTTAGGTAGCTCTCCATAAAATTATTCAATAAAAGTTCTTATCGTTTAAAATGGTGCTAATTTTGCCCCAACCAATCAGATGTTAGCTTTCAAATGTTAAATAAGTTCTGATTGGTTGGGGCAAAATAAGCACCATTTTAAACAATAAGAACTTTTATTGAATCTCCCTGAATGTGTATGGGCACCTTTATTGTGGGAGTTACAGGTGCAGCAGAATATTGATAATGACTTGTTAGACTAAAAACACATTTTGTTTTTCTGCTAAATAAAATCTGTTATCACTTTCATCATTACAACTAGCTTGGCCAACATTTTGCCTATAGCTACATTCAGAAGAATGGTAAATTTCAGCTTTCGCTTAAAGTTTCCCCGACGGTCGCCGATAGAGAATTGCTACATGAATATACATATGGAACCACTCACGAATAACAACTGTGTGAAAGTAGCCTTTAAGTTTCTGTTACTATTTGTGCTACCAATAAAGCTGCACAGACTAAACATAGAGCCCATTCATGCATAATGGCGAGTGTATCTAAAACGCACCAATTAGATAAACAATCCCGTCTAGAGATGTATTTTGTCATGAATAAAGTAAATCTTCCGAGCAAGAACGTACATTGACAGGGGAGGAAATGCTGAGGAAATTATCATGGGAAGTAGTTCTTAGAGATCCACTAATGTTTTAGACACACCCTCTTCCTTATAAAGGCTATTCCTATGCTGAACTATACCTTACAGAATTTTCCCCGATATTCCTCTGCAGATGCATATTTTCTATAGCTATAACATGGACATACATGGGTGCAACTACCTATAGTATATGGTATCCCATAGGCTAGAACAGACAATTTCAAATTAAAAGTGATCATTAAATGTCCATCACTCTGCAAAAAAATTAGTATGTTATACAGCACCCCCCTAAACCTAGATATCGTTTACGGTATCTTTCACTTTTTAAATCTGCTCCCAGCTAATGTACATGAGCCTATTCAATTCTTTTCCAACCATTTCAGGAGCTGCCTCTGTGTGTATTTAATAGGCGCTTCCCTATGGGCTGTATTTGGCAGGAGACAACATGTTTACTGTATGTTGCCATACAGCTGTACTTACTCTGTGGTTATATAATAGATAAGACTGCCCTTTGGATACATGTGGCAGTAGAAGCTATGTCTGTTATTTTTTATTATTATTAATTATAATAGAATACATAGGAGCTGCCCTTTAGATCCATGTGGCAGTAGGAGCTGCCATTTATTATTATTACTTAATAATATAATAGGTAATAGCTGCCCTTTGGATACATGTGGCAGTAGGAGCTGACAGTTATTTATTATTAAATAATAATATAACAGGTAGGAGCCCTTTGGACAAATGTGGCAGTAGGAGCTGTCATTTATTTATTAAATAATAATATAACAGGTAGGAGCTTCCCTTTGGATACTTGAAGCAGTAGGAGCTGTCAGTTATTTATTATCAATAAATAATAATAAAACAGGTAGGAGCTGCCCTTCGGATACACGAGGCAGTAGGAGCTGTCAGTTATTTATTATTGTTAAAAGAAGCTTCCCTTTGGATATATGAGGCAGTAGGAGCTGTCATTTATTATTATTATTAAATAATAATATAACAGGTAGGAGCTGCCCTTCGGATACACGAGGCAGCAGGAGCTGTCAGTTATTTATTATTGTTAAAAGGAGCTTCCCTTTGGATACATGAGGCAGTAGGAGCTGTCATTTATTATTATTATTAAATAATAATATAACAGGTAAGAGCTTCCCTTTGGATACATGAGGCAGTAGGAGCTATCTATGTCCCTATCTGAATATCCCTATACACCAGAGAAGCCAGTATGAAGTCCTTACCTGAAGCATAGTGACCATGTGACAGGGGTTGAGCAGATAAATGACGGTCTTGGTAGCGAATTTGAAGCCGACCTCCACCCCGAAGGTTAGACACATCCCCACGAGCAGCACATTTTTGCCCAGACTCTCGGGCCGAGCAGGAGAAGCGCAGGGCTCCCATTCTCCCTTCCCGCCCCTGATAATCTTGCGCAGGGCCAGTCCGATCTCCAGCAGGGACACAGTCAGCAGGACAAGGGTTTCCCACAGCCGCTGCCCCGGTGACAGAAAGGCCGCGCACTCCGACCCTCCATTCCCTGCTAGACCGGGATCTACCCCTCCATACAGCCAGTCCGAGTAACGAGACATGTCCGTGCCCTTCTCCCCCCCCAGCACAGCCTGCACCGCCCCGCTCGGTTCCTCCTGGCGGAACATAAACCGTGCGGTTCCCGGGTGGAGGTGATTACGGTTGGAGCGTCAATAACTAGGAATAGATGTAAACGGGAGATCCCTATGGCTCGGTCTGTACCGCTCCTAATGGTCGGTCTCCCTCCAGGGCAGCGGAACTGGGACACGCGAGGACCCGGCTCCTCAACAACAGGAAATAACTGCGTGTGGGTATACGGAGAGGGATGGGGGTCCTTCTACACCACGTGGTAGGATAACCTCCAATACAGACTGGCAGCTCCTTCCCCACATCACCCCACTACCAAGCCCCCGAATCACATACACTGGCGCACGTCTTTTTCCTATTGGTCGAGCTGCTCCTCCGAGTCCCGCCCACTTCGGTGACGTCACACCATCTGGAACTTCTGGTTCACCGAGTCTGTAACAAGTGGAGCGATAAAGTAGGAAGATTGTCAGTGAGCGAGGAGCGGGGGAGCCGGTGGGATTCGGCAGGTGGTTGTGAGGAGGAGGCAAGGGCTGGAGGAGGAGGCAGGGTCTGTCAGTAACTGTTTACTAGAACTTTCACTTTCTGCTCCAGTCTCCTCCCATCCCTAGAGGTCACAGGGCACAAACTAGTATATTCCTGATCAAGGGTGTCACACTTGTGGCCCTCCAGATGTTTTTGCAGCCAGTGAATGCTGGGAGTTGTAGTTTTGAAACATCTGCAAGTTTGCATCCCTGCTATAATACAAAACTAACTACAGCTAAGGATCCAAACCACAACCCCACATGTCAGACAAGGAAATGCAAAATAACAATGTTGGGAAATGCTAGGCCATCGCCTTTAAGACCAGATCACACAATCTACATGACATAATGCTGGCTGTGATTTCCATTGGAAGCTTGATGCAGGCTGCATTGATTTCAATGTAGCCACACAGCATTATTTAATGCAATGTAGCATGTAGATTGTTTACTATATTTCATTGTCAGATACCAGTCTTGTAAAGTTTGTTTGGAGGGATACACAACCTCCCTCAAACCTATAGGAATTTTCGTCACCTCTGCTAGAATGCTTTGCTATAACTTTTATTACATTGATTAAAACAGATCTGGTTTGACATCCAGAGAAAAATTCAGTAAAATCTGGCATACATTACCATAAAGGGTAGCCAGTATACAGCCCCAGTTTCATACCACTTTACTTCCCCGAAAACAGGCCTATTAAATGGAGCTCTGCACTAACTGATAAGTTCCAATGGAGCCACACAATGTGGTGAAGCTGGAAAAGCAACATTTTTTTCCTGTCGATAATTCGCTCCATAGAGACAAAGTTGAGGGGAAAATATAGGTACAGTTATTCAATGTGGTGCTTCAACTCGGACACCGAACTGTGTGATCCAAGAGACAGCATACTCCTGTGCTGTGTGAAAAGTACACTTAACCCATTTATTGCTTAAAAGGCATGTCCACCCTTAAAACAAAAAAAATGGTAACTAGTCAGTTAGCTGCCCCCCAATTTCAAATGATAGATCCAGCACATTATTAGATGTAATACTAACCAAATATTGAAGGATAGTTATTGCCCCCATTCTGACAGAGGAAGTCGGCTCCTCCCTCATGCAGACAATCAAGGATGTGAAGCTAACATTACAGCCAGTTATTGAGTGTTTTTTCCCTTGCTGCCTCCTCTGCTCATGCTGATGTTCCTAAACGTTCATTGAGCAACCGAATGGAGATAAAGGGGCAATACTTATCAATACATATCTGTCTAGCAATGCATGTAATAGAGTGCTAAAAATAGCAGTTGGAGTCAGGGGTAAATAAATGACAAATAGTTTTTTGATTTAAAGATGGACATGCCCACAAACTGATAACAGGACTTCTCACTTCCTCTGGTAGCCATACACTGGGATTTACAGTATGTGTGCTTTTTCTGTCTGTTTGAGCCTATCTTTGTGTCTGTCTGAGTGTGTCTGTGTATGTGTCTGTGTGTGCGCTCATGCAGGGCCCATCTATGTGTGCAGGGCCCATTTATCCATTTGTGTGCAGGCCCACAGTAAAACTTGATGCCCTTTTGCTGAAGGAAAGACAAAACGGCACCAGATAAGAATGGATTTTAACTTAACATTTTTAACAGTTGCATTGAAAACGTTATGTAATATAGAAAGATTCCGGTTTAGAATGAAGTGCGATCAATCTCTGTTTCTACTTTAGTTTTGTTTCATGGTATTGAAAGATTTTGACCAAAAAAATTAAACTAAATGAACCTTGTTGAATTTTCCTAAATTACAGATATAATGGGGACCACAGATTTTGCCAGATTGCTCTACTAAACATATATTTTGCTGTCTGCAGATGTTTTTTAAATACAGTATTTTTCTTTCACTAGAGATGTGATATTGTTAAAAGGTGTTTCATATCCATTAAGCTAATGTCAGATATTTACAAGGTTTTTCAAAACACCTTGGGATATGCTGCCACAGAAGGGAAAAAGAGATCCTGGGAAGCTGATGTGGGCCCTATGGAAAACAAGGAATGGGAGGAGGCACTTGAGGCCTGTACATTGGTCTCCACTAAAGCCTCAGATAGACTGTCACAGATCTATATGCTACACAGAGTTTACCTTACCCCAACTCACATATCCAAATATAAACCAAACTACAACCCGCTATGCCCTAAATGTCAAGCGTTGCCAGGCACCTTCTATCACCTCATATGGTCCTGCCCTAAGATCCAGGGATACAGGAGACAAATACTAACTTTCCTTCATGATAAAATCCCCAGTGGGATGTGATCCTAAGATTTGTCTACTGGGTATCACAGAAGATTTACAAATCGATAAATTCTTTAAGACCTTTATTACAGAGGTGCTGTTCCTAGCAAGACTACAGATTGCTGAATTCAAGCCCTCCACCCACAAGTAGATTGGAAAACTGCAGTAAACAAGGTCTTACCATATAAACAAATGCCATACCAACATAGAGGGTGTCCCCTTAAATACACAAAGGACTGGCTCAGATGGGAATCCTCCCCTGAAACGTGTGTGTGAAAGGTACTTGCATATAAAAAATGTGTAATGTTCAAAATAATGATGCAGATACTGATAACAGCTATGGTGTGAGCAAGGGAAAAGTTAGATAGTTGCAACTGTTTAGATTAGACTAGAAAACCGCAAGAGATTATGTAAATGTACAAAAATAAGGTGCAAACATTGACATTTATTGTATAAATTCTTTATTTTAACAATGTTATAAATGATACATACAACTGTGAAAATGTTAAACATATATGCTCTTTTCTATAAACAAAGTTCCTCCACTTGGAGGGGATTTAAAAAAAAAAAAGGTGTTTCATATGGTTAGGCTAGCTTTAGATAGTTTGCTTAACTAAGCTAGATTAGACTAGTTAGGTTAGTTAGGGCCCAGCTAAAGAGTCTACATTGGCATGGTGGCAGGCTTACCAATCTTCTGGGCAACATCTTTTATTCTATAGAATGTATAGTAGGGATTTCTAATGTAATGTAAACATATGTTTTTATGTGTTATAACAATGGAGAACTGTATAAATAACTGTTTTCAAATAAAAATTTATCAAAAGTTTTGCCATACCCAGCAAACAAGCCACACACACACGCAGCCATGCCCACACTCAAAGCCACACACGCTTCCCCTCGGCGCTGGCGCGCTTTGAAAAAGTACAAGTATGGGTTACAAAGAGACTCTTCTCTCTAAGAGGATGGCAACATAGTGTTGGCAGAGTTGCATCTGAACAAATCACAACCTTTCTAAAACAATGTCCTTTGGACAGACAAGACCAAAGTGGCTTGACAAAGAACCAAAACAATGTCCTTTGGACAGACAAGACCAAAGTGGCTTGACAAAGAACCAAAACAATGTCCTTTGGACAGACAAGACCAAAGTGGCTTGACAAAGAACCAGTGTGGTTCGAAACGTTGCACTATCTTTGCTGTCTGTAAGAAAAACAGCCATGTGTTATGGCAGAAAATGTTTTTAAAGAATTGTGAATAAAATACTATGTTTTAAGGAAGTGCTGCTCAGGACTATTTGGATACAAGAGTATAGAAGGTGAATATACGGGCGTGCACCCGTGTTGTTTCCCAGAAAGCATGTGCTGGTTATATCTATTGCTTGTTCGAAGACGAAGTGGAGTTGTTTGGCCATAATGCACATTGTCACACACAACATATCAGCAAAAACTGCTGAAAACTGGTTGGAGGGGAAAGATTTGGGCTTGTTTTGCATCCACGTACCTGACCTCCTTGCTGATTTGACCATAAATTGTATACCAGAGTATCCTGGATGCAAATTTGAAGCTGTCTAACAGCCAGGGGAGGACTGGCCCAGTAGGCTGAGGGGCAAATGCCCCCCAGGCTGGTCTCCAATGAAAAATGTGGGCTTCCCCAAAAGCTATTAGTAAATTATGTACTTGAAAGGCTCGGCGCCCACCTATAGCTCTAACATGGGCAAGGAACAGAAAACTTCTTCTCCTCCTTCAGATTGTTTACTAGTCAGCCCTCCAGTTCATTAGCAGTGTCAGTCAGCCCTTTAGTTTGTTAGCCAGTGTGAGTCAGCCTTTCAGTTCATTAGCCAGTGTTAGTCAGCCCTTCAATTGATTAGCCAGTGTTGTCAGCCCTCCAGTTGATTAGCCAGTGTCATCAGCCCATCAGTTCATTAGCCAGTGTAATCAGCCCATTAGTTCATTAGCCAGTTTTATCAGCTTATAAGTTCATTAGCCAGTATTGTCAGCCCTCGATATCATTAACCAGTGTTGCCAGCCCTTCAGATTGTTAACCAGTGTCAATAAGTCAGCCCTCATTAGCAGTGTTGTCAGCCCTCTAGTTCATTAGCCAATATAAGACAGCCCTCCAGTTTATTATTCAGTGTTTGCCAGCCCTCCAGTTCATTAGCTGGTGTTAATCAGCCCTCCACTTCATTACTTGGACTTAGTGACTTAGACTTAGGGATTTGGGTCCTCACCCTGAGTTCTTGGAAAGGGGAGTGAAAAGATTTTAGGACTATAATTGTCCTTTAACCACATCATACACTTGAAAATGTAAAATGGTAATAGTGGTCTTAAAAATGGGCGCATCTTTAACCAAGTGTGTGACCTTAGCAAAGTGGGCCTGGTCAAAAATGTTGCGATCTAACGTGAAAGGGTCACTTAGTTATATTTGCCCCCCAGGCCAAAAGGTCCCAGTCCTCCCCTGTAACAGCTAAAGCTTGAAGGAAATAAGCGCTATGGAGTCCGTCCATAAATCCTTCAATTCAGACTCCTTAGTTTTTAATAACTCTGACTCCTCTCTTTTTAATAAACTAATGTATTCTACTAAGCTGCTATTTCCTTTGCTGTGAGTGACAATCCTTATATTTGTTTAAAGTTCAGGCTAAACATTTTCCTGACTTATAGCCCAGGAATTGTTGCTTAAAACAGTTTTCTCTCTCAACAGGCCCTTTAGTCACTTCCTTCTCCTCCTTTACACCCTAGTGGTATATGTTGTGTTAACCAGAAAAAGAGACTGTATCTGTACACAGGGTGTGTCTGAGGCAATATATATTACTGTATATGTTAGAAAACAATTGGGGGAATTTACAACAAGCTCAATTGCATTCCCCTGAACATGCAATTGTGAATGTTCTTGTGGGTCCTGGTACATTGTAATTTTGTCTTCAATGCTTTGAGCTACATCCAATTTGAACATTTTCATACAAAGTGTAGATATCTGAAATTGATTTCTTCTCCTTTTGACTGAGTATATAAGCTAAATGATGAGTAACTCAAACCAGATCTATCTATTAACAAGAAAGGGTTAACTGCTATCTATTGAGCTCAGAATGTCACGCCATATCTGTGAGGCAAGCTTAACTAATGTTGTACATCCTTCCAACCTGCTTACTGTGCTTTGCAGGAAATAAGACGAGTTTCCATGCCAACCATCAGATGCGAGAGACTGGGACAAGACAGTGCCAGCAGGCCTTTTCCATAGCTCCTTGTGTTCAGGAGCTATATCAGGCTTATCTGGATTTAAATAATAACACTGTATAACTAATGAACATTGAAGATGTGGAAGATCACTAGCTTGGCAAATATCCACTGCCATATTTCTTTATATGATATCCTTAATCCCTAAACATTGCAACCATCTCCAAGCTACGAAGTCCTCATGAAAAAGCCATATTTTTATATTTATAACATTGCCCCCTACTTATCAGGAGTTGAAAGGCCAATAATATATTAATTGCATTTGATTCTCAATGTAAGTGAGGACATTAGCTGCTATATTTTTCATTTCTGAAAGCTAAGAAATACTTTTAAATTATTAATTCTCTATCCTGTTTCCCATAGTCCTTTGCTGTTGGCAATTTAAATCTTAGTCAAGTCTATAGGTCTGGTGCCAAATAAAGATTTGTCTCACAAGGAGGTGTTGACAGAAGCAAAACAATAATTTGATTGTGTAATTGAAAGCATTTTTTTTAAGTGTTTAAAATTTAATAACAGTTTGGGTATGAACCGAATTTGTTAAAGGGTATCTCCACCAGAATTTTAACTTTCTTTTTTCTAGATGAACTGAAGAACAGGAGGTAAATGCGATATGTCTTACCTCCTGTCCTTGACGCGTGCAAAGGAGCGTGAACGTGGCGGAGACTGTCGGTGAAGCCGGCGCTGGAGCGATACACGGGTAAGTTTCTCCTGCTCCCCTGTATGTTTTACTGAAGAACAGGAGGTAAGACATAACGCATTTACCTCCTGTTCGTCAGTCAAACCAGAAAAAAGAAAGTTAAAATCCTGGTGGAGATACCCTTTAATAAACTTTAAATCTCCTACTAAATGCAACAGGTCACAGAATTTAATCATAAGGTACAGAAATTGTGCAGGACAAGCTCCCCTCGCCTGTCTAGTAAGATAGGCATTGAGACGAGAAATTCAGGTTCTATTAGGACCTAGGAAGGAGCAAATCTTTATGACATATCTGGCTGTAATTTCACATTTTTTTAATTAGTCCCATCAGTGTTCTAATACATTATAATTGTATATGTTACCTTTTTTACAGTACTGTATAAAGTAAAAGTGAGTGTGTGAAACATAACATATATTTAACATGCTTTCCCCCCATTTTTTTGTATCTTTTATATACTGTATGATCTTTAAGGGGAACTGTTATCCCAACACAAGGAATCTGAGATAAAACTCCTTTAATTAAATTTAAATAGCATTAAAATGTTACAGCTTTAAAATTATTAAAATAAATGAAAAATACTCTCTCATACATAACGGGAACAGGATTTCCTACCTTACTACATATGCATCCCCTAGTGGTGCTTTATGAGTAAACTATACAAACACACATACAAACAGGATCAAGATACCATACCTCCTTCTCCCTTTTTCAGAATGTCCAGACACAGCAGACGAGGCTGGTTCCAGTGTTCTCCAGTGTTTCTGTCCAAAAGCTCAAAATTGATACCATAGAATAATGAGATCTGGAAATCTCATTATTCCAAATCTCATCATTCCATGGTCTTCTCCTTTTTGCAGTTTTTACAGCTTTTCTCTGTGGTACTTCTCCTTTTTAAACTCCTCTGCTGCTGGTAACACCTTTAAAATCTTTAGTGTCAAATAGAGTTAAAGGGACAGTTCAGTGGAAATTATCAATATTTGTTAAATTGTTAGTTTGTGTAATGCATACCTAGTTATTCTACATATTCTCTCCCATTTTGAAAAATCTGTTGATTTCATTTCCTTTGCTGTTCCCTGCTGTTGACATTAGTGAGCTGACATTTCTGGGTCTAGCGGTCCTTCTTCTTCCCAGGATGCACCACTTCCTTGGAATGTTCCTAACAGTAATTTCTACTGATTAGCTGTTGCATGGGTCAAAGATGCTCAGATCTCTACTGAGCAACTGAATCAACCCAGGTGCTGGGTCAAGGGCAAGACCATAACGGTCTCTACTAGAGGTCCTGCAAACAGGAAGTCAGTATTTCTGTTGCATTTATTTATACACAGACAAAATGCTGAATTGGCAGATTAAGGTCATTGGGATTAAAAAATACTGCTCTTTTTTTCTGAAAACTACATGTATTTCCACTGAACTTCCTTTAAATAAAGCTGGTATAAGAGCTGTAGAGAGTCATGAGAAACAGAATGTGAGGCAGCATTATTGATCGTGATTTTAGGTTGCGTCCACATTGTAAGGATTAATATAGCAGTCCAAGTGTCCATTTCATTGAAGGGAATCTGAATTATTAGATAGATAAAATTTATAGTTTTCATAAAATGCCAAAGTTATATTACTGCAAGTTATTTTCCAAAAAGCAATTCAGCATTCTTACCAAGTTAACTGGATTTACTATATGTTTATTAGGCAGGGATAGCATTTAAATAGATTTTGCAGATTAAATGGACAGGTGGAAGTACTCTCTACAACTACAACTTAATGCGGTACAATCTGTCCTCTTTAAATAGCATGGTAATCATCTTTTCTTATACAGAAATTCAAATGTGCATAACGGTTCAACTGTTTCAATCTAATTAGCAAAGGTGCAAAAAATGTGCATGTTTAGCCAAATAGTCTATCACTCTGGTTTCTTCTTAAGACCCCCAGAATCAGAAGCTTACGAAATCCAAGGTATAAATACTACCCAATTGTTCCAATTTGGGCAGGAAATGACAAGTAATGGCTTTTGTATTGGGATGTATTAAGGCCTATGGGGGACCCATAGCAAATCATTTACAATACGATGGCTATTTTACTATTTGTACTGTACCTCCCCCTGTTAACTGAAGGATTTCTCACTAAGCCGTGGCCTAGGGCGGCATGACTGTTAGGAGGCGGTATACAGCTATTGCAGAGCGGCCGCAGCATTAATTTACAGCAGCATTTCTTAACCAGGGGTCCTCAAGAGATTGACAGATTGTTCTATATTTTTGTGCAATATGTGTTTGGTGAGGTGTACAGATGCCTGAGAGATAAACCTAACTCAATAAACATAAATAAATAATTAAAACTTTACTGGTACAGATCATCATGAGCTGTAGAAAGTAATTCTCCTGGCTTTAACTTTCATACATAAAATGTATAGCACAGAAAAGGATTAACTGCTTGTTTCAGGTTTTCTGTTCATGTAGGTGTTGCTTTCTCTTGTAATAAAAGACCTCAATATCCCTTTGTAAACAGCACACCCGCTTCTTTGTGTACATGGCATAGGTGTTGATCCCTGCCATAACGCTGTAGATTTCTTAAGGTGGATACCTCTGTTGTCCCAACCGAGTGTTCGCTACTAGCAAATGCTCCTCTCAGAAAGGACCAATCGCCCGTTTTTCCAATCCGGTCATGGCTGCCCACACCATGCAATATTTCCACCCAACCAACCGATAAATGGTACTATCGGTTGGTCAGCCAGAAATATCATATGGTGTGTACCCAGCCTAAGAGTTTAAATAAAAATTCTAAAAACAGATCATGCTTTTTTTTAATGCAAATTGGATTTTCCAGGGTGTAACATCCAGTGGTATTTATTTTTGTGGATTTACAATATCTTTGAATATGCTGGTTAACTTGTTGAGTGGTAAAACCTTTTTGATAACTATTATTTCAGAGAATGATTCTGGTTCCTCCCACAGTCATTGTCACTGATGATTTTCCTATCCCTAACAATGGAGAACATATATTAAAGGATATGTACACTGGAAACTTAATTGCCCATTACTGGAAACTATAATTCTTCCTAACTATTATTACATTTTTACATTTTACATTTCAGCTGTCAATCAAGTGCCTTGGTATTGTAAACTTTTCTGTTATGTATGGTGACAGTTTGTAAGTGAACTGCATGGTGGGAATTTCCCTCTCCCAATGCTGCTTTATAGGGATTACTGAGCATGCTTGCCCTCACAGAGAGTCAATAGTCAGAAACGTGATACTTTTATTTGTGACCACACATCCACTCACAACATTTCATCATCAGCTGAAGAAGGGGGCGAATATCCCCCCGAAACGTTGTGAGTGGATGCGTGGTCACAAATAAAATTATCATGTTTTTGGAGTGCAACCTTCGTTTGTATTACTTCTTTGGACTCTTATGTTCTTAAGGGAGGAACTCTGAGGTGTTTGCACCCATGTTGGCCTAGAGTGCACCCATACCCTTTTTTTCATCTGGGGGATTAAGGGACTGAGCTTGAGAAAAACAAGTACTAAATTGAAGGAATGCAGCAACACAAACACATCAGAGTAAGTCCTGCTAACATGTATTCATTCATAGATTGAAATGAGGCATTTCAAGCCTTTTTTTCAGTGTACAATTCCTTTAATAAAGGAGGAGGGGGGAATCTTGAAACTGTCATACCGTTCATTTGCACTGCCATCCGCGCAATAGAAGTACATGCAATCCGCAAACAAAGTGGTGATCGCAAGCGCTCCTGAAACGGATTGCAGCACATGCAAGGTGGCCACCTACATTGAAATGCACTGTGCTGCGATTCTCACATGCTAACAGTTTGCAAGGGTGATCGTAAGCACGTGAGACATCACACTTGTGTGGCCCCGCACCCCTTTCCTCCAGGTCACCAAAAGCGCTAGGTCCTCACCCCTGGGTTTAATCAGACTGAAGCTGTAAAACTTTGCTTTATGCTGCTGTCTCGCTCTGTTTCCTGTTCAGTCCCGTATCCTGACCAATAGAAAGACACACTGTGCAAAAAAAGTCTATTTTCCTATAGGAGGAGGTCCAGCCCCAGGCCAAATGAAGGGTGGATCAGGGCGGCCGCATGAAGTTTGACTGGTTTGTTTGAATTAAACCGGCTAAACCATCTCTAAACAGGCTTCCAGCGGTTTCTGCTAGTGAGATGGTACATGTAGCTTTTCTCTAGCAGAAAAAACACCCATGTGAAAGAAACCTAATAGGATCTAATTCTAGGTATTAATTAAATACATAAACCGAAATTGCATCCTTATCCCTAGGAAACACCACCAAGTACCATAGATTCTGCTTGCTTAAACAAACACACAAGATTGACACTTTCAGTCTGTGAATGATCAGTTAATTGATTTGCCAATGATTGGTAGTATCTATACATCATTGACCCATGTGAACTAGTCCTAACATTGTACTAATTGTAATTACATAGTACTAACATTGTACTAATTCAGATGACTGAACGAGTAACCAAAAAGATGCATGATCCCAGAGTCCTGCTCTGCATTGGCTGATCAGACCCATCATGTACAGTGATCAGTTACAGGGGCGTAAGTACCAGGGGAGCAACTTTGGGGGCCCTGGAGTCAAGGGAGCCCCATTTTTCTATTTTTCCTATGACAGATAAAGCTTCCTCCCAGAAAACCACTGTGGATGAAGCATGGATAGGGGCCCCATCATAGTTTTGCTGGGGGGCCCAGAGATTCCTATTTACGCCACTGATTAGTTGTTTTGATTTTGGGGAAACAGCCTTCAATGGAGGCTGATCAACCAAATACACAGTACAGTATATAATAACTATTTTTTTTATGTAGTTGGTTTATTTTTGCAGCTCTAGAACATAATAGATTAGACACATGGTTAGGCACAAGGGAATAAAGAAGTATGAGCCTCATTCACCTAGAGCCGCTTTCACTCTGAGCAGGGCTTCCTGCACTTATTCATTATTGCAAAAAAAAAAAATCTAAGACCAGACTTACGATTATCACCAAAAAGCCATGCTAAAGGGATATTAAAGAACAATTAAAGCCTCAGAACAATATTGAATTAGAAGGCAGATCTCCTTGTTATAAAAACAATAATCGGTGTCTCACCTCTCATTTTAATGTGGTTGTTGAGAAATTTAACTTTCTAACCTGAGGTTTGTGTCCTTTTTTCCGGTATTTTGGTATCGCACAGTATGGTCGCTGACCATTATGTTCTTTACACATGCTCAGATACTGCAGGAAATTGTTACAGTTGGTCACACCCACTAGTAGCCTCTAGCCAATCCTTTTACAGGACAGATTAGAGCATGTGACTGAGATCAGGGGTGTGGACAGTCACTACATACAGTTATTTCATCCAGTTGCCAGAAATTGAGCAGCACTCATTAAAACGTATCCATTTATTAGTAACTTTTTAAAACATATTGCATTTGCTGCCACTATACATGGCTCATTTTTACATCAGAAACAGTTTGCAACGTTTCGGACCACCGTGTTAGAGTTTAAATTGTACTATAAGATAAAATACACAATACAATTATATACAATTAAAAACAAACTATAACAGTCCTCACATTATATTCTTTATTTAGACCTTTTGGTTGAATTTACGGATCCTCAAATAAGAAGGTCCCTCTTTCTCTCGCCACCAACCTTTTTTTGGGTACAAACTCTAATACCTGCAATCTAAATTGTGATACTGAATGGCATTCCTTATCAAAGTGCTCTGCCACTGGATTTGTATAATGTTTGTTTCTAATGTCCCGTTTATGCTCATTTAAACGGACATTCAATTCTCTGGATGTTTGACCCACATGGATTTTTCCGCATGGGCACTTCAATGCGTATACTACATTTGAAGTCATACACGTGTGATATCCTTTCATTTTATAATGTATACCCTTTGTAGGATGATAAAAAATATCAGCTTTTGTCCAGTTATTGCAATGGGAGCAACCCAAACATGGGAAAGTTCCCTCTTTTTCTTGCCTGCCAAAGTAGTTTGCATAGTTTCTTGCTCGGCGCCCAAATCTGCTCTCACCAGTTGGTCCCTTATTGAAAGAGATTTTTTATGTGAAATCAAGGGGGGTTCCTCAAAAGGTATAATACCTGGTAGATTAGCACTAAGAATAGGCCAGTGTTTTTTAACAATATTAACTAGTTTCTGTGACAAAATATAGTATCTAGTCGAGAAGACCACTCTTTCCTGTTTATTAGATTTAATCTTAACAGGGGTATGTTCCCTACTTTTTCTCAAGAGGTCAGAGGGATATCCCCTCATTTTAAACTTTTATCACCATTTCGTCCAACCGTTGATCTAGTTTTGTTTCATCCGTCACAATCCTTTTTACTCTCGTAAATTGCCCATTTCATCCAGTTCCAAGTGGAAACATTTACTTTAATGCTATTTACTGTATTGCTATTTTACAGTTTATTGGTGGTTTTAGAATGAATATGTTTATTCTGGAGTGTTAAAATTTGGATTAAGTTCTCCTTTAAATAGAGATTAGGCGGCTGTGTGGCTCTCTTTCAGAAACTGACACAGACGCTGCAAACCCATTGTTAAAGTCGGTCTAACCTACATTTACTCCCCTGAGTAGCATACTAAAAGATTTTATTAGGGGTGGACATAAACTTTAAATAAGTTATCGTGACTTTATGATCAGATTTCTGCCCAGCACCTCTGGATAAATGAGGCCCTATATGTTTCTGCCCACTATTATTATTTACTTGTTCTGTTGTTAAATTGATTTATTGAATGTTTTGGTTTGTTAATATTCTTATGTTTAGTGCAGGGCTTTTGCAAGTATATATGCAACACTAAACAGGGATCATATGTTCTACATATAACCAGTAGGTTCAAAAACGTTATTACCAAATGTGATTAAAACACTTTTTGACCCTTTAATTTCAGGGATGGGAAGTTTTTATTTGCAGAGAAAACTAATACTGGTTCTTTCACATCTCTTTGGGCATTGGACTCATCAGATATATTAAAAAATAAAATATAGGAATTCAGAAAAAGACCAATGGGTCCATCTAGTGTGTAAGCTTGTAATTTATCAGTCTGATTTGGTTGTCTGAAGAGCATAAATGTTAAACCCTTTGATGCCATTGATCACACGGGCAGTTTTAGGGGGGGGGGTATGGGTGCCCAGTATGGTGCATACAGCAAAATACCTAGTAAAAGCTAGGTCCCAGTGCACCACATGAAAAATCCAATGCGCTTGCATTTGTGTGCATTTTTTGTCCATGTTTGACTGCATTTGTGTTTACTATTTACTACAGTGGATAAAGCTTTTTTGCATTTGTGTCCGCTTGTATCCTCTTGTCCGTGTTTGCCTGTCATCTTTTCCCCCTGCATTCCAATAAACTTGAATTGAAGTGCAAAATGGCCAGGAATGTACACAAATGAACCAAAAGTTGTGCACACATACAATTGAAAAAAGATTTAGAATGTAGCGCACACAGGGAGATTCAATATGGTCAAAATCCATGTAAAACCAACATTTTACAATATCGGGTTAACGTGTTTTATACGGATTTTAGAGCACAGCGCAGCACAGTGTTTTTGGAAATAGCGATGTGCAACCGACACAAAACCCTATGGATAAGTTTAGAGATGGACACAAATCCGAACTCGAACCTGAGTTTGAGACGAACTTTATGAGTTCGGACCAACTCGAACTATTCGAACCAGTCCAGACCCGCGGCTGTATTTTCGATAATTATCGCAAATTCGATAATTATTGCATTTTTGGACCATTCGCTAACGCTAGAATGTATCGTTCGTTTTTGGTAACACTCGAAAGTATGGATAATTTTTGGGAACCCTCGAAAGTATTGTCCGATTTCGGTAATCCTCAAATTTATCGTTTTATTTTCTCTAACCCTCGAAAGTATCGTTCGGAAATCCTCGAGTTTGTTGTAACCCTCGAATGTAGCTTGCGCAAAACCCAACAATTGCCCGCTTGTGTTTAAGAAGTGTTTTATCAAGTTTTGGTGATAGTGACATGTTCCCCAGACCATTTCCTAGGTGCCACAGCCATTTACAGTAATTTACTATTGCTAGTTTATTGTAAATCATCCAGACTTTTCGAACTATCACTCGCCCATTGACTTTAATGGGTCTGAATTCGAACTTTCAAACTTTTATTGAAGTTCGAAAATGGACCAAACTTTATGAAGTTCGGCCACCTCTAGTTAAGTTTAGCTACCTCATAGCACAAAACTTAACAGGGCTTTTTACCTTTACGCAATCCTATGAAGCAATACCATAACCTCATTTATGTCTGGTATTGTATCAAGGTATCGCGCAAAGGTAAGTGTCCTGCATATTGTATCTGTCTGATAGAGTGAACCGGTTCTTTAAACTTCCATTAAATATAAAATGCGGAAAACAAATGAGGATAAAAAAGCTGGTAGAAACATGCACAGGGGACCCCATGTATCCAAGGGTTTATATTGTTTTTACTATAAGGATAGAAAACTGTTTACATTTGGAGATAGTATATACCGACCTATAACTCATACTTTTATTTCTTTACATCTTTATATTGTAGACTATAGGGAAGAATTATTCATGTAAAAAAAACCTAGGGGCAAGGAAAATATAATGAAGGTAAACATTAACATTTTAGTGTGTTTAAGGGCATGTCCAACCCGAAAATCAACTTTCACCGCTATATTTCTTCAAAAAAATGTTTAGATCACTACTTACAGCACTTACACTCCTGAGCCGTCTTTTCCTGGCTCCCTGTTTGGAGGAAGGCAGCCAATCACAAACGCGGCTGCTTTCAATGGAGATGATGCGGGAGAGAAGGGGCTGTAGGTATCAATCTAAACTTTTTTTAAATATTTCAGCGGTTGGGGTTGGGCAGGGGGTAACTACCTTATCCTAAAAACTTTTCACGCTAGGTGCCACGGCCCCAGATGATGGATCCAGATGGTGGGAGGGGTGGGGGGGCATGCACTCCCCTGCGCATTCCTTGTTGAAGTTGAGAAAGATACAGGCATCAGATGAATCACTGACAGCTTCTACTCTTCACTTTCCTGGACTTTGTAAAGGTATAGCAGGAGAACCATTTGGAGAGATGTAAGGTTATGTTTTTTTTAAACTACACAGCGGGGCCAGTATGAGGTTACATTTTAGTTTTGGGGGTGGACATGCCCTTTAAAAGAGGACATGGCTGAAATGGCGGTGCAATGCGCTCACTACTGTTCTTTTAGGAATCCCTCCATGGAAATCCTGGGCTTGCCCCTGGACCATTGGAATGTAAGGAATGAATTGTTGGCATTTGGGTCTCTGTAAGTGTACATCATTGTGGTGTCTTCTAGAGGAAGTTAGCTGATTCTTGTTGTTGGCATGTGTGGTATTCTATCCCCTGCCAAACAGCACACCAAATTTACACCAGTTTTTTTCCCCCTAGAATGAGAATGCAATTTTGGTTGTATTAAACAATGAAAATGGCATTTATACAACAGCTAACAGATACAGCCATATACACGTTTGCATTAAATAGGCAGCAGGAAAGGACAACATTCCATTTAGCAAGTTGGTACAGTTGTTCAGGCTACAAGTGTCTTCAGTGTTGTCCAGCTCAAGGTGTTAGGGTTTTTTGGTATTCCAGAAGCCAATAATCCCTTGGGGCAAGATCCCACTATGTGAGTTGCATTGTGCTATCCAATTTGAGTGCGTTTAGGACAATGCATTTTGTCCATGTTCTGGTCCGTTTGCAGGTTAACTGACATTCGTTTTTCTATGCATTTGCCCGCATTTCCAGTCCATTTGCGTGCGAGTGCACTGGAGAAAATGCAAAAAAATGTGAAAAATAAGTTTGTTGTGTGTCCGCTAGATTCTGGATTCCTTATTTATTAACATGTACATTTTTATAATTTATACTGTAAATATACTGTTTGTACGGACATATTTATTGTTTTGGTTATAGAATAAAGAAGGGATATAAAATATTTATTTATTCTTCTATCTCTCTCCCCCCTGCAAGCTGATAAAAAGCATAAAAATAATAACAGGCAATATAATCTCCAAATAATTAGTACATTTTACCTTTACCCCACTAGGTGGTGCTATAGAATTACTAGCGTGGGTCAGCATTGACAAGGGGTGTTTGAATTGCTGTGAACAAATTGTCCCTAAACATGTGTTATTGTATAACTTTTGTAACAGTTGTGGCAAATAAACAACCACAAACATAAATATATGCCAATCCCACAACAAATCATACACATATTCAGTATGTATACTAATACATCCCATTATTTATAGCTTATGAACAGGGTTTGCTGTTATGAGGAAAAGATGTTTTTTGAAAATTCTTCTTAATTTCTCGGAGACCCCTGCTACATATGGGATGACCATGTTCTTCCTCCTGTCTTGCTTTTCCCCTTCACTGTTGGTATTCGTGTTCTTTTCTTTCCTTCTACTTCTTTTGACAAAGGCCCAGTCTGGATATCCACAAGTTTTAAGGGCTCCTCTAAGATGTTTCATTTCTTTAGCCTTCGCCTCTGTGCTAGTGGGGATGTTCTCGGCTCTGTGTTGCAGGGTTCTGATGACACCCAGCTTGTGATCTAAAGGGTGGTGGGAGTCAAACATCAAATACTGATCTGTGTGTGTTGGTTTTCTGTAAACCTCTACTTCCAGTTTACCATTTTCCTTAACTTCTACCAAGCAGTCCAAGAAAGCCAGTTTGTTGTTTTTTGACTTCAAGAGTTCCCAAAATCAGACAAACAAGGTTGGCCTTGAGAAAAATTCTGTCACAACTCCTACAGAAAAAGGTCATAGAAAAAGCCAAAAGAACCTCCAGGAGATCAGGAGTGTATTCACCCCTTTCTTGTAATAAAGTCGTCAGGGGAATTTCGTGCAATTCTCGACCTCCGTTATCTAAACTCCTTCATTCCAGCCAAAACTTTCAAAATGGAAACGTTAAAGGTCATAATGCAGCATCCCCATCATCTGGATTGAATGTGCAAAATAGATTTAGCCGACGCCTATCTTCATATTCCTATTTATCCAGCTCACAGAAAGTTCTTAAAGGACAACTCCACCCTCATAAGAACATCTTTTAGAAAGAATAGCCTATTTAAAATATGTTGATCCATCATACTTTGTCCTGTGAATTCATTACTGTATGCCTGCAATACTTATGGAAGCCTCATGGAAACTGAGCATTTTAGAAACCTGTACTGAGCCTGGGCCTGCTCAGAAGAGGCAGAAAGGGAATTAACATTCAGTCATTGGCTGTGATGTCAACTGTCAAATCCATAACTGACAGTTGCTAACTGGAAGAACCAGGAAGCAGAAACAGGTGAAACAGGACATTGTGCAGGATTTCAGGTTAGACTTATATATTTTAGATTTCAAACAATTACCGTTTAGGGTTTTGGGGGGTGATTTGCCTGTATGTAAGTTTTCGTTTTGGGGCTGGACTTACCCTTTAAGGTTTTCAATTCTCAATCATCATTATCAGTACAGGGCGCTCCCCTTTGGACTCTCTACCGCTCCCAGAGTCTTTACAAAAATCCTAGTAATTCTAATAGCATATCTAAGAACTCGAGGGATACATTGTTACGCTTATTTGGACGACATCATGCTCAAAGCTCATTCCAAAAATCTATTATCTCTTCATCTTCAGGAGGCCCTAGATTGTTTCCAAAAACATGGATGGCTCATAAATTGGATAAAATCCCAACTTTATCCAAAGCAAAATTTAGAATATCTCGTTGCCTTAGTGGATTCCAGATCTTTCCACCGATCCCTTCCACTATAAAAGAAGGAAGAAATAATCTGGAACAGATTTTGGGAAAGCTAGTATCAACAGCGGGTCTTATCCCTTGGGCGATGTTACAGGACGGAGCCTCTCCAAATGAACCTATTACAACAGTGGAAGCCAGACCAAGATCCCAAGAAATTAATCTTTTTGAATACTGAAATAAGAAAACAACTTCGCTGGTGGGTGAAGGAAAATTGCTTACCTGTATCTCTGAAAATAAATAATTGTGACAAATGCCAGCTCATTTGGTTGGGGGGCAACTTATCTGAACCACGTAGCACAGGGATTTTTGGAGTCGACAGACAAAACAACAGTCCTCCAATTACAGAGAACGGATGGCTGTTTGGGAATCTCTGGCCCAGTTCCAATATCTGATCTTCAACAAACACATACGCATTCTATCAGACAATGCCTCGACAGTAGCCTATTTGAACAAGCAGGGCATAACTAAGAATCTGAAGCTATGACTGTTATCTCAAAAATTCTGCTATGGGCAGAAAAGAATCTGAAATGTTTATCAGTTCTACACATTTCGGGCTAATTCAATATCCAGGCAGACTTTCTAAGTCGCAAACATATGAACCCGGGAGAATGGGAGCTGAATCAAACAATATTTCACAACATATGCACCAAGTAGGGGACACCAGCAATAGATCTAATGGCCACTCAAAACAATACCAAACTCCCATTATCCCATTATTCCGCTACCCGATGACAGACAGCATGGCAGTGGATGCTTTCTCCATCGCTTGGGATTTCGAGATGGTTTACGTGTTCCCTCCTCTTCCTCTAATTCCAAGAACATTGAAAAAAATTTGGATGGAAAAGACCAAAGCTATTTTAATACTGCCATGGTGGCCCAAGAGACCTTGGTTCTCAACAGTATGGAATATAACGATTGCCCCACCTTACAAACTACCCCAGGTCCCTTACCTTCTGTCTCAGGGTCCTATCTATCATCCACAATTAATAAACCTCCACCTGATGGTCTGGTTCGTGAAAGGGGGAACTTAAAGAGATTAGGTTTATCTAATGCTGCAATATCGACTTTAATGTCTGCAAGGAAACCTTCCACATCTAAGAATTATTACCGTACCTGGAAAATATTCACTGATTGGTGTTCTAAGAATAGAGCTAATCCAGATGATATTACATCAAAAACACTGGTTGAATTCCTCCAGTCTGGTTTGAAAAAACAACTAAGTCTATGTACCTTAAAAAAATCAGATATCTGCTATATCGCCTCTAACACAGAAACAATCAGGCTTTTCCTTCAGGGAGTACAGCATATTAAACCTCACATCAGGACCTCAGATCCTCCATGGGATCTTCCAGTCGTCCTGCAAATTTTATCATCACAACCGTTTGAACCTGTTGAAGATATTACAATAAAGGAGCTAACATTAAATACTCTCTTTCTAACAGCCAGGCTAGGAGAGTGTCTGATATCCATGCTCTTAAAGTCAACAGACCATACTTTACTTCCTTTCCAGTTAAAATCATAATAAGGCCTGACAACTCATTTGCCTAAAGTAGTTACTTCTTTTGATCTTAATGAAGACATTATCCTTCCATCGGTAACAGAAGAGGCTATTCAACTTGATCCTAATATGGCCAAACTGGACCCAGTCAGATGCCTTAATATATATCTGCAGAGAACCAAAGACTTTAGAAAGTCAGATTTCTTGTTTATCCTGCACTCAGGGCCCAAAAAAGGTTTTAGAGCTTCCAAGTTTACCCTGGCATCCTGGATTAAAGAAGCCATCAGACTATGCTACAGACTTCATCCCAGAGAGGAGCCCTCTACGATAAGGGCTCATTCAACATGTGCTGTTGCGACATCCTGGGCCTTTGCAGGAGGGGCTTCAGCTGAGGACATTTGTAGAGCTGCTACTTGGTCATCATTTTTTACTTTCATTAAGCATTACAGACTTGATGTACATAATAATTAATTTACTTCTAAAGCTCTTGAAGCTTCCTGTAAATAAATCTTGTTGCATCAAATTATATCTCTCCCATTTTTAGTCTTACTTGGGTATATGCCATGGTTGCCCACTGCCGTGTGTAGCCAATACACTGCAGCGCTATATACATAGAAAATTGTTGTCAGACTAACCGTAACTTTCCTTTCCTGTGCTGAAGCACGGCAGTAGGCAAGCTCCCTCCCTAACTTGTTTTGCAGTCATTTTTAAAACATCCTGACCTACACATAGCAAGGGGATTAACCCATGGTTGCCCACTGCCGTGCTTCAGCACAGGAAAAGAAAATTACGGTAAGTCTGACGACAATTTTCTATGTATATAGCGCTGCAGTGTATTTACTTTCCCTTTATGTATGTAGCCCTGCACAGTGTATTTACTTTCCCTTTATGTATATAGCCCTGCACGGTGTATTTTCTTTCCCTTTATGTATACAGCCCCGCATGGTGTATTTACTCTCCCTTTATGTATATAGATCCGCATGGTGTATTTACTTTCCCTTTATGTATATAGCCCTGCATTTACTTTCCCTTTATGTATATAGCCCTGCACGGTGTATTTACTTTCCCTTTATGTATATAGCCCTGCACAGTGTATTCACTCTCCCTAAATGTATATAGCCCTTCATGGTGTATTTACTTTCCCTTTATGTTTATAGCCCTGCACCGTGGGTGTATTTACTTTCCCTTTATGTATATAGCCCTGCACGGTGTATTTACTTTCCCTTTATGTATATAGCCCTGCACGGTGCATTTACTTTCCCTTTATGTATATAGCCCTGCACGGTTTATTTACTTTCCCTTTACGTATATAGCCCTGCACTGTGTATTTACTTTCCCTTTATGTATATAGCCCTGCACCGTGTATTTAGTTCCTTTGACTGTTATCCACCACCTTCCCAGTTATCTGCTTTCTATAGCAGGAAACCTAATACAGATGGGAAAGCATCTTTTACAAAGTTTGACTCGGGTGCCAAAAACTATAGAAGTGTTTCTGTTTTACAAAGTTTGACTCGGGTGCCAAAAACTATAGAAGTGTTTCTGGACAGACCCTATATAAAGCATCATATAATTACATTCTTATTAGTCTGTTTATGAAATATACATTAAAAAAATCAATATTTAGAGACTAGATTACGCCTAAATATAATTTCCTTTTCAAAGGGCAGGGCCCAATGAAAAAGTTCAACCTAGTGCACCAAACCAGAAATTAGAATCTGACAGGTTTGCTCCTCCCTAACCTTAATTACTTCTCAGGACAGAAAACTCCTCGTTTGGCAATTTTAGCACTTTGAATGGCCTGGGTACACACATGCAAATTTTTAGCCCCAACTGACCATTCGCCACAAAAGAGCGGTCGGCCAGGAAAATCACTGTCGATCACATCAATTTTTGCCGCGACTGATCATGCGATCTATAGGTGACTGCACGTTTGTCTGAGATTTACCGCCGTGTCCGATCTGGGCAACAAATATCGGTCACCGGTGATTTTTCGTCCCGACCATCTGATATATATATATACGCACTCCATTCCAAAAACAATTCGGTGCCCGGGTGCCATTCACAAAGAGAATACAAATAGACTGCACTCATGCGTCTGGTAATCAGTGCAGTAAAACAATATATCGACGCGTTTCAGGTCACAGAGCCTTCCTCAGGATATGAAGTATAGCAAATATTGTAAATTGCAACAAAAATAGTCAGTGCTGCAGGGGAAAAAAAGGAAGGATACAAACAAAGATCCATAAATAAAGTTAATCGCACAGAGCTCACAGGGAACAATGGTACAATAGTTGCTCATTTAACCCCCTGGGTACTAAAGTGTCAAGGGTATGAATCCATGAATGTAGGAGGAGTTTGTCATGATCTATACATGATTTTAATTCCTGTGGTGTCAACCCATTAAAAATCATGCACCTGAGGGCGGAGAGTGGGTGGGCAAATAATTTGAAATGCCGTGCTACCGACTGGTCACCATATTTTGTGTTAGTAAGTATGGAATTAGTGGTTGTCAGGGCAGAACGTATGGATGAGCGATGGTTGGCCATGCGTTCTTTGAAAGCAGTTTTTGTCTTGCCCACGCAAAATAAGCCACAAGGACATGTCAAAAAGTAAGTGGCATTTGCTGTCACATGAAAACCTTTGTTTAATTTTATAGCGTTTTCCACTATATGGGAGTGGGTGGGCAAAATCCTTGCCCACCAACATCGAGCGGCAAGTGATGCAATTGGGACAACGGTAACAGCCTAATCTTTTACTCCCACACTCTCCTATCTCTCTCACTGTGGGGAACATAGGAGTATCAGTGTGCACCAACAAATTGGCCCCTTCTGTATGTGGCGAAGTTGGGAGTTACCAAATGGAAGCTGTTTATCATTTCCAATACTTGAGGGATGTTGTTCTCATTTTTTGGCTATAGGGAGTATAGTTGGTACAAAAGTCCACCCTGTTATTTTCAGGTATAAACGAGACCTGTGTATCAGGTTGCAACATGTTTACCCTTTCCCTAGCCCTCAGTAATTGTTCGACTAAGATGCTATGAGAGTATCCCCTATTTTTGAGTTTATCAAACATCTCCTCAAGTTGGGTCTCTGCCAAAGTCTGGTTGGTGTTATTATGAAGTATTCGTAGACTAAATACTAAATACCCTTTTTTGTATTTTGTGGGTGACAACTAGAAGCGTGTAGAACAGAGTTCTTGTCGATGGCCTTTCTATACAGAGTGATGCAAAGTTTGTTATTCTGTTTAAAAATTCGTAGCTCCAAAAAATCTATTGAATCAAAGTTGATGTTCATAGTGAGTTGAACAGGAGTTTTAAGTGAGTTCAAGCACTGTATGAACAACTCAGCTTCCTCACTGGTACCATCCCATAGAAAAAACAGGTCGTCAATATAACATAATAAGATGCCCTTATTGACCATAGGATATATATATTGGCTCTCAAAACAAAGCATATTAAGATTTGCCACAGACGTTGCTACATTTAAACCCATGGCTACTCCTGTAGGCTGGACATAGAAATCTGAGCGAAATCTAAAATAATTGTTAGACATTATGAATTGTAAGAGATCCAAAAGGAATTCTATAGGAGGGCCTGTGTGTGAAAATCCAATAAGAGCTTCTCTACACGACTCCAAACTTTTGTCCTGTGGTATGATGCATAAGCTTTTGACATCACAAGTCAAGAAAAAAGACATTTTGTGTGGCGTAAGTATACTGGGACAACAGTTGTATCAAATGTTGACTGTCTCTGAGGTAAGATGGCATGGATTTTGCAACTGGTTGTAAGAAATGGTCAATGAATTGGGCTATAGGTTTAAATAGCGACCCAAGGGATGAAATAATAGGTTGACCAGGTGGTGCCTTAAGATCTTTGTGGATTTTTGGTAAAGTGTATATTATGGGAGTGCGAGGGTATTTGACACAGAGAAAATCAAACTGTTTAGAGGTAATCCAACCAGCGGTCATGGAGGGATCTTATCTGTTTTAAACGCAAATGTATCCTGGGATCTGTAACCCTGACGACGACCGCCATTGGGCCGAAACACATAGGAACACGGACCTATTGTAATGCCTAATAAAGCATTTAATCTAAAGTCCAAAGTAGTGCGCCTTTAGATAGGTAGATGGGTAACTATCTGTCAATAAATCTATGTAGTACAATCTATCATTTTAGTCATAGTAAATTGCACTAAAACATTCTCTTGTTTTCTGAATAACATCTCCAGCAATGCCATTTTATCCTTGCAAAAAAGCAAATCTAGTCCTGTATTTTAAAGGGTATGTCCACCCTAAAAATTTATTTTTGATATATGATTGCCCCTGTCCCCCCAGCCCCAACCGCTATATTTATTCTTTTAGAAACTGCCCCAAACTTTACTTACCTCCCCTCTTTCCTCCGCCACGGCAGCCAATCACGGACGCGGCTGCGGGGAGTTCATTTCGGCGGGGGAAAGAGGGAAGGTAAGTAAAGTTTGGGGAGCTTTCTAAAAGAATAAATATAGCGGTTGGGGCTAGGAGGACAGGGGGAATCATATAACTAAAGGGTTTTAAGCTAGGGCGAGGGAATCCTGATAGGATGGGGAGGAGGGGAGAAGGGCTGCAGTACGCATGCCAAACTTCTCCGGGGGCCAGGTAGAAGCAGAGTCCTATATGGACTCTGCTATCCTCCTGGTGGCAGTTTTTGTGACTGGGGGGGGGGACTACAGGAGAACCATATGGAGCTGGGATGTGAGGTAAGGATTAAACTACACTACATGATGGGGCCAGTAGTAGGGGGCATTATAGTTTTGGGGGTGGACATGCCCTTTAAAACTCCTTAAGTTTGTTGTATATATAAGTATTTAATCCTTAGAGTCAGCTTTAAAGGGGAATTAAAGGCTAAATAAAAAAAACAGAATTTATGGTAGCCACCCAGAACCTTAAATTGCTGCCTTATTTTTCTGAAAGTTTTTTGCTTAAAGTGTATGCATAGTGAAAAAATTATTTTGCCTCATCTCAATCTATAAATAAATACTTGTAAGAAGTACTGTGTGCTGCATTTATTCAATCCAGGACGACTTGTTTTGCTTAGGCTCAGTATCCCCCCTCCCTGACTAATCTGGTGATAATATCTGTGAGGGCAAGCATGCTCAGTAATCTCTATGAGGCAGCACTGGGAGAGGGAATTTCCCAGAATGCAATTTGTGTACAAACTGACTGCTTTCCAGTTACAGCAAAACTGCACACAGCAGAAGAGTTAATGATAATGCACTTGAATGACAGCTAAAATTAAATATACTTCAGTTTAGACATCTAATAACATAGATGGCAGTTCAACAAACAAATGGTACAGTGAGATACATCGTAACTACACTACAGCAGTCCCCGCCATTGTGTGTGTGTGGGGGGGCATGGGGACCAAGGCGCCCAGCGAGCTGCTGTTTTTAAAACCAGAGCAGGGCCAGAGCGGGGGTGATGTGTAGGGTGTGTGTAAGGGGCTTTCAAGCCTGCAGGAGGGCCCGGGCCCCTATTATTATGCTACTGGTGAGATAAACAACCAAGAAAAATAGACGAGAATAAACCATAGACTCAACTGTATTATCTAAAATTCCTTTATTTAGACACAGGAATACAATGCCCAGAAAACAGACATAATTATAATTAACTATAAAACATACACAGTTCTGCCCTGCAATAAATGGACCCTTTAGGCTAGGACATGTTGACGCATTGGCTTGGGTGGCTACATTGCTTGCGCTACGATCTGATTTCAGAGAGCATGTGATTTTTTTGCGGATCGCATGCACCCTGATTACAGAGTATTGTGCAGAGCACAGCGCAAACAGATGGTAATCAGCGGTGTAACTACCAGGGAGCAGGGGGAGCGACCGCAGGGGGGCCCAGGAGCCAAGGGGGTCCATCTTCTAATTTTTCCTATGACAGATATAGCCTCCTCCCAGAAAGCAACTGTGGATAAAGCACAGACAGGGGCCTCATCATAGTTTTTTGCTAGGGGGTCCAGTGATTCCTAGTTACGCCACTGATGGTAGTGCACATGAAACACAACCCTATAGATTAAATCAATACTTAGCTGTCAGTATATGTTGCTCAGTACTGTTACATGTCAAAATCATTCATAGAACCATTTGCACATGTCTTTTGCAGACCTGCTAAGTCTTTGGCTCCCTCATCACACTGCTCACTCTACTTTGTGAAATCCACTGGTGGTCCGACTGTTACATACCTAGCACCACTGCTTTTCTTTTTTGTAGACTAAAACAGTTTTTCTAGCTGTATTTTTTTTTTTTTTTTGCTATTAGTCCACTATATGTCCTTCTATTTTTAACATGATGTCTAATCCCTGCTACCTCCTTATCTTACTGTGTATATGCAGGTGCACAGGGCCGTTTTTAGGCATAGGCCACCTAGGCAAAGAACTAGGGTGCCTATGTTGATTCAGAGATTCTTCTCCCTAGCATCTCCCTGTCAGCTGTTACTTGCTGTGTTAGATCTGCTCTCCTTGTTCAGCGGTAACCGAAACATTGTATCTAGTGCAGAGCCTGAACTCCACACACTCTACATACAGTAGCAACAAATGTTGCAATTTGCAAATGAACTGAAGGTGAAGGAAAGAGTGGGGAGGATGAGCTCAGCTAATAGTACTGAGGAGGTTCTAAAATGTAGGTAAAAGCTGCTGCAGACTTTATAACAGTGGCCCCTGTGACTAGCTGCCATGAGATTCCTGTCCCTGCCTCTTTCTTCTTCTTCCTTCCATCCAACTCTCCAATTAGAACTTAGAGCGGGTGAGGAGTGAACAATACAATGGAGAGACATGGAAAGCAGGTACATACTGTGTATCGTGTCAATGCTGGCAGCTGAAATGGTTAATGGTAATACTCTGCTGGCACTGAAAGTGTATAAAGGAAAGTATGTTGGCATTGAATAGTTCATGGTAATACTCTGGAAAGGTGCTGGCACTGAAAGTATTAATAGTAAAGTCTGCTGGCACTAAAGGGTTAATGGTAATGTTCTGCTGGCACAGAAATTATTAATGCCAATTCTTGGAAAAGCACTGAAAGATAAACATCTCCAGATCCTCACCCTATTTTTCCCGTTCTGGCCCTACAGGGCTGGAAACAATAAATGGGGAGAACACTGGTGCCACATACCGCGCATCCACTGAAACCTATCCTGTCCTTCCAATCAGTATTTCATTTGTGGCCAGTGTTGCTGCATTCATACAAAAGTATGTATACACGCCCGCCTCACCCGGTACAGTGTGTGCCTCTTACCAACTTGTAAAGCGGTTCCACTATAAAGAACAGTCGCAGTGGTGCTTGTCATAAGCAGAAGGAAGAAGTTTGACAGGCCAAGTGGGAGGTGGAAGGGTACATAGGGCACTAAAATGGCTAGAAACGGCCTTGCAGGTGCATGTTGAAGTGTGGGGTGGTTTTGACCTGAAATGTTTGATGTTGGTTTCATCAGCATGGTTCCCCAAATCACTCAGACAGTAATGGTTTCTGTGGTATAGGCCATTATTATACAGACCTTTCAGTTTGGTTCACTGTTACAAATTCATTCCTGTCTCAGCTACTGGACTCTAGTTCCTCTAAAGTGTTTGTGTCTCTGTGGTTTCATTGTTAGTCAGGTTCATGTCTGTGCAGAGAATTTAGAAGCATGACATGCTCTTGGCAGTGTATGTGTGATTTCATGTGTTTCACTTCCCAATAATTGAACCAGCGTCATGTAACAAGTGCTTACTTACCCATTCCAAGTTCAGCAGACAAGGTTCTGAAAATACAGTGTAAAAGTACTTTAATGGGAAGGGTTGATAAACACGGTTTCCTACTTACTGGTTTGCAACGTATTTACATATATGATGTATACTTACTGTACCAACAATGACCAAACGCTGAGGTATTTGCTAATTTATGGGTAATCAGTTCATTCATTAATTCTTACAGCAACATCATTAGGGGCATTGGAAAGGAGGATGAATTTGCAGATACATTTGCAGGGTCAGATGTGGGCTGTGGGTACAGTCCCTTCCTTTTCAGTTAAAAGGATAACTGCACAAAGTTTTTGTGCATTTTGTTCATTGCTTATGTCAATCTGCTATGGGCATAATGCGTTTGGCACGTGTGTACTGCTACCTGTGTACTTGTATACAACTAAACCATATACAACTAAAGGGGGTTTAGTTACATGTTTATGATCATGAAAATGAAAAGACTTCAAACTACACCAAGATGATCAATCTCAGTCTGGAGGGTCCATTTACTTTAATTGTTTTATCTTAAGTCCCAATTAAGAGGCCAGTTTGAGGGACTACTACCACATGACAGGTTGACCTATCTACCTTATTTATTACATACAATAAACACAGCGTGTCTCTCAAAGTAATGCCAGGTATGCTAACACAGCATTTGCCTATAATATGTATGTGAATTCACTTTACAATTCAGAGTACCAGGCACCATAGTTCATTTTTCATGCTTTGCCGAGCCATTGGAATGTCAGTGCTGGACTGTGGCCAGGCAGAGCTAGAGCCCATAGAAGGAATTGCAACATTCCTAAAAATAATCTAATATAATTTGATTTATTCAGGCAACATATAACAATTAGTTTAAAGAAAAAAACCAGACATTATAAGGAAAAAAAGGTAGAAATGTATTTCCCCGTACATATAGAGTTTAAAGGGTATGTACACCGAAAAAATGACTGCCTCATCTTAATCTATAATTAAAGGGAATGTCCACCCCTCCACACACAAAGCCTTACCTGCTTTAAAACACCCGATAAGCAGGACTTCGTAAATTTGAAATCTTCCAATGCGGCTCCCACACGGAGCTATTATACCCACAAGCTCCTCCTCGTTCCACTGCCATGTCTCTCCACTTCTGGGTAAGGCAGTCAGTGTCGGCCATGACAGTGACGTCACGGCCAATCACTGACTGCCTTTCCTGGAGCAGTCTCCACTGTGGCTGTGCAAGAACATAAAAAGTGATGTCACAGTGATGTCACTGGTCTTGCCCAAGGACGTGGTCAAAAACGGTTTAAAACGCAAAGGAAAAAATGACACAAACAGATAATAATGCACACGCAAACGGTCAGCAATGGATACAAAAACGTATTAAAACGTCACTCAATCCACTGTGTTTTTAAGTTGTGTTTTTGTCCGTTCCTAGTGTGAACGAGCCCTCAGTGTCTTCCATGACATAATTCATTTCAGACAGTGAACAAGCCATCACCAGTCCAAAATGACTTTAGTGTTGCGAAATACCCTAGTTCCAGGCTGACATTTCACCCCAATGGTGTCTCTTCTTTTTGCCAGGAAAGGAAAGTACATTCATTTGTGGACAGTGTGATTGTTACTTCGTGTGCCTTGCTATCTCTGTCTGATTCGACATTCACATATACCAACGTTACATGTATGAATCGGAAATAAACCTTCCCCTATTACTAATACATTTCTCTGTGTTTAAACTTAGTTGACAGATTAAGGATGTTGTGTTTTGGGATTGTCTGTGGATTTACAAGTATTTTCTATAAGGTAATTCCCATAAATAGGAGAAAAACGAGATAATGAGCATTTTATAAAGTAAGAATTCAAGCTCTGCATTCATTTCCCCTTTTTAATCTAATGTCTAAAGACCACATTGTACAAGCAGTGGTTTTTATCTTGAGATGTTCCTATCTGACCCATTCATTGTGATCTAAAATTGATTGCATGAAAGAACGGGCTAGGTGGTTCTAGATAGATTGAACATTTTTCTTATGAGAGATTGGACATCTGTCTAATGTCTTACGTAGTGTATGGGCACCTTAAAGGTTCGTACACACATGTGACCGTGGGTGCCGACCCACGACGCACGATGTGCACGAATGCCCGTTTTGCGCAATAATCAGCCTGTGTATGGGCACTTTATCACACGCAACGCCTGCTCGTTCGGAGATCCACCCAGTGGATAAGGCAATGATCCCCGAACGAGCGGCTGTTTCAGCCAATATAGTGCCCATACAAGGGCCAATTATCTCCCGAAATGCCCGTTCGTACACATTGTGCATCGCGGTTTGGCACCCACGAATGTACGTGTGTATGAAGACTAACTCTTAACATTCTGCCTGTAAGATGATTCCTTCCAGGCATATCCAGGCCTTTGGTTTTCACAAAGAATGATAAAATGCTTTTCAAAACCGTGACCAGATCATTATCTCACTAATGAGGAGGAGTTAGTCTATGTCCATGCCGTGCTGGCTGTTACCACTTCTCCTAAACATTTCATTAGGTTTCGTTTATTGTGCCAGTTATCCATGAAGATTGAATTCTTGTTCAGCCACTTCCCAGAGACATAAAATCAATTAACCACTGAAGTAAAATGTTTTTGCCATTATAGATCCATTTAATAAAATGCAGATTGCAATTGTTTCCTAAAAGCACCGAACAGCACACATTCTTTTTAGAACCTTTATAACAGTCTCAAGCTGTAATTCGGCTCCCACACACAGAGATTATACTTACATCCTCCTCGCTCCACCGCCGCTTCCTGGGTTCTTCTCCCAGTCTCCACTGTGCCACTGTGGCTGCTCTGTTCTTTTTCTGTTCCCGAGCAGCCGCAGTGGAGACTGCTCCGGGAATGGCAGTCAGTGATTGGCAGTGACATCACAGTCACGGCTGACACTGACTGCCTTACCCGGAAGTGCAGAGCCGCGGCGGTGGAGCGAGGAGGAGCATGTAAGTATAATATCTCTGTGTGGGAGCCGAATTACAGCTTGAGACTTAAACGATGTCTAGGTTTTGGGGGCTAATCTACCACATATTAACTTTTTAAAAGAGGGGTGGACAGTCCCTTTAATGCATTCTATAAATGTTAAATGCAATTTCTCAGAATCTCTAGTGACTCAGCGTTTGGCAACCAATTTTAATGCAATGACACTCTCTATTCCTTGTGAGCAGCTGTGAGCTTACTTTTTTTCTGACTGACAAGTATTAACTAAAACCTTATTTCATTTTAAGCATGAGGATAGTGTAGAGGAAAGATGTTCGTACGCTGTATCACCTGGCTTGCTCCAACTTTTACACTGACAGGAAATATGTTTACTAAAACCAATGGAAAACATCTAAAACTTAAAGGTCACGTCTGGAAAGAAATCACACCCAAGGGCAAATCAGAGAACAGTCAGCAAAAGCAGTAGACTAGACATTATTCAGAATCAAAAGTTGTGCCCACATACAATGAATAATATTCCATTCCATTACTGTTATTAGATTTTAGAAATCACAGAGGAGTTTTACGGTTATTTATCCTGGGGACCGAGTGCTTTTAATACAGGTATCCTTCCTCTCCCTGAGGTACATGGAGTCTTCTGCATTTTGATAGAGGCTCAAAATACAGTCTCCCTGAAAATTGTGTTTTCATTATAGCGATGGTAACAGCCCAATTATTAATTTGAAGAATTTGAAGAAGGAGAGCGAGTGACTCTCTCTAAATATAAACTCTGGGATCATAACAAAATACTATTAGGGAAAGAATGGAGTTTGTATCATGACTTGTTTCTTATTGGAACTTTAAAAACTGTTCTTACATAGACAGTCTGTGGCTGTGATGTCAGTGCCCTGGCTTTGACTCACGACCAATACCCAGAAGTTGGAGAGAAAAGGAGAGAGTTGTAATGAGAGATCGGGTTGTGCAAATAAGTTTAGAAGCATCTTTGGTAAAGGTAAGCATAATGAAAAGTGTGTTTAGTGGGATACTTAATCTGTATGTAAAGTTAAAGAAATAGGTCACTATTCCTTTATTGCATTAATTAAAAAAAGGTAGGTGATAGCCTTACCTCTCATTCTTTAATTAATGTAACAGGAGTTGGTAGCGAAGGCGAAGAATTTACCCTCAAGCGCCTTCCACTGCCATCTTAACTCTTCTGGGATTTGAAATCAGTTATAAATCCAGTAAATACCCAACTCTTATCTTCTTACAAAAACTAAAAATATTTTTATATATTTTAGTGGAAGGTCAGACACCAAAGTCAAGATGATGAAACATTTCTCTAGCCAGTTCTAGCCCTGGAACATCTTTGTCATTAGCTGCGCACACGGGTACAAGGTTGGGTACAAGAGCTATATTGTATTTGTCATTTTCTTTTCTTATTCATATTTAAATGTTCATTTTTTCATGATCAACCCACTCTTGGCCTTTAATATTTAAAAATCTGCCAAACGAAAGAATCCTTTTGATTTTCTACTACTGGGTATGAGGTTTCCGATATAGCAAACACTGATGTCTGCATATGGTGGATTAGAACAGGCTTGTTTAGAGATTCTGTATCATACAGAGATTCTAACATATGCTTGTTTCCTTTAATCACAAGCCATATGTTATAAATAATTTAACACTTTAGTTTACTGATCATTCACAAAGCTGAATTTAAAAAGGCCATACAAACACATGAAAATAATATTGGGCTGTGTCAATAATAGGTGAAAAAAGTCTGTGGTATTAATTTGCAGCGATCAGTGGCGTAACTGCTGCCACCACTGGTGCCAGGACTGTAAAGGGGCCCGACACACTCTCTGCGATCGGCTGTTTTTAAACTGCTGATCGCGCGTATAAAGGAAACATACGCGCGATCAGCTGTTTAAAAGACCAGAACCAAACCGGAATTTAGGTTCCGGTCTTTTAAACAGCTGATCACATTTGTGATTTCCGTGTGTTGAAACGCGTTTCTGTTTGCAATTCCCCATGCGCATGCGATTACAATTAAAAATAGTGATCACATGCGGTTCCAAAACGGAATCAGAATGGCAAGTGCAATGCATTGAAAACCGCAGGAAATTTTTGCATTCCCGCGATTTCCATTAAATCAAAATTGCACGCCCAATCGATTGCATGCAAAAACGCATAGAGTGTGGCCTAGCCCTTACTCATAGTTTTGGTTATGTGTTGAAAACTGCTGATCGTGGACCTAAAGAGGGGAGGGGCCCGGCCTCCAATCTGGCGGGGGGACCCGGGCCCCTGCAGTTACCCCTGGGGTTACTCCAGTTAAGTTGGGTACACACATTACCAATCTTTCAAAGATCTTATAGATTCTGTGTGTCATCTTTGAAAAATGCTACAGACAGTGACGTGCGTTCTCCCGATATAAAGTATGGGGAGATCATTTGTGACTGCCATACACCTTAATGATCATGGCCGACTCCCTATACTTTGTACAGCGCACCAAGCATGATGAGGGAAATTTTCCTTTTGTAATTAGCAGATCCGATGCAGAGTGTTTGTCGGCATCAAAAACTCTCTAATGGATGTACACACATTAGCAATAAAGTACCAAACCAGTCTGTACCGACGGGATCAGCCATTTAAAGCTAATAACCAATCAGCTTTAGATAAAATTTGATTGGTTTCTGCATATTAATAACATGGACAAAATGTTGCACATTTTATTGCATCAGCCCCTAAATGCTTCAGTTTAGTGCAACTGAGAAAACTAATGTGAAATTTGAACTCAAAACACCTTTAAATATTTAAAGGAAATCATTGATCATAGCGAATGGAGGCAGTGTTGCTGGATAAAAAAATGTCAGCGTCACAATCTAATGGTTATTACCAGTAACTAAAAAGAATACGAATTATAAATGAAAAATGTTGCATCATTATAGGAAACACTCTAATCACAAGAACTTAATACAGCTTGGGGGCGGGCGTTGGAATTTTCAGCTCTTTAAACGTAGCACACTCTGTATAATTAAAGTAAACAGAAAACCAGGCAGTTTTTGTAGATAAACCAACAAGAAAAAACTCCCATCTCATTATGAGTTGCAAATTTTACTGTATAAACAAAAGTTTATACAGTAAATGTTTGCATTCGAGGTTCATTTGTATGTATGAATGTATAATTTTAATTATATAGTGCCTCTTGGGTACACAGCGCTGTACATTATAAAATACAGAGTACCGTGACTACTCAAGTATAAAACCACTTGAGTATAAACCGATGTACCTATTTTTACCTGAAAAAGATGTAAAAGTTATTAATATGACCACTACTGCCTTCTGATTCTGTATTGTTTTTAGGCTTTAGTTGCCCTTTAAATGGACATCAGAATTCCCATACAGTAGACCCATACAGTGATAGCCAAATCCAGTATGGCTGGTTACGATTTTTCCGATCGTTTGCCACAAGCGAGCAGTCAGCTGGGACAAACCGACATCGGTCGGGGTGAAAATTGCTGCGGGCGACATATTGCTGTGGCTAATCGTGCAGTTTATAGGAGACCACACGATCGGCCGTGATTTACCAACATGTCCAATTGCCTTTTCCCTCGATCTGGTAAATGACATCAGACGGTGGCGATGGTGGTAACGCCGGAAGCTTTTATAGTAATTTGCATTAACACACCTAATTATGCCGTTTAAAAGATGCTATTTTTAGCCAATCTTAAAAGGTTGTGTATGCTAGGCAAAGAGGGTATGCAACCTTTATTACATAGTGTACCTTGTGTGTGTGATTTAAAGGGCATGTCCACCCCGCAAACTATAACCCCCCCCCCCACTACGGCCCTACTCTGTAGTGTAGTAAAATCTTATATCCCAGCTGTAGTACGAGCTGTTCTCCTGTAGCCCCCCCCCCCCCCAAAGTAAAAAAAAAAGTGGCCACCAGGAAGATAGCAGAGTCCATATAGGTCTCTGCCTCCTGTCTCTCCTCCGGGAGAAGTTTGGCATGCGCACTGCAGCCCTTCTCCCCCTCCCACCCACTTTGGTCTCCCTCCCCCTAGTGTAAATCCCTTTTAGAATATTATAGTCCATGTTCCCCCAGCCCCAACCGCTATAATTATATTCTCAGAAAGTCCCCCGATCATTACTTACCTTACCTCTCTCCTTCGCCATTCTGAGCAGCCGCGTTCGTGATTGGCTGCCTCTCAGCCAATCACAGATGCGGCTTCCGGTCCCGCCCCCTGCTTGCAGTTCGGTGCAAGCAGAGGGCCGGGGCAGTGCGGCGAAGAAGAGAGGTAAGGTAAGTAATGATCGGGGGACTTTCTAAGAATTATAGCGGTTGGGGCTGGGGGAACATGGACTATAATATACATAAAGTTTGTATAAAGGGTGGATATGCCCTTTAAGTGATGTAACTGGAGCACTGTATTATCCTGCCATGTTTGGATGCCTTTACAGGTAAGATTCATTTTATTTAGAGCTGTTCTGATTTGCATTTCTCTACATTAAAGTTATAAGTGTTTCTATCCAACAATATGCAATATGTAACTGTCTCTTCTCTCTACTCAATGAGCTTTTTATAAGCTTATGGGTGGCCAAAACTAATGTACCTACCTCCACTGGAAAATACATGTACACTTGTTTGAAAAATTTTGGACTACATCTATATAGTCAGATTCAGATATCTGGCAGTAATAAAGTTAATCATGCTTATTTCTAAAATTGTTTTTGTAATATTTTACACAAATGTTTTTCTTTTCTTTTTATCATATTGCATGTTGTAAATTCAGCGAGTATCAATTATTGTATATACTCGAATATAAGTCGATCCGAGTATAAGTTGAGGTACCAATTTTTACCTGAAAAATTAGTAAAAATTGATTGACTCGAGTATAAGCCGAGGGTAGAAATTACGACCACTACTGCCATCAGTTCAGAAAAGCCAACCATTCACAAATCACCTTGTGTTTGTTCAGTTTACACATAACTCCCAACATTCCCCTTTTTAATGTATGTCCTTATCAAAACTCAATTGGAAATACTAATCGAACTGCACTACACTGGCTTGAAATCCACTCTGGATGTTGTGGCCGCTTATGGGATTTTAAGAAAATTTTCCAACGGGTCTCATTGGTTTTGTTTGATCGACTGCCCAATGTTGCCAGCCAGTCTTTTGAATGGAAACCACTACCCAGCCAATTATTTTGACCTCTAGACCTGGTACACAAGGGCAGATTTCCGCCTGACAATTTTTTTAGCACAACATTGCTTACTTTCCCTAAAGATGCCTCTGGAAAGAGCTGGTTTTGAGTGCACACAGCAGCAGTGAGGCATTTCTTGATTGCAGCTGTCAGTGATGAAATCATTGGTGAAAAGGAGCTTTGCAGCAAGCGGTCTTGTAAGTATTTCCAGAGGCATCTTGGGGGAAGGTAAGTATAACTAAAATGGGGTTTGTGGGGGGGTTATATGGCTGGACATGCTCTTTAATAAAAGGTGAAAGTGTTATATCAGGATGGTCGGTAAGTTTTCTGCACATATTAGATCACCAAAACAGTTGTGGTCAGCCGACAACTATCTTTTGTGTGTCTGGACCTACTTAATCATTCTTCATTCAACTTTTAGTGTATTTACTTTCCCTTTATGTATATATCCCTGCACGGTGTATTTACTTTCCCTTTATGTATATAGCCCTGCACAGTGTATTTACTTTCCCTTTATGTATATAGCCCTGCACGGTGTATTTACTTTCACTTTATGTATATAGCCCTGCACAGTGCATTTACTTCCCCTTTTCCTGTGCCTACACACAGCAGTGGGCACCCATGGGTTAATCCCCTTGCTGTGTGTACGTCAAGATGTTTTAAAAGGGCTCCTCCCCCCAGCGTACTTTTTTTATTCCTGTTCTATGTAGGATAAGGACAAGAAGTGATCTCATTTTTTCCCCCTTCCAGTAGGCTGGCTCCCGCTACTGATGCCTCGCCTCCCAGTTTAGTGTGGGCGAGAGGCTCACTGGCACCTCCTTCGTTTTCCAGGTGCACTGGCAATTACTTCCTGATTATCAGGCCGCGCGTTGATGGCGTCATCGCGCACCCACGCGTAAAGCAAATTTTAAAGGTAAACAGCCGATTCCTCTTCCTGTTTGCTACTCCACGCTGCTGTTTGGCGTTTGCAAGCTGCAGCCAAACTCCTGCTCTGCTTTTTTCAGCTCTGTAGCTGTGGGTAATATTTCTCTTGCCCGTTTTTCAGATACAGCTTTGTTTTTTCTCATTGCATATGTTTTATTTCTTTTTAGAGTCTGATGGCTTCTAAAAGAAAATCAAGATCAGGATCCAGGGGTGAGCTATATTGAGAGCCTTTTTTTTTGCTGTAAATCATCCTTCCAGGTGGTTTAGGATGATTTAACCTCCACACAATTTTTACCTTCTAAGCCTTATATTTTTATGTGTTTTATTTTAGATCCAAAGCTAACTATGAGGAGACTACGGTTAACAAGAACCCTGCTAAGGAGTGCTCTGTTTGTGATAATATAGCTCTGTCTGGAAAAAAGTTATGCCAAAATTGCTTATCTACACTTTCCCCATCTCCCTGTAGAGATATTTCTGGAGATCCGTTTCATAATCAGTCTAACCCAGACCCAGTTCCTGGCCCTTCTAGAAGGAGAAATTGAAGATGATTTTAATCAACCTTTAATCACTACCTTTGATCCTGTGTTGGTGGATCAAATAATTTATATGATGAGAAACACATTATTAAATGATTCATCCAGCAAGCCTCCAGAACAAGACAGATGGTTTCAGGAAAACCAGAATCCCCAATTAGTCTTTTCAGTACATGAAAGAATTTCAAAAATCTTTTCAGATGAATGGTTGGTTCCTGATAGAAGGTTCCCCATGATTCCATCTTTTCAAAAGTTATATCCCTTCAATTCTGAAGATGCAATATTCTGGAATTCTTCTCCAAAGGTTGGATGAGGCAATAATGGGCATTGCTAGAAAAAGATCATTAGCTATTGATGATGGTGCAACTTTAAGTGACCCTATGAAAAGAAGGCAAGATTCCTAAAAAGAGCCTACACTGTATCTGGAGCAACTGTAAGACCTGCCATTGCTATTACAGGTTTGGCCAGAGCAAGCAGATACCGGATCCAAGATCTAGACCAAGCAATATCCTTAGGTGTTTCAAGGAAGGAATTAAGAGGTATGCTTCAAAACATAGAATATGTCAATGAATTTTTTGCCCATGCATCTCTAGATATTGTTAAATTTCTAGCTAAGAGTATGTCACTTTCCATTGCAGTATGGCTAAGGCAATGGCAATCCGATACTATTGCCAAACAAATCCTAGCAAACTTACCTTTTGAAGGAGAATTCCTATTTGGACCAGCCTTAAGAGACATTATTTCTCAAAATGTAGATAACAGAAGAATTCTTCTTCCTCAATATCGTAGACCAAGAAGACAGATGGGGACCAATTTTCGTGAAAGACCTTTTCAGGAAATGAAACAATATAGACCTGGCAAACCTTTTTTCAACAGATGGAAGGATCAGCCTTACTTTTGTTCCAGAGGTGTGAGATCCAACAGGAGAAGACCATTATGAAGGTGTACCAGTCCATCATCCCCAAGTAGGAGGAAGACTATACCATTTTCGGGATGTTTGGACGCAAACCGTTTCAGATCCTTGGGTCTTAAAAACTATTTCACAAGGCTACAGAATAGATATCTGTTGTATTCAATTATATCAACTGGACTTGAAATGTAGTTCTTGAAGACGTTTCGCTAGTCATCCGACTGGCTTTCTCAATTCAGAATGACAGAATCTGTGGCAATTATGTACCCTGGAAAATCCCAATTAGCATATCACAGCCAGGTGTTAAGGGTGTGATTAGATAGTGGCTAAGAGGTGTTATAGGAACGCCCAGAGTAAGGTGTTAACTGACACATCATAATGCGTCACCTGATGGTCTTAAATGGTTTATTTTGGAAAAAGTCCCACTTGGTATTAGAGGGGGAGATAGAGAAAATAAACTTATCAGGAGAGAGAGTCGCTGGATCTTTTTACTTAACACACTGGTGCCATGCGGACTTAATGATAAAATACAATTTAATGCTTTTCTCTGACTCCTGCGGTTCAATATACACACATATGGGGCATACCAGGCATGATAAATCTATCTCTAGATGTTTACTTACCTTATAAAGTTTTTTCTTAGTCCATATTTTATTTTGGTCTATTGTGAAATACAATGCTCTCACTGACCAAATCCATCTTGATCTTATTTGGGATCCCTCTGGAACTTTCGGACTTTAATCAGGATCTATGTACTCGGGGGTTTCCATGGTTATAACCGGTCAGGGTAATTTGATAGGGGGATACTGTGTTCTTTTTATGTGCATTTATCTCTATTTTTCCCCATTTACCCTGCTTTAAATAGTCCATTAGCCGGCTTGTGCTTCACAATATTCCCTTTTTTTTGCCTATTACTTATTACCACACCTCCATTGTGTGGATCTGTGTTAGCACGCCTTGCTTTTGATCTATTACATTCATACTCCATCTAACCATGGCTCACCTTTTTACTGACTTTGATTTACTTAACGATATGAGAAAGAAGGAGGCTTCCAATGTCTTCAATCTACAAATTACTTCAGAGAGACTTAAAACAGTTTCTGGGGACAATCAGGTACGATTATCACCCAATTCAACAGCAATTACAAATCTGTTTGAAAAAATCATCAAAAATAATTGGAAAATATTAACATGTGATAGATCCTAGTGAGGTAAAATTCCATCAAAACCTACCTTCATTTATAAACGAGCCCCAACCCTAAGAGATAAATTGGTCTCAGTCATTTCACCGAAACTATGAACGGTTGATACCATTTGAACCACAAAGGTTTTTTTTAAATGTGAGCCATTGCTGTACATGTAAGGACACATTGCAAACAGATCATGTTATTGATCGTTTCGGTAAAAAACATTAATTGTAAAAGACTATACCAACTGCCTGACAGAGTCAGTGATTATGCTCTAAGCGTCCCTGTGGCAAGAAATATGTTGGTATGAACCTCACGGCGGCCTAAGGACCGAATAATGACACCTTCGAATATAAGAACTGCTAACTGAAAAAACAAAAACAGGACAAAACGACCAGTGTGGCAAGTCATTTTCGACACATTCATAATGCGTAACCTGATGGTTTAAATGGTTTATTTTGGAAAAGTCCCACTTGGTATTAGAGGGGGAGATAGAGAAAATAAACTTATCAGGAGAGAGAGTCGCTGGATCTTTTTACTTAACACAATGGTGCCATGCGGACTTAATATAAAATACAATTTAATGCTTTTCTCTGACTCCTGCGGTTCAATATACACACATATGGGGGCATACCAGGCATGATAAATCTATCTCTAGATTTTTACTTACCTTTATAAAGTTTTTTCTTAGTCCATATTTTATTTTGGTCTATGTGAAATACAATGCTCTCACTGACCAAATCCATCTGATCTTATGTGGGATCCTTGGAACTTTCGGACTTTAATCAGGATTATATGTACTCGGGGGTTTCATGGTTATCACCACGCTTAATACTTACCTATTCATTTCGCTATGGGAGGAGTGCGGGGGTGTGTTTCACACCCCGCGATCCTATTGGTGCTGTGTTGCACCAATCAACAGCCCAAAGTCAGCTGATTGGGGTATTTATAACGTACTAAAGTAGCGACTCTTTCCAGCTATGAGTAAGTCCCCGAAGAGGGAAGAAACGTCGGCGTCTTTTAATCTTTATTTCTGTACCCTACCGATCCCGGTTCTGGTGGGACTGCCTGATCCTCCTCATGACGTTATACTGAGGGGGGCGTAATACAGGCATCCCACACATGCTAATCATTTTGTGGGCATTAGGAACTTCCATACTAGAAGTCCCTCTCTTGAAGACATACAGGGGAATCGGATATGGGTGTATCTTTTTCCGAGGTGAACCCGCATTGTTCAGCATAGTGACCGTAGGGTAGGTCCATTTACCCTTTGACCGGCTACGGATTCATCTCTCATTAGACCCTAGACAGGGATTTCTGTACCTTCTTACCAATTGGTAAGAGATGATCTATCACTATATTTGTGTTTTACTGGCTGCATCTTACGAGCCTCGTTAACGCTTATGTGGAAGAGAGTGTTGTTTCTTTCCCTCACATTAATATCTTCTATGTTTGGCGGCTCCCCAGCTTTTGCCTTAATTCTTGCTTTGTTTTGTATATTTTTAACAATATTTTAACGTATATCCAATAAGAAAATTAATTTTAACATTAGCGATAACATGTTGTATTTTCGGTCAGGGTAATTTGATAGGGGGATTACTGTGTTCTTTTATGTGCCATTTATCTCTATTTTTCCCCATTACCTGCTTAAATAGTCCAGTAGCCGGTTGTGCTTCACAATATTCCCTTTTTTTTAGCCCCTCCGAGCTCCGTTCCAAGATGCCGCGAGCGGGGGAACGAAGGAGTTGGGAGGGGCTGCTGGGAAGCAGGCGGCGGCGTGGTCGCCGCCGGGGGGGTTGGTGGGCGGGGTGGGCGTATGCCCCACCCACTTAGGAGCGGCGTCGGGAAGGGATTTAAGGGGCTTAAAAGTACACGCAGCACATCGCGGCGCGATAGGATCGCTGGAATAGCGCTCGCCGTTATAAATTACGGCGATAGCGCTATTTTCGCGGCCGCGAGTGCGTTGGTGGTAATTTTTTGCGCATATATCGTTTCTTATAAATATGCCCCTTAGTATGTTACATTTCCCCTTATGTATATATCCCTGCACGGTGTATTTACTTTCCCTTATGTATATAGCCCTGCACAGTGTATTTACTTTCCCTTTATGTATATAGCCGCACGGTTGTATTTACTTTCACTTTATGTATATAGCCCTGCACAGTGCATTTACTTCCCCTTTCCTGTGCTACACACAGCAGTGGGCACCATGGGTTAATCCCCTTGCTGTGTGTACGTCAAGATGTTTTAAAAGGGCTCTTCCCCCAGCGTACTTTTTTTTCCTGTTCTATGTAGGATAAGGACAAGAAGTGATCTCATTTTTCCCCCTTCCAGTAGCCTGGCTCCGCTACTGATGCCTCGCCTCCCAGTTTAGTGTGGCGAGAGGCTCACTGGCACCTCCTTCGTTTCCAGGTGCACTGGCAATTACTTCCTGATTATCAGGCCGCGGTTGATGGCGTCATCGCGCACCCACGCGTAAAGCAAATTTTAAAGGTAAACAGCCGATTCCTCTTCCTGTTTGCTACTCCACGCTGTGTTGGCGTGTTTGCAAGCTGCAGCCAAACTCTGCTCTGCTTTTTTCAGCTCTGTAGCTGTGGGTAATATTTCTCTTGCCCTTTTCAGATACAGCTTTGTTTTTCTCATTGCATATGTTTTATTCTTTTTAGAGTCTGATGGCTTCTAAAAGAAAATCAAGATCAGGATCCAGGGGTGAGCTATATTGAGAGCCTTTTTTTTTGCTGTTAATCATCCTTCCAGGGGTTTAGGATGATTTAACCTCCACACAATTTTTACCTTCTAAGCCTTATATTTTTATGTGTTTTATTTAGATCCAAAGCTAACTATGAGGAGACTACGGTTAACAAGAACCCTGCTAAGGAGTGCTCTGTTTGTGATAATATAGCTCTTGTCTGGAAAAAAGTTATGCCAAAATTGCTTATCTACACTTCCCCATCTCCCTGTAGAGATATTTCTGGAGATCCGTTTCATAATCAGTCTAACCCAGACCCAGTTCCTGGCCCTTCTAGAAGGAGAAATTGAAGATGATTTTAATCAACTTTAATCACTACCTTTGATCCTGTGTGGTGGATCAAATAATTTATATGATGAGAAAACATTATTAAATGATTCATCCAGCAAGCCTCCAGAACAAGACAGATGGTTTCAGGAAAACCAGAATCCCCAATTAGTCTTTTCAGTACATGAAAGAATTTCAAAAATCTTTTCAGATGAATGGTTGGTTCCTGATAGAAGGTTCCCCATGATTCCATCTTTTCAAAGTTATATCCCTTCAATTCTGAAGATGCAATATTCTGGAATTCTTCTCCAAAGGTTGGATGAGGCAATAATGGGCATTGCTAGAAAAACATCATTAGCTATTGATGATGGTGCAACTTTAAGTGGACCCTATGAAAAGAAGGCAAGATTCCTTCCTAAAAAGAGCCTACACTGTATCTGGAGCAACTGTAAGACCTGCCATTGCTATACAGGTTTGGCCAGAGCAAGCAGATACCGGATCCAAGATCTAGACCAAGCAATATCCTTAGGTGTTTCAAGGAAGGAATTAAGAGGTATGCTTCAAAACATAGATATGTCAATGAATTTTTTGCCCATGCATCTCTAGATATTGTTAAATTTCAGCTAAGAGTAATGTCATTTCCATTGCAGTATGGCTAAGGCAATGGCAATCCGATACTATTGCCAAACAAATCCTAGCAAACTTACCTTTTGAAGGAGAATTCCTATTGGACCAGCCTTAAGAGACATTATTTCTCAAAATGTAGATAACAGAAGAATTCTTCTTCCTCAATACGTAGACCAAGAAGACAGATGGGGACCCATTTTCGTGAAAGACCTTTTCGAAGAAATAAACAATATAGACCTGGACAAACCTTTTTTCAACAGATGGAAGGATCAGCCTTACTTTTGTTCCAGAGGTGTGAGATCCAACAGGAGAAGACCATTATGAAGGTGTACCAGTCCATCATCCCCAGTAGGAGGAAGACTATACCATTTTCGGGATGTTGGACGCAAAACCGTTTCAGTCCTTGGGTCTTAAAAACTATTTCACAAGGCTACAGAATAGATATCTGTTGTATTCAATTATCAAATGGACTTGAAATGTAGTTCTTGAAGACGTTTCGCTAGTCATCCGACTGGCTTTCTCAATTCAGAATGACTGTACAAGAATCTGTGGCAATTATGTACCCTGGAAAATCCCAATTAGCATATCACAGCCAGGTGTTAGGGTGTGATTAGATAGGGCTAAGAGGTGTTATAGGAACGCCCAGAGTAAGGTGTTAAAACAGCATTGTACATGGCAGACAGTTGGCGTCGCGAACCCCCCCACCTCTATTTAGGCTTGGTTTCTTTATTTCACATAAATGGCCTCATTAACACCTCTCTTGAACCAGTCACGATCCTTCGCCAGTATGTTAACATTACAATCTTCAAAGGTATGTCCTTTATCCTTAAGATGCAGATACACGGCTGAGTCCTGACCCGAAGGAATTGGCTCTTCTGTGCTGGGCCATACGTTGATGCAGTTGCTGTTTGGTCTCCCCCACATACAAATCAGAGCATTCTTCACTGCAATGCATATATGATGTCGCTTTTCTTGTGTTTAGGTATTGGGTCTTTCGGATGTACCAATTGCTGCCTCAGTGTGTTGTTCGGTTTAAAGAGACAGGGATACGATGTTTTTTGAAAATTCTTCTAATTTCTCGGAGACCCCTGCTACATATGGGATGACCATGTTCTTCCTCCTGTCTTGCTTTTCCCCTTCACTGTTGGTATTCGTGTTCTTTTCTTTCCTTCTACTTCTTTTGACAAAGGCCCAGTCGGATATCCACAAGTTTTAAGGGCTCCTCTGAGATGTTTCATTTCTTTAGCCTTCGCCTCTGTGCTAGTGGGGATGTTTTCGGCTCTGTGTTGCAGGGTTCTGATGACACCCAGCTTGTGATCTAAAGGGTGGGGGAGTCAAAACATCAAATACTGATCTGTGTGTGTTGGTTTTCTGTAAACCTCTACTTCCAGTTTACCATTTTCCTTAACTTCTACCAAGCAGTCCAAGAAAGCCAGTTTGTTGTTTTTTGACTTCAAGAGTTCCCAAAATCAGACAAAACAAGGTTGGCCTTGAGAAAAATTCTGTCACAACTCCTACAGAAAAAGGTCATAGAAAAAGCCAAAAGAACCTCCAGGAGAGAGTGTATTCACCCCTTTCTTGTAATAAAGTCGTCAGGGGAATTTCGTGCAATTCTCGACCTCCGTTATCTAAACTCCTTCATTCCAGCCAAAACTTTCAAAATGGAAACGTTAAAGGTCATAATGCAGCATCCCCATCATCTGGATTGAATGTGCAAAATAGATTTAGCCGACGCCCTATCTTCATATTCCTATTTATCCAGCTCACAGAAAGTTCTTAAAGGACAACTCCACCCTCATAAGAACATCTTTTAGAAAGAATAGCCTATTTAAAATATGTTGATCCATCATACTTTGTCCTATGAATCATTACTGTATGCCTGCAATACTTATGGAAGCCTCATGGAAACTGAGCATTTTAGAAACCTGTACTGAGCCTGGGCCTGCTCAGAAGAGGCAGAAAGGGAATTAACATTCAGTCATTGGCTGTGATGTCAACTGTCAAATCCATAACTGACAGTTGTAACTGGAAGAACCAGGAAGCAGAAACAGGGTGAAACAGGACATTGTGCAGGATTTCAGGTTAGACTTATATATTTTAGATTTCAAACAATTACCGTTTAGGGTTTTGGGGGGTGATTTGCCGTATGTAAGTTTTCGTTTTGGGGCTGGACTTACCTTTAAGGTTTTCAATTCTCAATCATCATTATCAGTACAGGGCGCTCCCCTTTGGACTCTCTACCGCTCCCAGAGTCTTTACAAAAATCCTAGTAATTCAATAGCATATCTAAGAACTCGAGGGATACATTGTTACGCTTATTGGACGACATCATGCTCAAAGCTCATTCCAAAAATCTATTATCTCTTCATCTTCAGGAGGCCCTAGATTGTTTCCAAAAAATGGATGGCTCATAAATTGGATAAAATCCCAACTTTATCCAAAGCAAAATTTAGAATATCTCGTTGCCTTAGTGGATTCCAGATCTTTCCACCGATCCCTTCCACTATAAAAGAAGAGAAAAGAAATAATCTGGAACAGATTTTGGGAAAGCTAGTATCAACAGGGGTCTTATCCCTTGGGCGATGTTACAGGACGGAGCCTCTCCAAATGAACCTATTACAACAGTGGAAGCCAGACCAAGATCCCAAGAAATTAATCTTTTTGAATACTGAAATAAGAAAACAACTTCGCTGGTGGGTGAAGGAAATTACTTACCTGTATCTCTGAAAATAAATAATTGTGACAAATGCCAGCTCATTTGGTTGGGGGCAACTATCTGAACCACGTAGCACAGGGATTTTGGAGTCAGACAAAACAACAGTCCTCCAATTACAGAGAACGGATGGCTGTTTGGGATTCTGGCCCAGTTCCAATATCTGATCTTCAACAAACACATACGCATTCTATCAGACAATGCCTCGACAGTAGCCTATTTGAACAAGCAGGGCATAACTAAGAATCTGAAGCTATGACTGTTAAACTCAAAAAATTCTGCTATGGGCAGAAGAAAAGAATCTGAAATGTTTATCAGTTCTACACATTTCGGGCTAATTCAATATCCAGGCAGACTTTCTAAGTCGCAAACATATGAAACCGGGAGAATGGGAGCTGAATCAAACAATATTTCACAACATATGCACCAAGTAGGGGACACCAGCAATAGATTAATGGCCACTCAAACAATACCAAACTCCCATTATCCCATTATTCCGCTACCCGATGACAGACAGCATGGCAGTGGATGCTTTCTCCATCGCTTGGGATTTCGAGATGGTTTACGTGTTCCCTCCTCTTCCTCTAATTCCAAGAACATTGAAAAAAATTTGGATGGAAAAGACCAAAGCTTTTTAATACTGCCATGGTGGCCCAAGAGACCTTGGTTCTCAACAGTATGGAATATAACGATTGCCCACCTTACAAACTACCCAGGTCCCTTACCTTCTGTCTCAGGGTCCTATCTATCATCCACAATTAATAAACCTCCACCTGATGGTCTGGTTCGTTGAAAGGGGGGAACTTAAAGAGATTAGGTTTATCTAATGCTGCAATATCGACTTTAATGTCTGCAAGGAAACCTTCCACATCTAAGAATTATTACCGTACCTGGAAAATATCACTGATTGTGTTCTAAGAATAGAGCTAATCCAGATGATATTACATCAAAAACACTGGTTGAATTCCTCCAGTCTGGTTTGAAAAAACAACTAAGTCTAGTACCTTAAAAAAATCAGATATCTGCTATATCGCCTCTAACAACAGAAACAATCAGGCTTTTCCTTCAGGGAGTACAGCATATTAAACTCACATCAGGACCTCAGATCCTCCATGGGTCTTCAGTCGTCCTGCAAATTTTATCATCACAAACGTTTGAACCTGTTGAAGATATTACAATAAAGGAGCTAACATTAAAACTCTTTTCTAACAGCCAGGCTAGGAGAGTGTCTGATATCCATGCTCTTAAAGTCAACAGACCATACTTTACTTCCTTTCCAGTTAAAATCATAATAAGGCCTGACAACTCATTGCCTAAAGTAGTTACTTCTTTTTATCTTAATGAAGACATTATCCTTCCATCGGTAACAGAAGAGGCTATTCAACTTGATCCTAATATGGCCAAACTGGACCCAGTCAGATGCCTTAAGATATATCTGCAGAGAACCAAAGACTTTAGAAAGTCAGATTTCTTGTTTATCCTGCACTCAGGGCCCAAAAAAGGTTTTAGAGCTTCCAAGTTTACCCTGGCATCCTGGATTAAAGAAGCCATCAGACTATGCTACAGACTTCATCCCAGAGAGGAGCCCTCTACGATAAGGGCTCATTCAACATGTGCTGTTGCGACATCTGGGCCTTTGCAGGAGGGGCTTCAGCTGAGGACATTTGTAGAGCTGCTACTTGGTCATCATTTTTTACTTTCATAAGCATTACAGACTTGATGTACATAATAATTAATTTACTTCTAAAGGTCTTGAAGCTTCCTGTAAATAAATCTTGTTGCATCAAATTATATCCTCCATTTTTAGTCTTACTGGGTATATGCCATGGTTGCCCACTGCCGTGTGTAGCCAATACACTGCAGCGCTATATACATAGAAAATTGTTGTCAGACTAACCGTAACTTTCCTTTCCTGTGCTGAAGCACGGCAGTAGGCAAGCTCCCTCCCTAACTGTTTTGCAGTCATTTTTAAAACATCCTGACCTACACATAGCAAGGGGATTAACCCATGGTTGCCCACTGCCGTGCTTCAGCACAGGAAAAGAAAATTACGGTAAGTCTGACGAACAATTTTCTATGTATATAGCGCTGCAGTGTATTTACTTTCCCTTTATGTATGTAGCCCTGCACAGTGTATTACTTCCCTTTATGTATATAGCCTGCACGGTTATTTTCTTTCCCTATGTATACAGCCCCGCATGGTGTATTTACTCTCCCTTTATGTATATAGATCCGCATGTGTATTTACTTCCCTTATGATATAGCCTGCATTTACTTTCCCTTTATGTATATAGCCCTGACGGTGTATTTACTTTCCCTTTATGTATATAGCCTGCACAGTGTATTCACTCTCCCTAAATGTATATAGCCCTTAAGGTGTATTTACTTTCCCTTTATGTTTAAGCCTGCACCGTGGGTGTATTTACTTTCCCTTTATGTATATAGCCCTGCACGTTGTTATTACTTTCCCTTTATGTATATAGCCCTGCACGGTGCATTTACTTTCCTTATGTATATAGCCCTGCACGGTTATTTACTTTCCCTTTACGTATATAGCCTGCCACTGTGTATTTACTTTCCCTTTATGATATATAGCCCTGCACCGTGTATTTACTTTCCCTTTATGTATATAGCCCGCCGTGTATTTACTTTCCCTTTATGTATTAGCCCTGCACGGGTTTTATTTACTTCCCTTTATGTATATAGCCCTGCACGGTGCATTTACTTTCCGTTTATGTATATAGCCCTGCACGGTTTATTTACTTTCCTTTACGTATAAGCCCTGCACCGTGTATTTACTTTCCTTTATGTATATAGCCCTGCACCGTGTATTTACTTTCCCTTAACGTATATAGCCCTTCACCGTGTATTTACTTTCCCTTTATGTATATAGCCCTGCACGTTGTATTTACTTTCCCTTCATGTATATAGCCCTGCACCGTGTATTTACTCTCCCTTCAGTATATAGCCCTGCACCTGTATTTACTCCTCCCTTCATGTGATATAGCCTTGCACCGTGTATTCACTCTCCCTTTATGTATATACCCTGCCACGTGTATTCACTCTCCCTTTATGTATACAGCCCTGCACCGTCTATTCACTCTCCCTTTATGTATATAGCCCTGCACGGGGTATTTACTCTCCCTTTATGTATATAGCCCTGCACGGTGTATTCACTTGCCCTTTATGTATATAGCCCTGCACAGTGTATTCGCTCTCCCTTTATGTATATAGCCCTGCACGGTGTATTCACTCTCCCTTTATGTATATAGCCCTGCATGGTGTATTCACTCTCCGTCTCTCCCTTTATATGTATAGACCTGAATGGTGTATTCACTTCCCTGTAGTGATATAGCCCGAAACGTTGTATGTGTATTTCCTCTCCTCTTTATGATATAGATGTATATAGCCCCGAACGGTGTATTCACTCTCCCTTTATGTATATAGTCCTGCACGGTGTATTCACTCTCCCTTTATGTATATAGCCCTGCACGGTGTATTCACTCTCCCTTTATGTATATAGTCCTGCACGGTGTATTCACTCTCCCTTTATGTATATAGCCGGGCCATACACGGTGTATTCACTGAGCCCCAGTCCTGTCCCACATCACATGCGGTCCTACCCAGTACTAACATGCTGCTCAATCCAACACCCTCAGTTCCCTGTTAAAGTGAGTGACGCTGTAACTGAGTAGGCGGAGGGTCGCGCTCTTTTTCCGGCAACGAATCCCCAGTCCAGCCCAGTGTTACGAACACAGCTTTTCTGCCGCCTCCTCTTCAGGTAAATGACCGACAGTAACCTCTATCGCCGGAAACCCGTGACGTCATCTGATTCGATAGCGAACAGCCTATAAGAACGCGCCAATACAACCCGGCCTCCTTTTTGTCTATTACAGAGTGAAGGGGGAAGCTCCCACCGCACATGCGCGGTACAGTTGTATTACATTTGTGGATGTGACCGAGGCGGGAAATGATGACGCAATGATAGCGTGACACGTGTTCTTGTTTTGCACGGGGTAAAATAAACTAGTGAAATCTAAATGCAAAAGGGGAAAAGTAAAACTGCTCTTGTGCCGTAGGGGGGGTGTATGCTGGGCTTCTCCGTCTGGTTCTCTCCCTCCAACTTCAGAACCAGGAGACTCAGCTACACGCAGCAGCTGACAGGCCTCTCTCTGTAGCCCCTCCCCCTGATTGCGTGCAGGGGCGTGGTTCCGCACATAGAGGACCTCAAGCTACAAGATGTGCCGATTCTGTCCGATCTAGCGCAACGTGCAGGTTATAGCCGCGATACCGCCGCCGCAAAGGATCAATCCATTTTAAAGGTACAGTGTTCCGGTTCGGCCCAGATCATGGGACATCCGCGGGGATTTAGGAAAGCGGCACCGCTACCTGAAATCCAGGACTGTCCCGGAAATTACGGGACTATTGGCAACTCAGGGATTTACTGAAGGAGCTTTAATTTCCCCTGGAACTGATTGTATAGACTTGTACAGGGAACTGCCATAGTCAGGGGACTCTCTCTGCTAGAGACCTTACAGGGTAACTCCACCCTCATAATAACATCTCTTATGGTGACCATAGACTCTTAGATCCCGGTCGTACGACCGTCTTCGTGAAGGATCTTTCAACAATCTTCCAATAATTTCCACATCGGACCAGTTGAAAATTTATTGTCCGACCAGCAATCCAATCATGCTACCTGTGGATTGTACAATCGGATTGTAGGGTCTATGGCCACCATTAGATTGAATGGCCTCTTTACAATATGTTGATATATCATAGTTTGTCCTATGAATTCATTACTGTATGCCTGCTCTGCTTCTGGATGCCTCATGGAAACTGAGCAATTTAGAAACCTGTATTGAGCCTGGGTATGCTCAGAAGAGGCAGATAGGGGATTAACATTCAGTCATTGGCTGTGATGTCAACTGTCAAATCCATAACTGTCAGTTACTAACTGGAAGAACCAGGAAACAGGACATTGTGCAGGATTTCAGGTTAGCCTTATATATTTCAGATTTCAAACTATTACCATTTAGGGTTTTGTGGGGTGATTTACCTGTATGTAAGTTTTCATTTTGGAACTGAACTTGCCCTTTAAAACCTTTCCAATAGTTGCAGTTTGCAGCTTTCCACCTAGAAATAACTTCATCTCCTTGCAGACAAGGAAATAACAGGAAACCAAAGGTTCATTCACTGTTGGTTTAATTCAGATAATTGTCCTATTTTTAGTGAAAGTTAAAATCATAATGGTAAATAAACTAAAGAAAATGTTACACGTTTATAAATGGGATCTAATTACTGGAGGGCAGACAATGACATTATTATTAGTATTATTAGTAGTAGTATTATTAAATACTTCCCTTACTGGAGTGCAGACAATGACTTTATTATTATTAGTATTATTATTATTAATAAATCCCTTACTGGAGGGCAGACCATGACATTGTTATTATTAGTAGTATTATTAAATACTTCCCTTACTGGAGGGCAGACAATGACATTATTATTAGTATTATTAAAGGGCAAGTCCAGCTAAAATGAAAACTTACATACAAGTAAATCACCCCCCAAAACCCTAAACGGTAATAGTTTGAAACCTGAAATATATGTGTAACCTGAAATCCTGCATAATGTCCTGTTGTCCCTGTTTCTGCTTCCTGGTTCATTCCAGTTAGTAACTGTCAGTTATGGATTTGACAGTTGACATCACAGCCAATGACTGAATGATAATCCCCTAGCGGCTTCTTCTGAGCATGCCCAGGCTCAGTACAGGTTTCTAAATTGCTCAGTTTCCACGAGGAATCCAGAAGCATAGCAGGCATACAGTAATGAATTCATAGGATTAACTATGATATATCAACATATTTTAAAGAGGCCATTCTTTCTAAAAGATGTTACGAGGGTGGAGTTGTCCTTTAATTATTATTAGTATTATTATTAAATACATCCCTTACTGGAGGGCAGACAATGACATTATTATTCTTATTAAATACTTCCCTTACTGGAGGGCAGACAATGACATTATTAAATGTCCTGCACACCAGCAACAACCAGGTATTACTGGAAATCTCTCCAGCAGTTGAAACTTATGTAATTTCATATAGATTCTTCAAGGTTAAAAGGACACATAAGACTGTAGGAAAGGAATGACCCTCGGAGGCAGGATCTGTGAGGATTTTGTGTCAGGGTATCACATTGGATGTAAGTTAAAATCTTAAATATGTGGACTTGCTTCAATATATATTGAACAATCTAGAAAAGGTAAAGGATGTAAATGTGATTTTTATTTAGATTTTAACAACAAAATAAATAGTTTCACTACCCTATAGAAATAGTATGTAATGGGAAATGATAGGAACAATGCACCTTGGGACAGGTGAATGATAGAAGTTAAATAGTATACGGCTGCTCTTCTACTTTTCCCTTTATGATAATGTTGACTTAGTTTACTATAGCTATGTTTAGTAGACGAATGCACATTACTAAGCAGGATGGAGAATGACATTATATTCTCTTGAAGAGCCAAGAACTACCAGTAAATATTTTATATGATGACTCTGATACAATGTTCCTTCTGCAGACTGTAATTGATATCCTACATGGTGTCTGCTCTAGTCTCGTAGAAGTCCATCTAGTATATATTACACCTGAATGGCTATCGGAACAGCTGGGAGAGGTCACATTCTTATTTTAGAGTTGTGGAAGGGTGTCGGCTTGATGATATTAAATTTATCAGGAGGAAATAAATGTTGAGGTATTACAATACAATATAATTGCTTTCAGTTTGTTGTTTTAATCGTCGGCTGCAGTTGTAGGCAGTATTCCTCTTTGCTTTAGGCACACTGGTATTTGAAAATATATTGAACCTTTTTTAAATTTGTATAGTATATATTATCTCTTAAAGGGAAAGTCCATGCCGCAATTGAAAAATTGTATGTAAGTGAATCACCCACCCAAAACTACAAAAATTAGAAAACTGGCAGACTAGGCCAAACTAGATGCGATGCGCATGGGATTCGCATTTTCATCACCAGCGAATCGGAAACACGCATGCAATTTCACACTTTTGTACGCATTTTCAGTCCGCTACTATGCAATATAGTGTGGCCTTATGCAGCAAAAGTTGTGATTCCCCTCCTCTAAGCTCTCTAAACTTTTTATACAAGCTTTTACATACTAAGAGGAGGGAGCTAGGGAAGTAGCATTCAGTCACTGGCTGTGATGTCATTTGTTACATCCATGACATACAGCTGTTTAGCAGGAGAACTAGGAAGCAGAAAGAGATCAGTAACAGAACATCTGGCATTTCAGGTTAGACTTCAGCTTTGTAAGGGTGAGACCAAACTGCAATGCGCCACAGGTGTTCCCGGTGCACATGAACACTGCAGTGCAATTGTGCAATGTTTCACAATCTGAGTGCATGCTATTGTGCAAAAAATGCGGATCTCATGTGCTCTGATAACGGATTGCACGCGCAGTGCACAATCGCACACTAGTGTGGCCACATCAATTGGGCCACATTAGTTTGCACTTTAAAAAGTGTGTTCGGATCAAGTGTGTTCGGATTACTTATATCTAACTCCTTTCCTCTGTCTGTCTGTCACTCACCATCCCTTAAAGGGACACTATACTAAAAAAATGACTTTGCTTCATCTTAATCTATAATTGAATTACACTGATTTGTGTGTGTGTTGCTACATGCCTTTAATCCAGCACACATTTTGTTTAGAAGCAGTATCCCCCCCTTCCTCTTTTAACCACTTCGATCCGACCTGACTTTTCCCCCACAAACAAACTGTCAAGCCTGCACACATCATACAGCATTCCAACTACAGTAAAACTCCTCGCAGAAGAATAGTTTTTGAGAGCAAGGAATTTGATTGACAGCTGAAATATAAGTAGTTATTGGATATCTAAAGAAATAGGGGGCAGATCAACAAAAAATGATAGTGTTGGTTGGAAAGAATATATGGTCAATTTAAAATAACCTATTTTTCGGTATAGATACCCTTTAACACCTTCAAATGTAACCTTAAAGGGCAACTCCAACCTCATAAGAACATCTTTTAGAAAGAATGGCCTCTTTAAAATATGTTGATATATCCTACTTTGTTCTATGAATTCATTACTGTATGCCTGCTATGCTTCTGGATGCCTCATGAAAACTGAGCCATTTAGAAACCTGTACTGAGCCTTTACTGAGCCTGGGCATGCTCAGAAAAGGCAGACAGGGGATTAACATTCAGTCATTGGCTGTGATGTTAACTGTCAAATCCATAACTGACAGTTACTAACTGGAAGAACCAGGAAGCGGAAACGGGACATTGTGCAGGATTTCAGGTTAGACTTATATATTTCACATTTCAAACTATTACCCTTTAGGGTTTTGGGGGGTGATTTACCTGTATGTTAGTTTTCATTTTGGGGCTGGACTTGCCCTTTAAAACCCACCTCTTTAGGCTAGCATATAACCTGGCCTACGCATTACCCCTCTTACTACCCAATATGATCCAATCCGCCTTTCACACTCCACTGCCAATCTATTTACAGCCTATCGATTCCTGCAACCTTATGTCTCACCCCTATATCCTCTAGACTGTAAGCTCTTTGGGTAGGGTCCTCTCTCCTATTGTATAATGGTATTGCTGTAAGAAACTCCTCACTCTGTTTACTTAAATTATGTATTACCTGTGCATGTAATATGTATGACTTTGTTTAACATGTATTATACTGTATGTAATGTATGATTGTAATTGTAAAGTGCCATGGAAGATGTTGGCGCTATATAAATCAATAATAATAATAATTGTACTTTTGAGGAGTGAACTTTATTTGGCAGCTGATCATAGGTTTCACAGACTGTCTTATTATAGTTATGATAGTGTATACTCGTCTGTCCCTGAGTACTGCTCAGCATCAATAGAATAACCCATGAAATAGAAGGCCTTTTAGCGTGACCTAGCTTTGTATGGTGACTGCAGACAAGGATCTGAAAAATGGCATTTCACCCAGAGCTTGGGCTTTCTCAAAGGTGCATGTATGTAAGGATCACCATAGCGTCCTTATAGCAAATAGTGGGGCACATACCGTGCTTCTTACGTGACACAATGACGTCATTACATACTTCTAATTGTGGCAAAGTTAAAGGGTTAATGTACTTGGTTTCTGTAAAAGTGGCAATGCATTTTAAAGTGCAAATGCTTGTTGGTTTTAGTATTGTTATGTTTATAATGCCCTATAAGATGAACCTTAATGCGACATTCAACTGCACTGTCCGAACGATCGCTGCTCTGTTGTTAGAGCTGCCTGGGGGTCAGGGTTGTGATCCTCACTTCCTAAATATAATCAGCACGTGCTGTTTATAAGTAGATTATTTATAGTATGATCCCATAGGGACCATGGAAGGGGTGGATTCTAAAACAATAATATACAAACAAAAGGTAATCACATTTCTAGACCCCATACAATATCATACTATCTGTGCACTGGCATAAATTATAAACAAAGGTGTTTCAGTGATACATTATTGAGATCACTAGAACGAAAAGCTTTCCAACAAAGCCATGGTAACCCCAGTCTGGAAGTTTAATAATAATTTGCAGACCAGATGGGCTGACCCCTTTAGAATTAATATAGGTTATATTAATTATGAGTCTGATACTAGATTGACACATATAAAGTGCAATGCAAAAATGTATTAAATTGTAATGTAAATTATTTCTTGCGTATTAACTTGAGTAAAACAAGTTGTAAATTTATAGATGTAAATACGTTTATCTGCCATTTATTACAAGGGTTGCCAGTTATTTGCCCCCCACTAAGTTTTGTGGGGTGGGGGGGTGATGTCATGGCAGGTGCTGGGTGGGGCAATGTTAGTGGCGGAGGCGAAGTTAGGGGCATGATGTCAACAGGAGGCAGAATTTTGGTGTAACAGAGTGGGGATTCTGGGGGCAGGGCTGCCAGTTTCCTTTTATAGCATGGGATTTTGGCCGAGATGAATAAAATCCCGTCAAGTGGGGTAGCATGGCAACCCTGTCTATAACCCAATCAGTTATAGATAGCAGGTACAATACCCAGCATAGATAATTCCAACTCTCAAAAAAAAAATTTCACCGGTAAATAGTACTCCCAAACCCCAGTGCAGTAGTTAGAAATCCAAGTGATGTGTGACTAAACTAAAATTCTGCCTGATGTTCTGTTACCCCTCTTATTTCTTCCTGGTTTTCTTGTTAGCCACTGTCTGTTATGGATGTGATAGCCAATTATTGAAGTTGCCATACATGAGTCCAGTCGGATACTTTTGGCCGATTGAAAACATTCCCAGTGGAAGGGAAGAGCAAGTAACCACTGCCTGCAATCTCAGAAGGGTTTAGTAAATGAAATAAATTCATGTCCACTTTTCTGAGCGGAATCACCTTAAATTAATCGTGCATATTTATTACTTTTAAAAAATATTCTTTCATGGTGTGTAGTGTTACTGACGGCTTACTCAATGGTTGAAACCCTATCCCCCAATCAGGAGCCTCCATCCAGTTTAGGATTTCTCAAGTAAAAGCAGCAATTTGATATGCTTTGTTTTTCATGTTGCTTTTTAATGTAGTATATGATTAAATATTATGTCTAGTTGTTTTCAGAACAAAATGATTGGGTACAATTACTAAATGTTTCGCCTTTATTTCTAGTGAAAGATGAAGAGAAGGACTATGTACATCAAATGTACAAATGATAGTAGGGGGAAACAAGAAAAGGCTAGTTAATGTTCTGGTGGCACGAGTCAGCATGGTCTGTTTAACAGACAGAAGGTTGCTGTGCCCTTATTATTGTGGATAAAAGATAGGAGAAACACAACAGTTTTAGTATACTGGTGTTCTTGTTCGCAGTAATAGTTCTTTTGAATTACTACTGACTAAGAGGTACAAGAACTTTTCTGCCACAAAATAGTTTTTTTTTTTTTCAATTACTATTAGGTGAGCAAATTAGAGTACTTTATTTTCCATTAATAAAAAAGGATCTCCACTTCCCCGTCATTGGGTGCTGGGCTACGCATATACAAGTCTCTCCTACAATCTAGTGACTGGAATAGTGTACAACATGCTTATGTCAATTTCCTAGCTCATTGAGTAAGAAACAGAATAAGGAAAATATTAACAGTCATTTAAAATGATATTTTCGTTGTCCTTCAATAATCACTGGTCAGCTTTGGATTGAATTAATAAGAGTACCTGAAATATTCCCTTCAAAACCAGCCACCTGCCATCGCATCTATATTCTTATATCTATATAAGTTGTGTGTGCCATGATTATATATACAGCTGCTCAATTGAGATGTCCGAACCCCATAAAGTTCGGTTCTTTTTGAAATTTGATAAAAGTTCGATAGTTCGAAAACAGAGTCAAATAGTTTGAAAAGTTTGGCTGAAATACAGTTAAATAACAATGGTAACTTAATGTAAAAGGCTCTGGGAAATGGTCTGGGGGACGCGTATGAATATCCAGAACTTTCAAAAAATGTTTTTATAATTATCCCACAAATGAATAGAAGATGCAAGGATTACAGAACCCTCAAATTGTGTAATCTAGGGTTACCGAACCCTCGAGTCCAGATTTGAGGGTTACTGAACTCTTGAATCATATGATCAAGGGTTACTGAACCCTCAACTGATTCGATAATTATTATATAATTATTATATATTGAAAGTCCAGAAAGTTCGAAAGTCCGGGTCTGGGATAGTTTGCAAAGTCCAAATCCATTAGAACTTGTTTAGTTTGGGTCAAACTCGGGTTCAAGTTCGATTTTGTGTCCATCTCTACTGCTAAATATAGATGGCCAATACTCTATGTTCTGTTTTCGGATTTACGAATCTCAGGAAAAATAAAACTTACTTTAGAGGGTTTGTATAACTTTGTATATTCGGTAGCCCTTGAAAATGGGTTCCGAAATCCGAATGATCTGCCCAGTTTAGAATGGATCTCTACTGCTGAACATGATATATGAAAATTACAGGGAGATTCAATTAAAGTTCATATAGTTAAAAATGGTGCTAATTTTGCCCCAACCAATCAGATCTTACTTAACATTTGAAAGCTAACATCTGATTGGTTGGGGCAAATTAGCACCATTTTTACCTATAAGAACTTTTATTGAATAACCCTGTTAGACTTTTATTTTGCCTATTCTTGCAATGTTTTCCCTTTTCAATGTATCCTTTTTTATGTGTTGAAGTTAATGTTAATATCCCACTAAAGCAAATACTTCATGGGCTGTTGCAATGACTGAGGCAATAAAAAAGGAAATATAAGTTTTATCTTCAGTATTTAATATTGAAGTTAAGGTCACTGTGACATTTTCCTAAGCTAATTTTAAAAGTTCAATGACTGATATCACATTAACAGGTACAAGGTACGCTTGTGTTTGTGTGGGATGTAATATTTATATATTTCTTATAATTATAAGTACAGTAATATGCAGACTTGTATTTCTTCTTGTTGAAGTGATTGCATCCTCTTTGGCTTCTGTCAAAGCCCCCAAAACTACAAACATTGTTTAATGACTGGGTTGTTTGGTTTTCCAGCTCCTGTCTACAACTTGGGGCAGAGCTGGTGGAAGTTTGGAGATGTCTTACAACAGTTTTTAAAGTTGGGGTCCAAAGCAAGACTGTAGAGTATAAGCCCAACTAAAGCATTTAAAGGGCAACTCTTTAAAATATGTTAATATATCATACTTTGTCCTCTGAATTCATTACTGTATGCCTGCTATGCTTCTGGATGCCTCATGGAAACTGAGCAATTAAGAAACCTGTACTGAGCCTATACTGAGCCTGGGCATGCTCAGAAGAAGCAGACAGGGGATTAACATTCAGTCATTGGCTGTGATGTCAACTGTCAAATCCATAACTGACAGTTACTAACTGGAAGAACCAGGAAGCACAAACAGGGAAACAGGACATTGTGCAGGATTTCAGGTTAGACTTATATATTTCAGATTTCAAACTATTACTGTTTAAGGTTTTGGGGGTGATTTACCTGTATGTAAGTTTTCATTTTGGGGCTGGACTTGCCCTTTAACTCATCATTGCATTTGCTGGCATAGATAAAAAAATCTTTGTAGAAACCAGTATCAACTATCAAAGCTACACGTCTACTTTAGGTGTCTTTTATGGTATTAGCATAAATTTATAGCATTTGTTTCTAATAGGAAGCTTGAATTACAGACTATTGGAATATGTGGGCAATCATTGGCAAAGCAATAAGAAAAAAATGATTAGGATTGTTGCACATGCTGTAATATTTTAACCCGATCGATTGGTCAGCACGTTCTACTGGTCCAATCATGTAGAAATATCGTCTGGTGCAGCAAAAGGAATCGCCAACTAGGTTTGACAGACATCAGTCAGTTGGGTTGAAAATAGCACCACTGATATTTGATTGGAATATCTGTCTGTCTGGTCAAAATATAAACCAATGTGTACCCAGCCTTGAATCCACAGCCTGAAGGTGCAAAACTGTTACAGAATAAGAAGAAATGTCTTCACCTGTTAGAGCATTACAGATTTACTGGAGAGAGACATGTCAAACCCCCTAGTCCTCATTTTCCTAATATGTCTCCTTGCAATAGGAGTGATTCTTTAAGTTGGGTACACACAGTAACAATAAAGGGGTGGTTCCGACAGGATTACCCCTTTATAGGCAAAGTGTTTACTGGAAACGATTGTTCACGGGACCAACAGCAAAACTATCACTACGCACAAAAACTATTTCTAGTCGCAGTTGACTCCCTACAATGTATTATAGGTAGCTGCCCCTGATCACTGGGTTGTGTGTTGTCTTACAGGTTTTGTCTATCTGTTAAAGATTGGTGCTGTGTGCACCCAGTTAATCAGGCCATACACGGCATTGATATTTAAGCTGATTTGGGAATTTGATCATAAAAAAAAAAAAAAAAGAATATTCACTCTTTCTTTGGCATACATCTACATTAATTAGTAAACTTCTAGCTAATGGCTTAAAGGGCATGTCTAGCCTAAACAAAAACTTTTTTTATAGTAATGTACAGCAACCCCCCCAAACCCCTGTTTCTCATTATACAAAATTGCCAAAGATGCCCCTGAAGGGACTTTCCTGACCTGTTCCTTCGTCGCCTGGGTGCCGCCCCCTGCTTCTGTTGCAAGCCCGTTCCGAGCAAGAACAGGAGCAGTAAGGCGCTTCCAGATTTTTGTCAGGTAATTTGGTTGTGCCTTCATTGACAGCCACAACCAGAAAGAAGTGCCGCAGAACAGAGGAGGAGTGGTGAGGTCAGATAAATCCCTCAAAGGGGGCATCTTTGGCAATTATACAACATGAAACTGGGGTTTGGGGGGTGCTGTACATTGTTACATTAAGTTTTTTAGGCTGGACATGCCCTAACCAGAATGTCATTTATTTGTAGACTTTCATTCTCCTTTAAGGATTAGATATTTTAAAAGTTGTGTATTCTAAAGGTTTGTACACACGTGTGATCGGCATGCGACCTTAAATGTGCAGAATTAAAGTTGCCTTATCATTCACAAAACAGGATATGTAATCCGTTTGTGAAATGCTGTGATAACTTTATCCATATTAACTCATTGCATATTTCAATCAGGTTGTAAAAGGGTTATATAACCTTGGTCTAACCAGAGATAAGCTGAAGAGTTCTCATTCCTGTGAGATATTGTATTTAACCCCCCCCCCTTTTTTTTTTATTGTCAACAGTGTAGTTGACAATATAGACAAAAGTTTTTATGAGTTTGTCGATGCGGGCGTACACAGGAATGATCGTACCATATATATTTTATACGGAACAATCATTCATTGCCCACTTTGACAGCAGAGATGTTATTGGCTCCCTATACTGTAGAATAGGGATTTATTAATGATCCACCGAAATGTTTTTGTTCAAAATGTCTACCGCCACTGGAATAGTAACATATCCATACACATGCCTGGTGTTCAGCAAATACTGTTGGATCTAAAGGTATTTTCTGAAAATTCTCCATGTGTATGACCACTTTGTTGGCCCATACATGGCACGATTATCGTCCGTGTATACACATCTTGCACCTGCGATCACACATGTGAACCTTTACTCTCACATTAATTTGATATTTGCACATGTGCTCCACCATCACTGCGATTTCCAAAATGCTATTGCTTTTTGTTTCTGGAGCATATAAAAATAAAATATACCTTTTGATCTTGGATTTTTTTATTTTTTTTTGGAACCTAAAGGTGCCCATGCAAAAAAGATTGACCACAATGCTAACAAAAATGTTCCATCCTTATCGGGAGCTGATACCATCACAACATTAAATTACAACCATGCTCATTGGGCCAAAGAACCCCTATACAGAGTACAAGAGTTCGGTCAAGTGTATGTGTGTCGATGCATAATATCTACAGATTTCCATAAAATCTGTCAATTTGCTTCAATAGTTGCATGTGAATGGGAACACATGTGCCAATCCTTCATCCCGACTGACCGTTCGGCTCTTCCGGAAGAAACCATACAATATTCTGGTCAGGCAGGACGAATTATTGGATGGTGTGTAACCCAGCTTTAGACATCTTGCTCCTAGGTGAGGACAAGACTAATGGGTGTTCTGGCCAATAATTCATTTGCGGTGCGTTCAGTCAGGCGTCTGATCATCAATGATGCCCAACCAAACACCCATACACTAATCAATTGCTGGCTGAAATGGCCATTTGTAGGATGCACACCTGTGTGTCTGTACCTAGCTATTGGCTTTAATAGGCCACATGACAGGTTGTGCTGAAAAATTAGTGGTAGGGCGTTTCTTCCTGATTGGCAAACAAACGATCAATTTATCAATCTTTAAGGTTCGTACACACCTGGCGATGTTCACCTGGCCCCGTCCGAATGCATACACACAAGCGACTATAGGCCTTTTCGGCCATTTGATGTGGGTGTTCGTCGGGCTCGGGGGTCTGGTGAACATCGCCAGGTGTGCATGAACCTTAAGTTGGAAGAAGGCATACGATCAGTACTGGAAGATACATTTTTTGTAAAATGAGACTGGAACTTTGCAATTGCAGTTTATTTTCTATTTAGTCACTATTCTAATTTTACATTTTCATCTGAATATAAAACAAATGTTGTTGCCATGTGGAATTAGCTGCAACAACCAATAAACAAATAGAGCACTTAATTTTCATCTTGTGATACTTATTGTCCTATCAGATTTCTAGGGCTAGCTGACCTTGGTAATTAGAGAACTGTGAGCTCTGAAAGTGGAGAACTTTGCGAAGGATTGTTCGATAGAAGTGAAAAAACAAAGTAAGACCTCCCTGTAAATTGTTGAGAATACCATACTATGTAACACAAAAAAATAACTATTCTGTCCTCTTATCCCATAACTTCCAGACAATGCTAAGGCTGCATGACACCCTGTGTTTGTACTTCTATAGTGTCTATATACCCCCACTCCCCTTATGCCAGACCAACAACAAAAGGATGCTCTTGCTTTTGTTTAGTAACAGAGCTTGAGCTCATTGAGCCAAGGGAACAAAGAAAGAGGTGGTCCTCAGCGAATGGACTCTGTGGGGGTAGGGTAATGAACAATCTTTTAGGGAGCACTTTATTTGACAAGATAAGCCATTCTGTTTTTTTGTTTTTATCTGATGTGATTTCCAAAAATTTAGCAAAATGTAAACTTTTTTTTTTTTTTTTAATGGTAGCCTTAACCGTTAATACCAACAGGACATAAACTAGTGTTGGATCTGGTAGCCCTAAGCAACAACACTTGCCTGATATCTTAAGATGAAAATGTTAGGATACCGACCGAACACATTATACCAAATAAATTATTGTATTCTATGTTAATAATGTTTAAATTGAGGCACTTCTATTCATACCTAACCTGCTGTATCCGCCTTCAAATAAACCTAAAGGCGAGAGTTTCTTTTGCAATATTTGTGTAAAAGTGACCATATATTAGGTAAATTTTATGTACAATCTGACATACAATCCAACATTTCATTGATTGGCTGAAAAATTGTACATTTTCCCTATCTCCTTATGCGACATTAGATCGATTGGTAAAATGATTGTAGTTTCCTGAAGTTCCGATTAAATGTAATGTAACCTCACAATAGACGACATTCAACATTAATCACCTAACAAATTGAATGTCAAACAATATGTGTGGTACATCTACGTACAATTAACATTGTACATCTGTCTACTAAAGTATCGGTTGGTTTAAGATCGCAGTTACAATGGTAATAACCTTTTGTAGAGTATGGCCACCTTAAGGCAATGCAAACTGTAGAAAATGTACTGGAACGGATTGTTCTTTTTTTCTGACAGAGAAAATTATACATACTTCTTAACCCATGACCCTTTAGAACTTTGTGAGCACTTTGACAATAACCAATGTAGGAGAGACTTGAGGCAGGTACTCATGGTCCTGCTTCTAATCGGAGTCATAATTTATTCTGTCACACAGGCAAATTGGTATTATATGCTTACTAGGGCCCATTATTGCTGGCAATGTTAAAGGGACAGACATTGTTTCTCTGGTGTCTCTTTTTCCATGGACATAAATTGCCAGCACTGTACCATAAGGTGTAGACTACTCTGTGCATTGTACTAATGGGTTAATGTTAGAAAAGCATTAGCTCCTGTATTCATGGTATGAGAAGTCATGTGTACCATCTTATTGTTTCAATATATATTTTAATATAGATTGTCAGTTTTATCCAGCTTGGTTGCATGGGCATGGTGATGCCATGTTATATTACCATCGAGACATCTAGACTAGTTGTAGTAGTAACTCCTAAATTGCTCTAGTTAGGGGTAAATTTCTTGAACCAGCATATTCGGGTAATAAAATACTGGAGAATGGCACAAGGAGCATTTTTTTTTTTTTTTTTTTACTGTTACGTAAATCTGTTGTATTCAATTAGATCAACTGGACTTGAAATGTAGTTCTTGAAGACGTTTCGCTAGTCATCCAACTGGCTTTCTCAATTCAGAATGACTTGTACAAGAATCTGTGGCAATTAAGTACCCTGGAAAATCCCAATTAGCATATCACAGCCAGGTTTTAAGGGTGTGATAGGATAGTGGCTAAGAGGTGTTATAGGAACGCCCAGAGTAAGGTGTTAAAACAGCATTGTACATGGCAGACAGTTGGTGTAGAACCCCCCCACCTCTATTTAGGCTTGGTTTCTTTATTTTCACATAAATGGCCTCCTTAACACCTCTCTTGAACCAGTCACGATCCTTCGCCAGTATGTTAACATTACAATCTTCAAAGGTATGTCCTTTATCTAAGATGCAGATACACGGGAGTCCTGACCCGAGGAATTGGCTCTTCTGTGCTGGGCCATACGTTGATGCAGTTGCTGTTTGGTCTCCCCCACATAAAATCAGAGCATTCTCACTGCACCGCATATATGATGTCGCTTTTCTTGTGTTTTGGTATTGGGTCTTTTGGAGGCCATTTATGTGAAAATAAAGAAACCAAGCCTAAATAGAGGTGGGGGGGGTTCGACACCAACTGTCTGCCATGTACAATGCTGTTTTAAACTTACTCTGGGCGTTCCTATAACACCTCTTAGCCACTATCTAATCACACCCTTACACCTGGCTGTGATATGCTAATTGGGATTTTCCAGGGTACATAATTGCCACAGATCTTGTACAAGTCATTCTGAATTGAAAAGCCAGTCGGATGACTAGCGAAACGTCTTAAGAACTACATTTCAAGTCCAGTTGATCTAATTGAATACAACAGATATACCATGACCTGGATGAATGAGAACCTTCACAAGCATACTGTTACGTAACTTTAACGGTAACTATTTGCTGGGATTACAATTAAAGGTTGCAAATGGGAGGTTAAATTGGTTGTAGTGGCTGTGGGTAAATTTTGTAAAGCCCTTGCTACTCCCACAAACCCCATGCTAAAGTCAGGCAGTGCAAAGGCTGTGACCTGATTCCAAAGAGTGTGTGTACACTTAGTATGCACACCCCTCTCCGCTCTTGCCAGAGTAACAGCAGATGCTCTGGCTGGCTTTGGTATAGTCACAGAGCTTGAGCTGATAGAGCCCTGGTAACAAAGAAACTGGTCTCAGTGGGGGTTTGGAAATAGTAATATAGTTGGAAGGTTAGCCTAATGCCCGCAGAAATTAGAAAATTAGCCGTTCATTTGGCAAATCTATATAATGTGCTTTTTCGGCATGGCGGTTCTTACTCTCTGACATTCACGTCTGGTCTATTCACCTTGCAACCTCAAGTCGATCAACAAAAAAGTCAGTCAGTCAGATGGTTCTTACATCACACAAACTTCAGAAGAATGTTGCAGGAATTTAGGTGTATGCAGTGTATGGACACCTGTCTGTAATTAGAGACAGTTTGGCTCCCTTTTATCTCTGTGTAAGGCTGGGTACATACAAGCCGATATTTTGACCCAACAGACCAGACCGATCCCTGGTTTGTGCAGTCTATTCACTGTGTGATTGGATGCCTTTTACTGCACCGTTTAATTGAATTTTCATCCGATTCACATGATTGTTTGACCCACAGTGGTCTGTCACTGGCGAAATTTATTTCCGATTTTTTTTTTTGTCCTGATTGATCATAATTCCCATTAGCAGTGTTTAGCCATGTTGTTTCCTTTCAACAAGCCAATAAAAGCAACAATTGGTCAAATTTGACAATTTGAGTAAAATTTTCCTTTTAAATAGTAGGTGGAGGACAAAACGTTTTACATTTATGGAGAACAAAGGGCGGTATTTTTAAAGATTGATATCTGAATTTTCCACTGTGAATCCCCTGACCTACTTTGGCGTTATTTTACAACATGTCCGTTAAAAATAATGCTACTCTCGTAGAATCCTGTATGGTATCAACTGCATCATACACCCAGTCAGTCAGTGGGCCAGTACCAACCAATTTATTAATTGATGTAAAAAGTGATTGGACGATTTACGTCCGTTTATAACTTTTTTTTTTAGCACTAACCCTTTTAAGTTCTGCATTATGGGGCTTGTAGTTCTTGGCAACCCTATAAAAACCTTGGTTGAATTGTTACAATGGTATAGGTTCCTATTGAGACACTGCATGGTTCGATGTACTGTACATATTTGACGTCAGAAATAAAAAAAGGTTGACATTGCTTAATTTTTTTTTTTTCCGTTTCCAGTGACTCATTTCCCTTTCTCCTCCTGGCCTTTCACCCAGTTGGGGCTGTGTGTCTTTAAATTTCACAAGCAGTTTGGTAGTGGGTGGATCTTCTTGCCTTATAAGTCTGTTCAGCTCTGAGTTTGATCATTAGCAGCCTAAAAAGGTTTTACATCTCTGTTGGGGTGAGTGGACTGTAAAGACAGCCTTTTCTTTATTTCCTCTAAGGTTAATCTAGACTAGCAAATCTAACATTGTCTAAGGTTTAGCAGTTTAATCTGGTGCTTCCTCAACTATTCACAGGAATTTGTCCCCGTTCTGATGCCATTTAAATAGCAAGTGCCTGCTGGGTTGTAACTTGTTTTTATTCTCATGTGCACTGTTGGCTCACATGTTGATTGAATGACTTGCATGTTTATTTGGATTTTAAGGTATGTTCTGCATTTTATTGTAAGTTATCTAGATAACTATAGAGAGTAATGCATCTTGAGTAATCAAAGGCTTTAATTGTAAAAAAGGCTTTCTGAAATAATTCTTGTTTCAGTCCCACAATTTAACTGCTAATGCGTAAAATAAAATGTAATGCACGCTGAATATCCTCTGGCTTTTTAGACAGGTACTGACTGTTCATTAAAGAGGCTTTTTATTTACTTTGAAGACCATTTTACAATGTACAGATGTTTCAGTAAAGAGGTGTTTTTTTTTGTGGTTTCAGACTGTAAACAAGCTGAACCTGTTCTTATGTTTATGGAGTGTAATGTTTTGGGTGTTGATGGTTGTGATCGTGTTGGGACTTTGTTTACACGAAAAGGCAAATTGGCTTTTCTTATTGGTTAACCCTTTTGCATTGTCAATTAACTTCTTTACCCATGATACTTTAACTTTGGTGTATTACCTATAGTTTCTCCGGTTTTAATTAAATTTCTGTGCAGTCAGTCATTACTTGCAATATAAATACTTCTAATAATATTGGTTACTACTCACTTCTACCCTACTCTGATGTCAGTATTTCGCTGAATTTTACTCCATGCTTATTTCATCCAGTCGCTGCCTCTTGTTAAAACGAATAAATCAGGTCAGTGGGACCATGCGATTGAGCTTCTTTAGAATTCATTTAGGGCAAGGCCCCACTTGAGTACACGTAAAAACGCTGTGTGTATCTGTTTGCTTTTGCCATCCGCTTGTATCCACTTTTAGGGAATAGTTCACTGAAAAAGTGAACTATTCCTTTATTGCAGTAATTGAAGAATGGGAGGTAAAGGAGCTACTGTTATCTCCTTTACCTCTCGTTATTCAATTAATGCAATAAAGGAATAGTTCTCTTCTCCGTAAACTTTTCCTTTTACATGCATTTGCGCTTGTGTTTCACATGGGATTATGAATGCGCCTGAGGGAAAATATTGAAAAATAACAAGTTGTAATTTTCTGTATAGAAGTACCTCTGCAATTATTTCATATGTCTCCTGTTATGGCCCAGAAGCAGGATGTGCACTTGTGAATATGCTTAGAAAATGTACCATTTATATTCTGATTGAGTGCACGGTGGGGCCTACTTCCCGCGATTTATATTATTAATAAAATTTCGTGCAGTGTAGTTGTGCAGTGGGGCCTAGCTCTGAGCATTTGCTCCAAAACTCTTCAAAGTTAGAATTCTGCACAATAAGATTTAAAAAGATTGTTTCAGGTAAGCAATACAGATGTAAGCAGTTAAAGTATTAGTGGTTTTTCAGTTTTTATATATACAACAATATAAGGTATCAGCAGCACATCCGATACATACAAATAAGTGGGTGCCGGCACTCCGATTATCTGTGTCATAGACAGATGAACAAACGAGGCAGCACAACAGTCTTCTTGTCAAAAGCTTGTATTAGTTTACATCAAAAAGGTCACGCAATCATAGCAACGTTTTGGGCCTCACAGCGGGACGGGTCACGTCCACTTGGGCAAAAAGTACGAAACAAGCTGAGAAACGTGACTTAAGAGAGTGGTAAGCCGGGAATATACATGTGATTCCCAGTTTTTTTTTTAATCGATTATCTGTCCGTGTGGTCTCCTCAATGTGCGGGGGACCACAAAGAAGGTTAAATCACGACACGAAAGTTCCAAGGGAATAGAGAACACAGGCTTAAATGCAGGGAGGGTGGATTAAGAAGCTGGGCTCCCTGTTCCAGAATGGCGTGAATAAGGATTATAACTTCTATTTGTTTTTGTGATTGCAGTATGTACGTATTATTTATATATTACAACTAGCGGGGAGTGTTTAGAGGTTGGCTATGTAAGAAGTAGCTCTTCTTACATAGCCAACCACTAAAGGGTTAAAATCCACACCAGGATTGATGAGATCACTTCCTGACAAGGGGTATAAAATGTGAACTGTTTGTGAGTGACTTCACTGGAGGTCACATATTGCTCGATAAAGGGCGCTGTGACGCCTGAAACGTCGCTATGATTGTGTGATCTTTTTGATGTAAACTAATACAAGCTTTTAATAAGACTAGTGTGCTGCCTCGTCGTTTCATAGACATAAATTGAAAAACAATAAAGAAGTTGAATGTCAGTAGTAAATTTCTAGACACATTTGCTACCTGGCTCCTTGCATTTGTCCAGCCCTACTATAAAAATTGACCCTAAAACCAATTTGGACAACTGTTGTTCTGTTAAGTCACCAAGAACGTTTCCATATTGTGCAGTGCTGATTGGAGCACTACATTGCTTTCCAGCCTAAAAAAGCTTTTAGGATCAGGTGTTATCGTTGCTTTATCGGCAGTGTGTGTAGAGTCTTTGCCAAATGTTCCCGACGGCCTCACAGACGTTGTGGAAAGACCGAAAATTTCCCTTGGCTGCGGTAGTCTCCCTATAGGGGAGTTGGTTGAGGGAAACACACAGTCTTGAACGTTCTCCCTATGCTGTTCATAGGGAGAACACTTGGGACTGTGTGTATCCTGATCTTGCAGATCCTGTCTGTCATCTTTCTAAGGTCTGCCATGTGTGTACCCTAAGGCCAAACCAGTTCCTTACAACAGATGATTACATCTTTAGTTGTAGAACAGTACTGAACTGGTCTGTTTATGGCTGTTATAATTTTTTATGATCTTGCATCTAAACGGCTTTTAAAGAGGAGCTAAAGTCCCCAGACAACATTGTCCCAATAGACAGAGCACATTCACAAACACACAACAAGCTGTGTCTCATCTCTCTCTTTGCTGTGGATACTGGGTGATTTATGAAAATACAATTCAATCCAATTTGAAGCCACTCTAGCACACTGCCAATGGCTTTAGCCTAGTAGTCTGTAGGTGCAATCCTCCAGCCCAGAGGGCTAAGGTAATCCAATAAATATAACCGCAAGAGGAGCACACTACTTCTTGTGAACTTCACAGTTTATTAAGTGCAAAACAAAACCACTACAATGTTTCGGGTGCTTACTGCCCTGAGGAAGAAAGAAAGCTTTCTATCTCCTATGCCACAAGGGCTAATAAGTATATAAAACTAGCACATGTAGAGACTTTATCTTTTGCTAGACACATAATTAAAAAAAAAAAAAAGGATCCTGTGTCCCAATAGTCTGATTTTTTTTTAAACCAGCACTTTAGCAGAGCACGCCACCAGTGAACTTGCGATACAGAGAAGTACATTTCAGTAAATGTCTGTAAAATCGGTTCACGGTTTTGTATTGCTACTGTAAATAAACATGGAAACAAACCAAAAATGCATTAAACTCGGGCAGTAGATTGTTATATTGTTTCATAAGTAAACTAGGGATTAGAACTTGGGACTTCTTGGTCTGTTTGTTCCTATAAACACTGCATTTACATGTTGCGCCACCAGCAACTCAACTGTGCATAGAGACAGTGAATCCTGGGGTCAGGGGGCATGGCTCTTTGAAGGCAACATGGGCTATGAATTGTACTGGCAGCAACATGGAAGCCTCATTTGTTACAGAATCTATTACTTATATCTACTAAATGCAAATAACTATAGAAGAATCTTATTTTAGGATTTTTAAAAAAATTAAGTTTAGTTCTCCTTTAATTGGCCAAAATCAATTACCTGATCTGATATCTTCATAGCACCACTAAATTGATTGACACTGTTATCCTTTGTTTTCATTGAAGTGAAAATGTTGGGTTCTGGTTTTAAGAGTTAAAAAAATCTACTTGCCACCTTCAAAGCCATTCAAGGATCAGTATTTTGAATAATTTGGTAAATTCAACAAATTAATCAAAATATCGATAATTATTTTCCTTTTTCCAATCAACTGCTCGACACTATCAAGAATTAAAAAAAAAAAAAAAGTCAGGCTGAGCTAAGTTTCCTTTAAATCCCATATTCAGTCCCCATCGACCTGCAGAAACATCGGAAGAACATCTGCCCATGTATGGCTAGCTTAAATATATAAAAAAAAATCCTATCTCCCGATAAGGCAGGCCGAAAATTGGCCTACGATTGGGTGATCACCCATATATGATCCTACTATCGTCCAATACCGTACAACCGGATATTGGATTGTTTTTGCCCCTTAATTCTTATAGAAGCTACTGGTGTGATTCTACAGTGTCTTTCCATAGTGGGCATTGAAGTCTTTCCCATAGCAAACCCACATTTTTAAAGAAAGTTAAGGTGGGTACACACGGGGGACTTTTTGTCTCAACTGCGTGCCCGCTACTAGCGAGTGCTCAGCAGGGACAAATGGCTGGCTGTTCTGGCAATAGTGGTCGTGTCTGACAGTTCACATGACGATCGTGTGGTCCCATATGTAACAGCTCGATCACCTGTGATTTACCAGCAGGTCCGATTGCCCAATTATCCAATACGGGAGACTGAGCTTGGTCGCAGCTGCACCCACCCACACCAACTGGCACTATCAGTCAGCCGAAAATATTGTATGCTGTGTACCCAGCCTTATGTATGAAGTAGTGGGTTAATCCATTCTGATTATAATACTAGATATGTGCTCCATGCCTAGATTCCCTTGGATATATCCTTGAGTTTTATCTGTTGTGAAATTGCTTGATGTATATATTTGGCTAGACCTTCAGAATCTGTCCATGAACAAAGCCATTTATCATGTTGACAATTCTGCTCTCTATTATATAATTAAAAAGTAAACCCAGATATTACACACCCAAAATCTGAAATTGTAGGCAGGAATACCAATTACCGGTAAGTGGCAATTATGCTGGCCATACAGTAGGTAGACACAAGATAGGTTAGACGTTCGTTCATAGACTAACATCTAATGTCTAAATACTGTATTTTCCGCACACCAGTTCTTACCTTACAAAGTTCTCGTCTGGCCCATTCATTTTGTGATTGCAAGTCAATAGCAATAAACATCTGAAGGACATTGCAGGGACATCAGAAGGCACATACATAGTATATTGGCACCTTAAGACCATTGTCAGTGACCCTGATTCTATAAGTGTTTTAGGATATTTTCCAGTATGGCTGTACCCTGTTGTGAAGTATTGTTTATTGCTGTAGATATATAAATATATATAGTGCTTTAATTGTATTGTTACTTAGTTTGGGACTATTTTTTTCAGGCATAAATATCTCTTCCAATAACTGAAATCCCTGACCAAAAAAAGCAAGTGTCTGTCTGTCGCTTTGTGGCAATGAACCTTGAAGAAAAGCTAATAACACTTTTTACATTGCCAGGTCATTCGGTTCTATAGCAAAGTTGAGTTTGAATAGATATGTTATCAAATAGCAAACGCATATTAAGTTATAGGGCCTGATATACATATGACTGCTATACAGAAGCTGAGCAAACTTTGCAAGTCCGATCTGTGGGGAAATCACGCCAGTTCTGTGCTTAATGACAGGTTGGGTTTGTTTGCTGTCACACTTTGCAACTCTGCAGCAGTTAAAGTAACAAGCTCCCATTTCCCATTTATTACTTGACCAACCTCAGGCAACAACAAATGTGCATTGTCTGTAAAAATCTTGGGGAATTATCTCTGTATGGATGGTTGCTCTATAATTTTACATTTTAAACAATACAATTGTAACAGTTTTTTTTCTTGCATTTCTATTTTCAGTTCCATTCAGTACTGTAGATCTTCCCATGCAAAACATATGTAAGTATTAACTTGCACGTATCTCTGCATGTTGGTATTGCTACAGCATAGTTATTGCTTCCAATGGGGAATTTACATTTTTTTTATTGGAGTGTGGATATGAACAGGCAAAGAGGAATCCTCTACATTCACCAGTGTATTGATAGGACCTACCCTCATAAATCTGTAGGGGTGTAATAAGATGGGGATGAATCATTAATATTATAAAAATATACTGAAAAGTATATTATAAAGTATTCTAGACTGTTAACTATGTTCATTTTATGGTTGGTATTACTTGCTTAATTGTGTTTGTTTTAAAAAAAAAAATACCACTGACCTCTGCGATAGAATCCTGCCCAATGGTTAAAAGATGGGTAGCAGGTGGTAGAGAGAATGTAGGGATATGGGGAAAGGCAGAATCCATAAACAGAATGAACAACATCTTTCGTAAACAGTGGGGAAAGCTGTATAATCTTATAGTATATGAATGTGTTAAATGGGTTAATGCTCTTGGAGTAAATGTAAAATAAACCGTGTCAGAGTTCAGATTGCTGTAATAGTGATGATGACATCACTCCTGGCTAAACATTTGTTTTCTTCTAATCATTTGCACTAATCACTAATTGCCTATTGATCTGCCTGCTATATCTAACTTATATATGCAATAGGTCGTCTGTAGTTACTGCTTTGTAATGGGCTATTCTGTCCAGCGTTGTTTAAATTGTATTCATTTTATTATTAGTCATCTGATATTAATTCCATGTTCTCTAGAAACTTTGCTTTAAAGGGCATGTCCACCCTTATAAAAAATGTTCTACATATAATAGTATGCCTTCCCCCAGCCCCAACCGCTATAAAATAATTTTAAGAAAGTGCCCCGATCTTTACTTACCTTCCCTCTCTCCTCCGACGCACTGCCCTCTGGCACAAGGTGGCAGATTACGGAGTTTATTCTGTTTTGTTTTCTGTGGGTTATTCTTGGTATATCTAACCATGTAATATCCTGACTGAGTTCTTTAAAGGAAAAATTTAAAAACCCATCTGCAGTGCACCCTGGTTTATACTGCACTAAATGTTACATTTTTACAAGATCGTTTTCTTTAAAAATGTCCATCAGTGATGGCATCCACCGTCAAGCTAATGGCATTCACCAGTAATGCCCCCTGCTGGTTGATACAGGAGCTGTTCTGGACATGCTCCAGTTCCTACTGACCAGTTTAGAGAAGAATACACGTTTTAGTCCATTCGACAAGTTTCTTGAAGTTTTTAACTTTTCCATTAAAGGGCATCTATAGTGGGAAAATGACCTTTCTTTCCATGTGTTCTATAATTCCCCACAACCCCCAGAGTGTCTTCACTTTTTTCAGATTCCCTATCTAACTGTCCTGAGATACACCAGTTAGAAGAATACGATTGCATTCCTCTACTCCTACTTGGACTGTCAATCAAATCCCTGTGGCGTGATCCCCCCCCCCCCCGCTCTGTAATAAACATAGAGATAACGGCATTAGCAGGGGTAGAGAGGTAGCCTTGATGTTAGATATAAGGCTGCACTTGACCCCCCTTCTTAATAGCTTTCACGATTGATGATGGGTCACAAAGTGAGAGATCGTAAACTGTACTGTTCTCCTTCGTGTCTCCAGGACAGCTTGCCTTCTATTGGTCACTGTGCGTGGGTGTGTTTTTCAGGATGTTGAACTTTTAACTCCTACTGCACTTGATAAGCTTGTCAGTTAGCCGGAGGTGAGACATGGAGGAGGTAACAGGGGAGGGGGAAGGGGGGAGTGCTGCACACAGATCTGACACCATGGTTAAACAGAGTCACTGACATAGATAGGATTAAGGCAGCACAGAGTACATGAATTTAACTTTGCAAAGGGGCAATGGGTTTTTTTCCACTATAGATGCCCTTTAACGTTGTGTTGTAGTCTTACACTTGTTTTGCAAACCACATAACCTAATAAAGATCTGAGGAGTGAATAAATAGACATCTAGGCTATATTTTTATAGTTTGTATGTTGTTGGGATACTTTTTATATCTTGCATGACTTTAAAGGGCATGTCCACCTCCCAAACTAAAATTTTACCAACTACTGGCCCTACAGAAAAAAAAAAATCCTTACCTTACATCCCTGCTCCTTGTGGTTCTCCTGTGCCTCTTCAAAGTTCAGGAAACTGCTGAGTATAAGCTGTCAGTGACTCATCCGGTGCCTCTTTCCTTGCTAACCTCAGCAAGGTCTGAGGCATACTCAGTAGAGCCCTTTTCCCACCTCTCCCACCTGATCCCTCCGTGGCTGGCAGTTAACGAACTATAAAAGCTTTTTCCACAATGCAGGGCATACCTTCCCACCCCCAACCGCTATATTCAAGTGTAAAAGCGCTTCCAATCTGTACTAACACCTCTTCGTTCCTGCGCTGTTCTACACTGAAGGCAGCTGTGATTGGCTGCCTCTTACCCAATCACAGCCGCGGCTGCCGGTCCGGCCCCCTGTTTGCAGTTCCGGCGGGCAGGGGTGCCCAGACCAGAACAGCGCAGGAATGAGGAGGTGTAAGTACAGATTGGAAGCGCTTTTACACTAATGAATATAGCGGTTGGGGGTGGGAAGGTATGCCCTGCATTGTGGCAAAAGTTTTTATAGAGCGTGGACATGCCCTTTAACACATTTTCTGTTGCATGATGTTATTTGCATAAAAATGTGTGACTTCCCTGAGAACTTGGGCTGTTCGTTAAAAAGTATTTTGCTTTAGAAACTGAGGTGTAGAACTGAGGACTTGTGTATTATTTTGTCTCTCTAATCTCCAATATGGTTTAAAGATACCATAGATTAGAATGGGTCGTGGCTCTGTTAAACTACTAACAGTCTTTCGCCTTGTAACTTACTACGAATTTAGTGGGTTTTTTTTTCTGATAGTTTAGAAATCCTCTATCCCATCTGGTGAGTAGGGTAAATATTTAGGTTATATGCTATTAACCTTTTTTCAGTATTTATTCCTCACAAGCATGCTGGATGACATTTAGCTTTCCTCCCTCACTATTTACAGGAGGTTACACAGCATCAAACTCTGAAATGGCAAAGCACCAAGATGCAAAATTCTTAGCGAGTTGACATGAAGGGAAGAGACCACTCCAAATGGCTTTATAGAAGTGTAGTGTGGTTGTGTTCACATGCCTCCTAATTTCACTTCACAGCCTTGTATGGGTGCTTAGTTTTACTAACGGTTTACTAACGGCTCTGTTTCTCCTTTTCATGCTTTCTGACTGGATGCACAGATCCCCTGCAAATCTTGGCTTCAAAGAATAACAAACACTAGTCACATTTTGAGAGCTTACTTCACTTCATTTTGTGTTCACCACTGCCTTGGTTAGACTTCACGCTGCTGCTTTACTCCTGTGCCTTAGCGACCCAAAGATTAATAACTTAAGCCAACTGCAGACCTTCTTGTTGGTTTTTGCATTCTAACGCACAGCCATGAGGCTTAATTCGAAATTGTGCAGTTTTGTGTTGCTGCCTGTGTATTTTTTCATGTTTGTGTACAGTGCCCTCACATTTATACCATGGTATTTTCTTACCAATGCAAAGAAGAAAATAGAAATGGCAAAACAAGTCAAAGCTAAGCCCGTGTCCGACAAACCCGGAAGTCCGTACCGGGCTGTCAGCCATTTTGAGTCACTGGCCACCATAGACTTTCCAGGAGCAGATACCCTTGATAAGCTATTTGAACATTCTGTGACAAAGTTTGGAAAAAGAGATTGTCTTGGCACTAGAGAACTCCTAAGTGAAGAAAATGAGAAGCAACCGAACGGGAAAGTGTTTCAGAAGGTAATTGCTATATTATGAAACTGCATTATTACTCTGCCTGAAAAACGCTACAGGTCTAAGCCTCTGTTAAAATTGTTCCCCCCCATTTTTTTTATTATAAGGTGTTCTTTCATTTTTCAACAATGATTGTATGTTGGGGTAGTTTACTGTAAATTAATGTTAATTTCTTGAGAATACCTGTTATATTTATTAAGAAGATTTTTTTTTTTCCAGAGAAACAAAATACCCCATAAACCCAGCGAGACATGCTTATTAAAGGATCAATTTACTTATTTTTTGAAAAGAGCATTAAAATATAGTACAATATATAACTAAGCTCTCTGCCTACTGTACTTCGAGTGCCTGGTGTTCCATTGCTGCTCTTTTTCTGGGTACTTTGGTAACTGCCTTCTGACTTTATATCCCCTGTCCTCTTCCACGAGGCAATTAATTGGTGACCAAAGACATAGCTTAATGCAGTGACTCCAGCAGAGCAGTGCAAATTGCCTACGGTACATTAAAATGAGAACCGATTAGATACAATAGAGGAAGTGGCTGGCACATTTAGCATTCATAGTAACATAGTAAGCATTTTTTATGCTATTCTATATTTTCTATGCTATAAAAATGAGTACAGTGTTCCATTAAAGTCCTAGTACAACATTTTCAATTCTTGCAATTGTACCTTGTAATCTTGTAGATTTTTTAGTATTTTTGCAAAACACTAACTAGCTATATGGTTTTGAAACCAATCTACCCTATGCCTTATTCTGTGTTTTGGTTACTGAAAACATACTCTTCCAATGAGGGCAGGGAGCAGGCAGTCAGTGTCCATCTGGCATGTACCCACATGCTCACAACTCGAGCAGTAATGAATAAAAATAACTAAATACACTACAACTTTTTTTCAAATTCACATCCGATTCTATTTGAATTTGCATGTGATTTTTGCAAAGATTTGCAATACACTATAATGATCTACGTCAGGGGTGCCCATTCTGGCCCAGACTGGGATCCGCACTAAGCAGCAACCCATCCAGTAACCAGGCCACTTTTTTACCCTGTCTTGAACCACACTGGACCACCCAAACTCCTCCCACACACAGACTCCTCCTACTGATATGTCCACCCACATGGGCTGCAATTTTTCACTGGTCAGGCTGCATGTGGCCTGCAGGCAGTGGGTTAGACATCAACGATTTACTTGTAATTGTTCAGTGGGCCACAGACAAGTGTATAGCTAGTTTTACGGTACAGACACACAAAAAAAAAAAAAAAGCATTTGGGAGGTTGATTGTACAGGATTTATATGGTGCTTCACATTTACATGGGATGCAGCTATAACAAATAGAAACAGTCTGCCAGGCATATCATTGAATTGCAGCCAACCTTATAATTATTCATAACCTGCACAGACTAGGGCTTTTTTTTTTTCTTCGCTGCATTTTTAGGCAATTTTCCGAGCATGAATGTCCTAGATATGTGTGTAACCGTGACATGTCCCTTTAAGTTGATCACTTAGAGCATATTTTATCATCAGCTTTAATCTGTTATTGCTATTCATTGTAGAGTTGTGTATTATGCATTCTCACATAAGAGATATTAAGTAACCTTAAGTATGTACCATTATGTTGCAGCTGATCTTGGGTGAATACTCATGGCTGAGCTATGAAGAGGTTAGCTTGAGAGTTGATCGTTTTGGGAGTGGCTTATCTGCACTAGGACTGAAACCAAAGAGCACCATTGCAATATTCTGCGAGACCAGAGCAGAGTGGATGATCACTGCCCAAGCATGCTTTAAATACAATTTCCCATGTATGTACTTATTGAAATACTTATGTACTAGCATTTTGTTTTGCATTGTTAAAGGCATACTCCTGCTTAAGGGGCAAATCCACCCTTCCTAATTTTACATAACTAATTTTTACCCTCCCCAAACACATTTTTGCTGTTCTTACCAAAAATGCTTTTAACCCTTCACAGCCCAATTACTCTCTGGCTGGTAGAAGTCACCTCTGCAGCTGTATGTGTAGTTAATAAGGTGGACATGCCCTTTAAACATTGTTCTTGCTGACCACATCTGGTTCTTTAAAAACTAGCAGGCAGATTGCTTGTGAAGGTTCTCATTCATCCAGGTCATGGTATATCTGTTGTATTCAATTAGATCAACTGGACTTGAAGTTTAGTTCTTGAAGACGTTTCGCTAGTCTTCCGACTGGCTTTCTCAATTGCTCTGATTTGTATGTGGGGGAGACCAAACTGCAACTGCATCAACGTATGGCCCAGCACAGAAGAGCCAATTCCTTGGGTCAGGACTCAGCCATGTACCTGCATCTTAAGGATAAAGGACATACCTTTGAAGATTGTAATGTTAACATATTGGCAAAGGAACTTGACTGGTTCAAGAGAGGTGTTAAGGAGGCCATTTACGTGAAAATAAAGAAACCAAGCCTAAATAGAGGTGGGGGGGGGGTTCGACACATCTGTCTGCCATGTACAATGCTGTTTTGGCACCTTACTCTGGGCGTTCCTATAACACCTCTTAGCCACTATCCAATCACGCCCTTAACACTTGGCTGTGATATGCTAATTGGGATTTTCCAGGGTACATAATTGCCACAGATCCTTGTACAAGTCATTCTGAATTGAGAAAGCCAGTCGGATGACCACCGAAACTTCTTCAAGAACTAAACTTCAAGTCCAGTTGATCTAATTGAATACAACAGATATAGCAGGCAGATTCAATAAAACTTCTTATCGTTAAAAACGGTGCTAATTTTGCCCCAACCAATCAGATGTTAGCTTTTAAATGTTAAATAAGATCTGAATTAGCACCATTTTTAACAATAAGAACTTTAATTGAATCTCCCTGATATTTTATTGCCCTGCTTTACAGTTAATATTTGGAATGGTTCATGTTTTTTGCAGTTCACAAATTTTAGCAAAATAATGTTTCTCTTCCAAAAATATAAATGGGTGTGATTTGGGGCATGTGGCCTGTGTTTTAGGGGTGGAGTTAAGGGCACCTGTATTTTTGGCCTATAGGCTTCAGAGTACCTTTCCTTTTAAGGACATGTATGAAATCCTACATGCTGCAGTTCTAAGTGTCATTGCACTAAATACATGCAGTATGCATACATCACACTTCTTATTGAAATGCGAACCAGCCTTTTGTCATGTAGATTTAATGTGTTAGGGTCTTAAAGGAAAAGGTGACAGTTCTACTCCAGAGATGTAAATCCAGCCCTGTACTGTATATGATGACCTTTTCACCTAAACAACATCTTTCCATTCAGAGTACAAGGTTAATAGTATCCCCTGAATGGCACCCAAAGGGTTAACAGCAAGGGGTTCATGACAGGGCAGGATAGGATGACGGTTGCCAGGTGGTGTGAGTTTAAACTCAAAGAAGCAGATTGGATAAAAATCTCGGGGTTCAGGATAGGAGGGTTGGGTTGCTAAGGGGAGTAGGCTAGGGTCAGGAAAGCAGGGATTGGGCAAAAAAGTGGCGGGAGAACAGAGGGGACAGGCAAGCTAAGCTTCAAAAGGAGTAGGGAGACAAGAAAAATCAGTCTTTGACAGGAGAATCAGAGCAACACCCACCCACCCCTCCCTTGACATTTTAACCTTTTCAGGGGGGGGGAGGATACTAGGAGACATTTCTCTTGGAATGCTGGCCACGGTTTAACCTGTCTGATCATTTAATTTAGTTTTGCGTTTAAGGGCGAGGACAAGGTCCTCACTGCTTCGTCACAGCTTGGCGGGTCCCTGTCGGTCGGCCATGGGAAAATAATAGTGGACGAGAATTATGGAGACAACGTGGTATTGGTCTAACCCCAAGGTGGGTGGCCAGTGGTGACGTTGGCGAATATGGCGCCATTTAATTGACACAGGCCTGCTGAAGCAGGCAATGCGTTTCAGTGGGGAGTATGTTTAACTAACAGGAATTTTGGCCGGCTGACAGGGACTTATCTTTAATACTAACAAATTGCTTTGAAAATCAAATTGTTTTAAATCAAATTGTTCTTTAAATATAATGTCTTCACAAGGTTATTATTTGTTACATATGTACCATTGTAATGTTCAGTTTCAAATATACATATATGTTAACAAAAAGGATATTAATTGCTATCTGATAATAAAATAAAGCTGTGGCCAGTACTTTATCCAACTAATATGGTGTGGTGTCCGTTATTAATAGTTAGAAGTAAGAATTAGCCTTGCCCTTATGTCATGTATTTGTGTACCAGTTATTTATTACCAACAAATGTTAATAGAACTTCAGTGTAATCTGCAAATTTCTGTTTTGTGGACTAGAGAAAAAATACCTAATCTTCAACTTTTATATCCAGTGAAAAATGTTGACATGCTCATGTGAATAATACTGAAATGGAGCCTGCACTTTAGGAAATGTTAACAGGAAATAAGCATTTTCAAGGGTTATTAAAAGGCAAAATACCAGAACAAGATATTCAATGGATAGCTGGAATTCCTGCCTAATCTCGTAAAAACTACAGTAGTTTAAAGGGCAGATCTTGTAAATTATTGCACATTTTCCCAATTTTAATGGTGTATGTGAATGTGTTCTTTTAACAGTAGTCACACTGTATGCAACACTTGGAGAGGAAGCTGTAGCTTATGGCTTAAGCGAATCAGGAGCCACACATTTAGTCACCAGTTCTGAACTCTTGGAAACCAAATTAAAGGTGTGTATTGGTACCGCTTCATAAACCCTGATTTGCTATAAATATAGTATATTGGCTCATCTGTAGATCAATTTGGCTTTTGTGATTTCAGAATGTACTGCCACAAGTCACAGACCTTACTCATGTCATTTACATTGGCAAGAAAAATATTAAGAGTTCTGAATATCCTGCACAACTAGAGATCCAAAATATGGAAGCTGTTGAAGAACTGGGAGCCAGACCAGAGAACTGTAAGTGTTGATACAGTGTTAATTTAATACTTGCATAAAATTCACTTGTCTTTAAATTCCCAGAAAAGAAGATGAGTAATATTTTAAACCTCTCTATACCATGACTTTTATCTACTGTAGGAAGTTTTCTGGTTGTGGATCAGCCCACTTTAGAATAGTTTATTTTTCTATCTAGACAGGGAGGAATAACTGCATATATGAATGTATACATATATTATGCATACCTACACTTATATAGATATCTCTTTTTATTGTTTATTTATAAAAATAAGCTATGTTTTCAGGTGGCATCACTCTATATGTGTTAAGTTATGTTTACATGTTACATATTTTGTGGCTAAGAAAATAACCTGCTTGGCCCACAATAAAATGTGTGTAAAGTCTCCTGGTATCATAAGATTATGACGTTTGGATTATTTACATTTGCAGTGGAGAAACCTCCAAGTCGCCCCCTGCCTACAGACCTGGCAGTTGTTATGTATACCAGTGGTTCTACTGGCAGGCCGAAAGGTGTAATGATGATTCACAGCAACCTCATTGCTGGTATGGCTGGACAATGTGAACGGATACCAGGACTAGGGTATGTATCTCTTTTGTGGTGTTAATCCTGCAGAAAACCTGATGTGTTTAGTAGTTGGGGGACAGTACACATTGTACTCGGAAATAAAAGTGGATGGAATTTATTTTATATTACAATTTTGGCTTCTTTAGCAGTTGGGGATTTAGCATTTATTGCAAATAAAGAGTCCAGAATCTTCCTAAAGCTAAAATGTTTATTTTGTGTGTCTTTAGGTCAGTATATGAAAATTCCAATTATACTAGTTAAAGACCATGAGGCAAAAGCAGCTGCTTTCACCCTAGTGTCGTTCTAAGTATTTTATTCTGCTTTTAATCCATGTTTAATTTTGTGTTCATTGGTGTAGCTACAAATAACAACTAAGTGTCCCGATGCAGAATGAGCATATGGATCACTCCTCCCCTGCATCAGTGAATCCGTAGGATCACTCCTCCCCTGCATCAATGAATCCATAACACCAGTGCCACTCAGGAAAAATACCAAAAAGAGTCCTCTTGATGACCTTGATGTGGGGTTTACAGTGGCTGACGTGGTGTAGCCTTGCATCTGTGGGGAGGGTACAAATGCCCCTTGGCCCCGTTGTGGTTGCAACCTCCTACTCCCCTGTTATTTGTGTTAACACAATAGTCAGGCTCCTCTTTCTTCCATTATGTTACCTCCTAGTAGAAGTGACCTCGGTAATTTAAAATAGGGCTTATTTTGGGCTGAGTGTTGGACAGGAGTAACTGGTGGCTCAACTTGATTATATTTAACAACAACCAGTAGTTGAGGTGGACTTGGATCCCTTATGAGAAAGGGGCTAAATATGACAAAAGGGAATGCTATACATTTTCTGGTTAGACATTAATGGTAACAAAGAATAGCAACTCTTGAGTGAGTAATTGGTATCCATGGGTTAAAAGCATACCGTATGCAAACTTCTGCATTACTGCACTCCAGTTTCTTGCAATTAGCTGTACTTTTGAAAATGACTGAATGTTCTTTCTTATAATAGCAGCCAAAGATAAAATGGATTTGCTTAGCATTTCACGGTGTCCTTTTAGAGGGTTCATGATATGCTACAATCTACATCTGTATGTTCCTGAATTTCACAGTGTCCCTTAACGGGTTCACCATACGCTACAATCTAGTCCTTTATGTTTTTTTAATCATTGCCAAAAACACACACACCCCTTTTTACACCTTGATGACAGGAGAGAATCAAAAGGAGTAAAAAGGAAAAATTGGTAAACCTGCACATACACAAATATAATCCCTAATCTGTAAACAAAGAAAGGCAATGTTAAGAGGAATACCAGGTTAGTTTTTTTTTTTTTTTTCTTAAGCTTAGTACACACAGTACAGATCAGTGAAAGATGACAGACAGGATCTGCAAGATCCTGTCTGTCATTCAAAGATCTGCATACACACAGTCCTGAGTGTTCTCCCTATACAATCATAAGGAGAACTTTTGGGACTGTGTGTTTCCATCAGCCGTGCTAGACTCCTCTATAGGGAGTCTCGTTCAGGAAACAAAGGTACACACAGTAATGATAAAGCCCCAATACCGTCGGATCCGACTGTATCAGGGCTTTATCGTTACTGTGTGTACCCAGCTTTATTCTTGTAATAGATAAAGGGGCTTATTTAATTAGAGGTGCAAACATTTTCCTCTTTTCAACTGCAATTAGAAAAAAATTAACATCTGATTGGTTAGTACAGATTAATGCCGAGTACACACCAGCCGATATTTATATTTAATATCAGCTGGTGTGGGGCAGCCGGCTGTAACAGTCATCCGTTCGTTCGTCCGATCGATTGTGTGGTTCCCTATGGGAACGCACGATCTATCGATTCGTAGATTCGGCTGCGACCGGACGTTGGTCCCAGCCGAGCAATCACTTGTAGCGAGCACTCGGTCGGGACAAATAGTCAAGCCACAAAATTGTGGATCTCATTAAATAGGCCCCATAATGTTTAATTTTCTATTCCAAAAATTCATACTCTTAATTTTTTTTTTTTGTTTTTTTATAAACCTAAAGCAAATGCATTATCACACCTATTGTCTCATTTCCTTCTCAGCCCCAAGGATACCTATATAGGCTACTTGCCCTTAGCACATGTTCTTGAGATGACTGCAGAGATTTCATGTCTTACGTATGGTTGTAGGATTGGGTATTCATCTCCACTGACACTGTCAGACCAGGTAAGATACTCGTAATAAAGCTACACAAGCATTCTGGTAACCTGATGCTGTTTTATTTGCAACAACCAATCTGATGACACAATTTATTAGTCTACTGCAATTAGAAAAAAAAATCTGTACACATTTGTTGCTGCAGGTGAAAATCTGTGCGTGAAATGACTAAAGTGACTCTTCTATATAAAGTGATGTTTTTCGTATTTAAAAACCTGAAATTTCCTCTGTCTAGTATATAAATATTTAACTAATTTCTCCTATTAAGAGAACATTTAAAAGAGCAGTATTCGTTAAGTCCATATAGGGTCAATGTATTAAGTTTCTTGATCTATAAAGTTTCACGTTGCGATAGCAGTATTGCTCTATCTCCACCCCTTCTGGGAACTGGTATGTGGTTTATGTATTTGAGGGTAGATATATCATGTCCATACTCCAAAAAATGTTTAGCAACTGTCTTGTTTGTCTTTTTGTCTCTAAATGCTGTATGGATGGCAGACCTGTGCCCATCCATATGAAGTCAGAGTTCCGTTTTTCCCACACATAATAAATTACACGGGCATATAATTAAATAAATAACGTGGGTTGTTGTACACGTAATGTTATATTGAATCTTAAATTATTCCCCAAAATTGGATGTAAACTTGGTCCCTGGAGTCATGTAAGTCATGGTTATATATGGTTTTAGATAAAAGGTTTGAAAATGTATTGCACATGCCACTACTCTATGCATTTAGAGTTGTGATGTTGACTGGAGGGGTGTGGCTAAATGATTAAAGGGTATCTCCACTCATAATTTCAAGGTTTAGGCATCTAGTTCTATTGAAGAACGGGAGGTAAAGGAGCTGTGCCTTACCGTCCGTTCTTCAATAGAACAAACAAGAGACTGGTGAGCAGTTAGGAAACTTGCTCGCTCCCCCGGCGCTTAGAAGACAAGGTCCATCGGGACCTGTCAGACTATGCGCATAGATTGCGCATAGAAGACAAGGTCCGTCAGGACCTGTCAGACTACGTGCCGGGGGAGCGAGCGGGTAAGTTTCCTAACTTCTCACCAGTCTCCTGCTTGTTCTATTGAAGAACGGACGGTAAGGCACAGCTCCTTTATCTCCCGTTCTTCAATAGATCTGGATGCCTAAACCTTTAAATTATGAGTGGAGATACCTTTTAAAAAATAAAAATAAATAAATCCATGAGCACTTTTGTTTCAATGTTCTGTTGGCTTGCGGAAGGTCCAAGACAAGGACCGAAACGTTGCCTGTGACACGAATATGTTCTAAATAATAAAACACATTTAATAGGTTTCCAAGAGTGCACTGACTACTGGATATATCTGTATCTGATATATCTATATATCTGTATATCAGGTAGCATCTGATTGCCTGCCTTCTACAGTGTATCTGTTTAGCTATGATTGTTCTCTATTGACTTTTTTGAGTAACTTTATTTGTTTGATTTAATCCTAAAATGTATAGACTAGTGGGTATTATTCTTTGTGTTGCTTCAATTTTTATTTTAGAACTCTTGTTTTATGTAAGTGTTCTGTGGGAGAAGGTTATTTAAATGTTCAACTGTATTGCTCTTATAACCTACAGCCTGTCCTCAAACACGCTATTGTTCTCTCAATTGAGCATTTAGCATAGACACTGGCAACTATATTTATGGCAAGGCAGGGAGCCAGAATTACCCAGCGGCATGTTTTCTTGTTTTTCAACAAAACCGTTTCTGTTGTATATTGAATTGGGTAACCTGATGCTTTTCACCTTTTGCTAAATTAAAGCAATATGGCTAAAGAGCTGTCAGTCAATTGCTTCCTGTTGGTTACAACAGAAGTACTTTGTGTCGCTTACATAAGCCATTGTTGCATAGAAACAAACAGATGCTTGATATAGCAAAACAGAACAAAATAAGCAGAACAATATGTTGTCATCACTATAAAGAGAGATGTTCAAACTAAAACAGGCCAGAAACTGTTGATTAAATTTGACACTCTCCCTGTCCTCTGTTTAGGGAGAAAGGAAGTTTACAGTGTGCTGCCGAGTCTCCCTAAAGCATTTTTAGATCTGTTAGCCCCAGAAGACCCTGGGGGAGAACAGATAGCCAGAACTGATATACTCTGTGCTCTTTCTGTTATACCAGAAAAGGGAATTTTGGGTCCTTTTTTTAAAGAATGTCTCTTGTATATATTTTTGTTTATCTGTGCAGGTGTATAATTTCAACTGGCTCAGGAAAGGCTTAGTCCTTGAAATGAGATTTCTGGTAATCCCAGAAATAGATTTGGTTATCATTGGCTGTTCACATCATAACCATACAAAATTATAGCATGGTGGCCATCCACCACACAGTGAGAGCAGTGAGTGCTGCCACTGGTTATCTTGGCAAATTATGTAATAAGAGTAAAAGATCTTGGCACTGATAGCAAAAAACTGGAACTTATAGTAAATGGAACAGTGTTTAGACTGGCAGCCACAATAAATGAAACAAAACATTAGGTACTGGCATTAATCTGCAATAGATATAGTATCAACCTTACACAGGCCACCATTCAATGGCTATGTGCTTGTTCATATTAAAGGGCATGTCTGCCCCCAAAACTAAAATTTAACCCACTACTGACCCCACTGTGTGGTGTTAAAAACCCTTACCTTACCCCTTAGCTTCTTATGGTTCTCCTGCAGGGCCTGTTCAAATTTTAAAAAATTGAAGACTAGGAGCTGTCTGTGAGTCATCTGATCCCTGCTGCTTCCTTATCCTCTTGGGAGGTTTCTGGCACCCTACCTTTTATAAAAAAAAAAAAAAAATTCTGTAGTGTACGGCACCCAAGCCCACCCCCAACAGTCATATTCGTTTTGTTAAAAAAGTAACAGAAATGTACTTGCATTGCTTCGTTGCCCTGGCACTCTTCATTGCCAGCAGCTGCGTCTGTGATTGGCTGCCTTTCAGCCATTCGCGGCTGCCAATCCGGCCCCCTGCTTGCAACTTCCTACAAACAGAGTGCCAGGGGAACGAAGCAATTTAAGTACATTTCTGCTGCTTTTTTAAACAAAAGAAATAGGGCGGTTGGGGGTGGGCTAGGGTGTCCTACACTATAGAAAAACTTTTCTTCTGGGTGGAGATTACCCTTTAACCTTATAATACAGAGATGGAGATTTGTGCATGTTACACTCAACACACCTAGTATTACAATGCTAGGGACTTGCGATTTGTCTGCAGTGGGAATGCAAATCCTGCTTCAGCTCTATCTTTAATACAGGACTAGTCCAGGACTAACCTGGCAAATGAAAACTGTACGTGCTGTAGCTACTTAACGATATTGTGAGGTAGGAATAATGAATCCTACCTCCCTGCCCCATGTCCATTTTTTAGAGTATTATCTTTTAAAAGCTAACTTCCCAGTGAGATGCCATGCTAGAGAATTTTCGGAATTCTACTTTAAAGTTGGAGAGTTACTCAAATGTAGATTAAAGTTTTCCATGAAGTCTTACTTAGCTGATGTGCAAAGCAGGGAAATGAACACTATAAATATTAAAAATAATCTTTAACCCAAATGACTCGCTGTTTCCTGTGATGTTTCTTCATCGTTTAATCCTTAATGTTAAGTTTAGAACCATTATTGACTCAGTTTCAAACTCTAGTAACCTTTTTAGGCAAACATTCAGAACCTCTTACATATGAGTAACTAGTAATGTTATTTCTGTGTTTCCAACTAAAAAAGAACAGAAGTGAAGTCATAGGGTGAATGGAAAGAAAATAGCTATGGTAACTTTCTATTCCAGGAAGTTTGTTTTTTTTAAAAGATGTATTACTTTAACCTCTACAAAGCGTGTGTGGGTGTGTATTTCTACAGTGTTTTGCATTCCACCATTTGAAAAAGATATTATGCATGCCCACATTAGTACCATGTTCTGTACTGGACCAGCGTTAGATGTGTGACCTGTATATTAGCACAGGGCAGATCAGAGAGAGAACCATCCTGTTAGTGCACGTAATCTACCGTATGCTGACTGTTGCATTAAAGCATTGGCTGAGTGTGTCATCAACAGCACTCGTACCCCATGAGAGATGCAATAACCCTCAACTTACTGGCACACGGCCCACATTGGGCAGAATTTCACCTAAGGCCACCCCTGGTTTTACATTTCAATGTAGAATGCAATACATTTACAATATTGTTAATCTTTTAAAGAAAATTCAGAGACGTATTTCCCTTTTATGTGGGTTTTTTAAATATTCTGCCCAAGTGGAGAATATTGTGGAAGGAAGTAGTTTCCTGAACTGCAAGATAAGAATTTTTCTGTGTATGTGGGTTTGCTGTAGAAAAGCCGTGTTCTCATGTAATTTCTGCCATCTTTACACGTGATCCTGCAGCTTTTATCATCGCTAAGCAGATCTAAGTAAATGGCTACCCTATTTAGGATATATATATATTTTTTTAAAGGTGTTTTGCACATAATGTTATATATTATACGGTTCACTAAAAAGCTTTTAATGATCTATATTTAAGTTGGAAAACCTGTTCACTGTTTTTTTTTTTTTTTGTCTTTTTCAGTCTAGCAAAATTAAGAAGGGTAGTAAAGGGGACTGCACTGTCCTGAGGCCAACTCTAATGGCTGCTGTGCCTGTAAGTTTCTAGATGTTTGTTTGGGGATTGGAACCAATTTATAGTAATGAGAAAAATACTCCTTTATAGCTTCTGTAATATTTGTATATTAAATGTATTTGGTTAGTCTATTACCTCTACTTTCAAAATCTATAAATATATACAAACTTCTTGCTCCTGTTACTCTTGCCACCTTTGTCACCACACAGGCGTCAATAGTGACCAATTGGAATAGGACAATTCCCTGTCGCATTCTGATTAGATGGGACCGTGAATAAAGACCTTGCTAATTTGTGAGCTACAACTTATTGTGTGCTTGTTGGTTGTTTTTCAGGAAATAATGGACAGAATTTATAAAAATGTTATGAGTAAAGTACAAGAAATGAATGTGTTTCAGCGAACGCTCTTTAAGCTTGCCTACGATTACAAACTGGAGCAGATAAAGAAGGGATATGATGCTCCCTTATGTAATGTGTAAGTAAAACACAACTTGCATGATCCAATTGTTTGTTAGCACGTTTGCTATAGAAAGTATTATAAATGTACATGCCTTAGCTGCACTTTAGTTTTAAATATATATATTCTTTTAGGTTACTCTTCAAGAAAGTTAAAGCTTTATTGGGAGGAAATGTGCGCATGATGTTGTGTGGAGGTGCACCCCTATCTCCACTGACACAGAGATTCATGAATATCTGCTTTTGCTGCCCTGTCGGACAGGGCTATGGATTAACAGAGACCTGTGGGGCTGGAACTATTACTGAAGGTAATGTTGTCTGAAACAGGGATAGGCAGTGTGTTCTGCTTAGATGTCCCCCAATGTCCTCTGCTACAAGAATAGTGTCTAGTGGCTCTAGTTGTTGGCCAAATACAGCATTTCCTTTGCTTAAGCTTGACCAGGTTCATATTTGATAATAATGATGACTCCATTTATAGTTTACACTTTGTACTGATCTTAAAAGTGACACAACCTCTTTCCACTGCTTGTATTCTGTTGAACAAAATTTTATATGGGAGATCTACTTTGTTCCCCCCCCCCCCCCCAGTTCTTCTTCTTTAAAGTTTTTATTTAGCCAGAGAGAGATTTATTATATTTAGAGCTTGAATTGCTAAAACCACTACACCCCTTTGAAAAGGTTGTTTTCTAAAACTGTATGATGTTGGCAGTCAAGGAACTTATCTTTTAAATCCAATAAGCTCCTTACTTGTGTCATGTTGATAATTGCCATGCTGACCAGGCTGTATGTAAAATTAAAGCTTTCCAGTATTATGGTAGCTCTATGAAAAGACTGATATTTCTAAACAAGATTTTTTTTCACGGATTTACTTAAAGGGGAATTTCAGTGGAAATACATATACTTTTAAGAAAAAACAGCAGTATTTTTAAACTAATACTTTTTAAAATATTGATATTTTCCACTGAACATTGCCTTTAAGGGCTTCCTGTTCATTAATGGATCGCATCCTTTAGTATGTTGCAGTTATGACTTAATTCTTCACATCGCTGTGCACAAAAATTCCTGGGAAATTTTCATCCCCATAGTATGTGCACTACTACTATACACTGCTGCATGATGGTGCAAATAATCAATATTATTGAAAAATGATCAGGCAGTACTAATCAATGTGCCCTCTTACACCATCGACCTTAAAGGGACCGTTCAGTGGAAATTATCAATATTTTTTTAAATTGTTAGTTTGTGTAATGCCTTCTTAGTTATTCTACATATTCTCTTCCATTTTGAAAAATCAGTTGATGTCATACCCTTTGCTGTTCCCTGCTGTTGACATTAGTGAGCTGACATTTCAGGTTCTAACGGTCCTTCTTCCCAGGATGCACTACATCCTTGGAATGTTCCTAACAATAATTTCTACTGATTGGCTGTTGGATGGGTAGATCTCTACTGAGCAACTGAATCAACTCAGGCTCTGGGTCAAGGGCAAGACCATAACGGTCTCTATAAGGGGTCCTGCAAACAGGAAGTCAGTATTTCGATTGCATTTATTTATACACAGACAAAATGCTGAATTGGCAGATTAAGGTCATAGGATGAAAAAATACTGCTTTTTTTTTTTTTTCTGAAAAGTATGTATTTGCACTGAACTTCCCCTTTAAACAGATTTCATCTTAAAATCTGCTCATGATGCTGCAGCCTTGGGTAGGATTGACCGAAAATGTCCAACCACCTTTCAATCACTAAACTGTTCAAAGCATTGATGGGTTCAGTCTGTCTATCCAAAGGGGGGAAAAGAATAAAGGATTATTTATTTTTTTTTCTTCTAGTTTGTGACTACAGCACTGGCAGAGTAGGGGCTCCGCTAACCTGCTGTGAAGTTAAACTACGAGATTGGCAAGAAGGTATTATGCCATTTATTTATTTATTTTTCATATTCGCTTTGTTCTAGGTTTTCTACAAATATTCCATCCGTCCTCCATTTAAAACTAGTTTTGTTGCGGCATATACATATTGCCACCTTTTAAGGAATGCTCCTACAGTTCCTGTTTTGCAAGTTACACACTAACATCCTCCTTATTACTTGTTAATCAATGGCAAATGTGTAGTTCTGCTAGATCTGTAAAAGATGTGCTGTGGCTAAAACATTTCTTTTTAATTAAGGTGGTTATACAAATCGAGACAAGCCACATCCTAGAGGGGAGATCATTATTGGAGGGCACAATGTTTCCATGGGGTATTTCAAAAAAGAAAATTCAGAAGATTTCTATGTTGATGAGAATGGGCAAAGGTGGTTTTGTACAGGGGACATTGGAGAATTTCATGCTGATGGCTGCTTGCAAATAATCGGTAGGTGGGAATCTGGCAACTATTCCATACCCATTTCTGTTTTTCTGCCTCCCCAATATCTTGCCGGCAAAATCTTCATTTTATCCTTCTCTCTGAACAGATCGTAAAAAAGATTTAGTGAAATTACAGGCTGGAGAATATGTGTCTCTGGGTAAAGTGGAAGCAGCCCTAAAGAACTGTCCAATTATTGACAACATCTGTGCTTATGCCAACAGGTATATACTACACCTTTTCCATTATTAATGATTGTTGTATGTTGGTTGTTTGGAGAAGTATGACTGTTCATTACAGATTTTAACAATTTGGATTACACTTTGTATAAGGGAATTTTCTATTTTTCTCTTGTTTTGGCTATTTCTCAATAATAGCCAAATAGGCTACAAGTTTCAGCTGGTTAAGCATGCCATGCACTGCATCGATATTCTGACCAATTCAACAAATTTGATCAAATCGTCACAATATTGATAGTTTTCAGATAATATTAACTAGTTGATCAAAACAAAAAATGAAGATCAGGTCAGTCAGGAACATTTTCCATCAACCCATCTTTAAGTAACATACGGTAGTAATTGAGGTTGAGTAAAGACATACGTCTAACTTTTCATCCTCCTTTTTAACCCTACATACAGAGGAAGGCAAAAAAAATCAGCTGAAACAAAAAGGGGAAAAATTCCTTCCTGACTCCAAATGGTAACCGGAAGGAATCCCTGGATCAACCAGAACTACAGTATATGTTTTAGTTTTATAAACTTATCTAGGCCACTTGTAAAGCTATTTAATGAACTTGCCATTACCACATCTGCTGGAAAACCATTTCAAAGTTTCACCGGTCTTCAAGAAATTATAACCAGGATGAAATGATCAAAAATTTGATCACAAAAATTGGCCAGTGAATGGCCTTCTTTAGTTTCTGGTGTCTGATTCTGTGTGTCTGTTCTCTGCCAATATTTCTACTCTGACATGGGACGTTGCTTCTTTTTTCCTTTAAAAGGGGACTAGACAAAAAGAGTATTATATCTCAGGTTTTATAATGAACTTCAGCGGATTAAACGCTTATAATAATCATTTACCTATCTGGCAGTGAATTATATCCTTAAAATAGTTTCTCAGGTATGTCACAGATCATGTGACCACTGCCAGTAAAACACATGCGCAATCCATGAGAAGGAAAGAACACCCTTTTTTAATTGTAAGGTTTTATAGGTTAGGACATAATAAAATGTCATCTGGTCAGATTCTAAAGTTGTTTAAATCTAATCCAACCTCAGGCGTAAAACAGCAATCCGTTTCAACTGTATTTACTTTACAAAAGTAGCCAAAGTAGAGAAGCAGCGTGTGTAAACTCTAATTCAATGTCTTGTAGACACCTTTAGCAGAAAAATGTTTTCTGTGTGATGCCCGTTTCTGACCTTATTGTGAAGGAATCTGGACTCGATGCCACCCCCTTATCTGCTTTGATTGGGTTGAGGTCTAGACTTTTCCAGACATTCCCTTTGCTGGGGTGTTTAGGATAATTCTCCGATCACATGACCCAATTTCCTAGATATTATTTAGTACGCAATGGGGAGGGGGTGGGGTTAACTGTCCCTTTTTATTTCATAGTGTGTGCATAGAAATATTCAGTGCTTAGTTTTAATTTTGTTAACGTTTTATAACCTTGTTTTTCAGTATGGAATGTGCACCTGTTCTTATATCCACCTATTGCATTTGTTCTTGCATGGATTTTGTCATTCAATTTCTGCAGTGTAAAAAGCTGACTAATCTCCTCATATTGGTTTACAGCTTCCAGTCCTATGTGATCAGCTTTGTCGTTCCCAATCAAAAGAAGCTGACGTGTTTAGCGCAGCAGAAAGGTATTGAAGGATCCTGGGAGGAAATCTGTAACAATCCTGAAATGGAAGCTGCAGTATTAAAGGAGATTAAAGATGTAGCAAGTTCGTGTAAGTCCCATCCTTTTTAGCATGTCACTTTTTTGTATTCTGCTTTTATGTGCAAGTGTTTAAAACCACAGATTTGTACTATTTTACATTTGTCTATTAGAATAATTATCCTTTAACATTATCCATAAATTGAATAAAGGGGAAGGAATGTGAGGACGGGGATGTTAGAGATGAGGAGATGCTGTCAGTGGCTCTACAATTGCTAAATTTTTTGTTAAACATTTAAGGTTTAATGTCCCTTTAAAGTTGTCTTCATTGTAGAGCACTCTTTTACAATAACCCTCTGTGTTGCATATTAAAGGGTATGTCCACCCCCCAAACTAAAATTTTATATGTTGCAGGAAATGGCCATAAACCTCGACATCACAAGGTTATAGAACTAAAAGCCAGTCTCGAAATGTACTTGCCAGCCTTTGTTCCCTTGCTGCTTTCTGCTTGTCTTCCGTGCCTTTTCTGTGCTCGGAAGACCTGCTCCTGTGATTGGTGTAATGTCTTGGCCAATCACAGGAGCTGATGCCGGTCAAACCCCTTCTTGCTTCTGTGCATGGGAGCAAGCACGAAAGACAAGCAGAAGGCAGCGAGGGAACGAAGGCTGGTAAGTACATTTGGGGACATGTAAGGTTGTATAAACCTTACATGGTCGAGGTTTATGACCATTTCCTGCAACATATAACATTTTAGCTTGGGGGTTGGACATACCCTTTAAAGGAATAGTTCACACAAAAAGTAAACTATTTCTTTGTTCATAACACCAATCAGATGTTAGCTTTTTACTGGGATACTAAATTTAGATCTATTTGTTTGCTGAATAAATAGCATGGGTAAATGTTTGCACCTTTTATTGCATCAGGACCATTTGTGCTTATATATGAAAGAACATTTTGTGACCGCAAACAGGTACATTAAGTTCTTCTACTGTGATAAAAGACAAGATTTATAAATATCCCTGGCGATGATCATTTATTGGAATGCCTGCTGTTCCTTGGCTTACAAATGCTCTGCCAGCTGTAAATTGTCTGCATTGTTTGTAAGATCTAGATGCATGTAACTGTGTGTTTCTGAGCTGACTCCCTTTTAAAATTTACCCCATCTCTAGTACAGATCTACTAATGTTTTTAATTGAGTATGCATTGCTCAAGTAATTTTGTACTTTTTATACTCCGCATTGCCCATGCATGCTGTCAGTGACGCCAAAATGGCCTACCTCTGCTGCCATCTTGTGTTTACATCTTGTATTTACTGCATTAGCTTAATGAGTTTGAAACCTTTCAAACTCAAAGTGCATTAAGGAATTTATTCAATCTGAATCTTTTAACTTGTCAATTATACAAATTCTTTCTTACATGCAGACAGTTCAAATCCGAATTAAGCACTGCAGTGCATTTAATTTAAAACTGCAATCTATGGAGAACTGTAGTCCATGCTAGAAAATTGCCACAGAAAATGGCACTGCCATTAATTTAATGCCACTGTTGGTTTTCCCATAATAGCTTTAGTGACTTGAATGGCATGTCTCCCAGAAAATATATCTTTATAAAGCTGTACATACACAACATAGACGTTCGATCAGAGATGAATGTCGAATTGATTGTAATGTTGAGAGTAGTAGCAGTTTTACCTGCGTGACAGTCCCACCGGATCATGTTTATCAATTTATAATCAGTATTACAATTATAATATCAATTGCAAAATGATCAGGCCAGATGCTTGAACATTGAGAGTTAAGTTTGTAGTCTATGGCCAGCACAAATCTGCAATATGCAAACATTGCATTGGAAGCTCAATGGTCATTTTGTGATCTATAAAACGCTGGGGATTAATTTCTAGACCTTTATTACTACTTGTACTTAAAGGGCATGTTCACCCCCCCACAAAATCTTGTGAATTTAGAGTATCCCTCCCCCCCCCCACCCCCATCCCTGTTTTTGCAGTACCTAACTTTCTCCCTGAGAAAGTACAGATATGTTATCTTAAGCTCCTTTGTCCCTCGCTGGTCTCTGCAGCACTTCCACATTGCAGCCATCTTTCATGGCCATGCTGTGCTGCTCACATACTTGGCAGGCAGAAGAGAGCAGCGAGGGATAGGAGCAATTCAAGGTAATATATCTAGACTGGAGCACTGGGGAGAAAAGGAAGTAATGCAAAAACTGGGTTTGGCAGGCTGATTACTTTGAATACAAAAGTTTTATGGGGGTGAACATACCTTTAACTGGCATTGTTTGCTCATCAAAGATACCGGTAGATCACCTAAAGGAGCCGTAAACACTAATTTATTTTTTTTTTTTTTGCAGTGAAATTGGAACGGTTTGAAATCCCTATCAAGGTACGACTTAGTCCTGACCCCTGGACTCCAGAAACAGGGCTGGTAACTGATGCTTTTAAACTGAAGAGAAAAGAACTAAAGAACCACTATCTAACAGATATAGAGCGCATGTACGGGGGGAAATAGAACTGGAGCCGAGATATCTACAAGCAAAATAACTGTCCTGTTTATCATTTGTCTTTTTTTTTTATTTTTTTTTTTACCGTGTGGAAAGGACTTTATATACCGTGACTCTTTGGAAAAGCTGCCTATGCATGGGTGCAGTCGAACTAATTCGAGAACTTGACCTTGGTTTTTAGCTTGTTCATACTTTTACAACCACTGACAAAGCTAACTTTGTAGGTGTCTGTGTTGGGTAAATCTGAAAATAGAAAAGATTGCCTTTGTGAGATGTCCGTGCTTGTTTTCTGGTTGAACATACACAAGCAACAACATTAAGTATCTCAGACATTGGCTGTAAAATATCCTGCAGACAGCTTGGGCAGACGGTGGTTGAGCTGGTGAAAAAATGAACCCATTACTCCTATAAAATGTATATCTAAAGGGGAATAGTCCTATAACAATCTGACGGATGGAGTTTACAGTCCCCATCACCTGGTTGTTGGCATGCATTGTTAATTTTTAGTGGAAGTGTTATAGTGCTTATGATGAATGGTGGCTACATCTCTTGGCAAAAAGTTTGTCAGTGTTTAGAGAGCACTTCTTGCTAACTTTATTAGTAAACCATTCATTGCATTTTTTTTCTGGTAGCCATCTCTGTTAATGACCCAACATGGGGTTAGGAGATTGCATTCAGTTCTGACTGCAGTAAACCTCCTAGAACCTCCATTCCCCTTCTCCTCCCTTGCCAATGCCACAAGGCTGTACATTGCTCACCCCAGCCAATATGAGGCTAGTCTCCCTAAAGTGCCACCACCAGCTTGCCTTTGCCAGAAATGCTGGAAACCATGTTGTCTTTTGTGATGGGCTGCTTTTTCTTGTGTTTCCCCTGCTGCTATAAACAAGAGGAGAATACTACAAATAATGTCAGTTATTTTGAAAAATATCCCACATCTAACAGCTTAGGACTCGGAGGCTTTTCTAGAAAATATTATATGTTTAAAAATAGTAATATCTCTTTACATTTCTCTGTATTACATTTTATACTGACAGTTCCCTCTCCCCTTAGATGTCCAGTTGTCTTCCATCCCTATACTATTCCAGGCTGTGTGCAGGTCCCTTGTAAGGGTTATTTGGCCCGTTTTTTTTCCCTGCTGCTTTGTTGTTTTCGTGGGAAGTTTAGAAAAGTAAATCTATCCCCATCTGTTGTGTGCATTTATACTGCCCAGCATCATTATTTTTATAAATATGTATCGGACAAACCAAATATGGCAAAATGAGCACTGATGTCTTGGCACCATTTGTGACTTTTCAGAAGCTTTTGATCTCCCAGTTCTCCCAATATTGAAAGGCAAATTATGTTCACAGCAGTAAGATTTTTAAAAACATTTACTGGAGGAAAGGAACAAAAGACACCAATTAGACATTCAAATTGATTGTAATGTCGAGTGCAGCAGCGGTTTTAATGTCCTACATCCCCCACAACATCTTGATCGTAATTACGGTTGATACTCTGATCATATTATTGATTTCAAAATGATCAGGCCTTTTCTCAGAACATCGGTCAAACAACAGTATGTTTGTAGTGTATGGTCAGCATTTACCTTCTGACATTTCACGGCATTCGTGCATTGTTCCTGTGACATCAGAACATTTTTGCGTTTCGATTTTCACTAATGAATATACCAGGATAGGGAATGACGGTTAGTGTTTGTCATTGGTGCATGTGATGTCTAATTAGTGTATGGCCAACACTATGCTATATGCTAGATTGCTATATTGTACCACAGAAAAAAAGCTTTTAGGGTGAGGCCCCACCTAAATGTATGAGAATTGCATTGAGTTCTAGCTCTTGGATCAGAATATATATAAAGGGGGTGGTACTATTTCTTTGCATAGGCAAGGCAGATCAGAATCCTAAATTTTTGGATCCAAAATATTGAGTGGTTTCTAGGCCTCACTGATCACGATTGCCGAGGTGTGCTTTCAAATCAGTTTGTTCTCATTGGAAGCTGTCCATCATCGGCTGGAAAACTGTCCACACAGATCTGACACTATCCACTCTACTGTGTATAGGGAGATTGTTAAGGTGGCCACCTGCCATTATTGGTCTACACTGAAGTGTAGGGGCAATAACTTTTTTGCTTGTGGCCTACGGCAGATATTAACTCTTTTTTTTTTTTGCCACAAACTCAGCCGATAAATCAGTACTGTATGTACCTAGCTTTACTTACAATGCTGCTGCCTTCTTTTTGGAGAGCAACATAAACTCAAAACTAATATAAAGCAATTTTCTCTAAAGGTACATTGCGTTTCATTACATGACACATGGTCTTTAAGCACAGGTAAAACCACCTTGTTCTGATATCAGTATCCCTTTGAAGAAATATATTATCTGTGTTTATTTATAAATCTCCTTTTTGCCTTGCCTGCTTGTTCAAAGTGATTTAATAAATAATTTTCTAAATGAATGTTACCTTAAAATAATTCCCAAAGACTAATAAGAAGATTATTTAATTAGAGGTGCAAAATATATCTCCAACAACCATTTGGTAATTACTGTATGTTTTCTACATGTTGTAGACCAGTAAAAAGGTATTATTTGATTGGTTCCTACAAGCTATTAGCAAAGGCAAATTTTTGCACCTCTTATTAAATAAGCCCTTTTAATCAGGTAACTACTACATAATATTAATTGGTATAGGGTAATTTATTTGCTAGTGTTGGAAGGAAAATGTTTTTTTACTTGTTCTGTGTTCCTATATTAGAGAAACATGAACGTTTTGTATGTTATTAAAGATACTGCAAGGGTTGTCAACCCAGTCCAGCACACGTTAAACTACAAGTCCTAACATCTCTTTATGAAGTTCGGCCCTTGGATAATGGTCCGGAAAGTTGTAGTTCAGTAGAAAATGGTAGGAACTTCAGTTTGACAATACCTGCATTAGAAATCGCTGCATTCTATATCAGGGCATCCATTTTAATAGGATAGGAGAATTTGTTATTATTTGTGTTAAGAGGTTTACTTGTAAAATTATAAATACTATGTATAAAAAAAGCAAAAAAAAAGATTCTGATGTATTCTGCACTTTCTCTTAAGATGCGTTGTTACTGATGCCGATATGTTTGTGCTGTTGTCAGTCGGCCGCTGAAAATTTTTTAATATCAATATCTTAAACTATTTATTAGGGAAGAGATCGATATTTTGAAGCCTATTTAAATGGTTATATATAATGTATATGGAGTCTACAGAGGAACATATTGTCACTTTTTTCTGTATGTACTTGTTTGGTAATGAAATGATGGGAAATACTTTTGTATATTGTGTTTTAGTTATGCCAGTATTTACACCTTTGGAAAAGACGAGGAAACAATTCAGCACCCATGATTGCTGCTTTAAACTTGCCTTTTGTATCTGGCTACTGTTTCCCCTATGGAGCTTAGGAAATATCTCCAGTTTCACTGCTTGTCAGATTGGCACATGTGCATTCCACCTCCTCCTGATCCTGGGTCAAGGAGGATGACTCGAGTTGAATGGAGCTGTTGTCACTTCTGCAACTCTTTGGAGAAACTACACCCAGATTCTAAGGAAAGTCTCAACATAACTGTTGGCAGGATGCTGGATTGTGGCTTTCTCTTCCCCAAGGTTTTGTTTTTCCATTTTCCTCTAAGGCTTCCTTTTCCCCACACACATAGAACTAGCACTAAACTGGATTAGTAATGCAATGTATACCTACAGGGACCTTACTACTTGCTAGTGCTGAGGAAAATGTGTCCACCACAATTTCTATCTATGGAATGTGTAAATCAATCCGATAGGTGTTTGTATGAAACAGTAAAAAGCAGTTGACTGGTATCCTGGAAATGCTGCATTTAATTTATATTGAAATTACCACTGCCACAGAAGAAGGGACCACAGATCTGTTTGTGTATATTTTTCTGCATTTATAGATTTTCCTGAACATATCATTGGTTTTTTTTTTTTTTTGTCTGTTTTTCTTTGGGTTTAATTTATTGTACATTTTCAACTTTCATCTTCAACATCTATTTTGTATTTTTAACATCTCATTTTTTGAGATATATATATTATAAGTATTTGGATCTTTCCAGTCTACCTTTTGTAAGTTTTCACTGTCATATTTGTTTGTTGTTGGTGTGCTCAGGATAAATGCTTGTATTGGAGACCCAATTCAGGAGCTGGTTATCAAGGGAGAAAATAAAATAAAAATTTAGATACCAAGCAAAAAATGTACTGCCTGTCTTCCTCTTTTTAGCTCTGTTAAATAGAGGTCACTCATAAGTAGTATAGTATTTGAGGATGAATAGACGCACGTCTGTCTAGTCCAACCTACCCAGCAATACCCACATTTCCTGCCTTGATCCAGAAGAAAGCAAAAAAAAAAAAAAAAAAAAAAACTGTATAAAATGAAAATAATTCCTTAATGACTCGGAATTATCCCTGGATCAACTCTAACTATGTATCATGACAAGTAACATGCAACATTCTTTATTTTTAGAAATTCATCCAGCTTTTTCCCCCCTCTAAACTATCTAATGAACCTGCCATCACCATGTCCAATGGAAGACTGTTCCCTAGTTCCTAACTGTTCCTAACTTGAGGACTAAACTTCGTTACTTCATGCAACAATCTAAAGGTGCCCATACATCTAAGATTTTACTTACCCGACCGAGCGCTCACGCGATGTTCCTTCGATCCTGCCGGAACCGCTTCTCTCGATCTTACATTCGACGACATGCGATCGCATGTCGGTCGAATGTAAGATCGGGAGAAGCGGTTCCGGCAGCATCGATGAACATCCCGTGAGCGCTCGGTCGGGTAAGTAAAATCTTATAGATGTATGGGCACCTTAATTGCGTGATATCTATTATCATATGATAATCACATTGTGTATGATGCCAGATTTAATTTGGCTTGCCAAATTGCTGTTCTTTCTATTTATTCTTCTTCCTTTTTTTTTTTTTTTTTTTTTTTGGACTGTATCTCCTCCCACAGTTTTTGAGCTAGAGACCTGAAATTTGGTACAGACATGTGGGGCATATAGATGAAGAATTTGCTGCGAATTTCGGGACATTTTTTCTCATAGACTATAATGGTAATAATTCTCAAATGTGGATATTTCAAGGTTTAAGGGTCATGAGATCATAACGTTTTGTTTCATGGTCATAAACACAAACACGGATACCCCCAACCCCCCACACAGACACAGGTACACCTACTGACCTACCTTTCCATTCCCCATGGAAAAGACATAACTATAGACAAAAAAACTAATTTTGATCAATCATCTGACCTACCCTTCTATTCCGGCCATACTTAAAGGGTAAATAAAGTTAAAAAAACAAACTAATTTTGATATTTCCTCAATAAAAGTTAGTTTTATGGTTGTAAACACAAAAAATACATAACCCCTCAACCAGACCTAGGTAAACACACCTACTGACCTACCTGTCCATTTCCATGGCAGCCATACTTAAAGGGTAACTATAGTCAAAAAACTAATTTTGACTAATCATCAACAGTTTATTTTTTTTTTAACCCCCAACCTGACCCAGGTACAAACACCTACTGACCTACCCTTCCATTTCCATGGCAACATACTTAACAATAGTCAAGAAACAAATTTTGACCAATAATCAAAAAAGTTTTTTAAACCCCCAACCTGACACAGGTACACACATGGTACACACATCTACTGACCTATTCCTCCATTACTGTGGCAGCCATACTTAAGGGGTAACTAAAGTCAAAAGAACTAATTTTGACAAATCAAAAAAGGTTGGTTTTTTTTAACCCCCAACCTGACATAGGTACACACATGGTACACACATTTTCTGACCTATCCCTCCATTACTGTGGCAGCCATACTTAAGGGGTAATGAAAGTGAAAAAAGGGCCTAGCCCTTACCATACCAAATATCAGATACTTTAATTGCCAGATAACCCCACTATGTATATGACCTGATTAAATAGAACTATGCTTAACCACCCTCTGCTTTCCCCACCTTTAACTTTCCAGAGTTCCTCTGGGTTAACCATAGCATCTCTCCTAGTACCAGGGGAACCCCTGACCTGCCCCCAGACTCTTTAGATTGGGTCTGTCCTAGCCAAAACTTGATATGGGCTGTGTTATGCAGTAGACCAGCATCTTGCTGTTTCATTGCCAACAGAGCGGTAAGAGCTGTAAAGATGGCAAGGCAAATTTGAAGCATCTGCTGCAAACCCATGGGTGAAGACCTATGGGTTTAGGTTCCCACTCTGGTCATTTTAAAAGGTGAAGATGACAGGGATATAGGTATAGTTCTCCTTTAAGGTTTATTGAGTTTAAACTGCATCACTGCTAAAACATGGTATTTATTCTTGGTAACCGTAAAACTGACCCACTCTGGACTCATGGTTTAGTAAAGGGCATCATTTAATATAATCAAGAAAAGGGGGAATAGAAAGATATAATTGGAGCTGACTAACCAGACAAACAAATTAATTTACTGAGAATGAGAAGAATTAGCAAAACCAACTAAGACATACAACACAGATAGTGTAGCCACTGACCAGAGTTGTGCCCTTAATCTCAGCCTTGCATAGTGTAAAAATTGGTCTTTCTAACGCAATATAGGAAAATTCGGTTGTAGCAATAATCTTTTTAAGGGCAGCTTTAAAGGAGAAATATAGTGCATATAAAAAATTTTCACAAACCGAAAATGTAAAGTACCTGGGTCAGGGAGGTAGGATTGGTACTTTCTACCTCCCAAAATAATTTTTTTATAAGAAGCCGCAGCACGAAGAAAACAGCTTCTGACGGCTTCCTGGTTGCTTCAGCACTATCTCTAATACAGAAAGGCTCAGGCCCATAACCTGGCAGATAAAAACTGTGTGTGCTCTAACTCCTCATCAAAAAATATTAAGACATAGGAATAATCAATCCTACCTCTAGGCTCCAAGTACAATTGCAAATACTTTTCAATCCCAGCCCCTGTGATTAAAATACTTTGTGGACGATGCTATAATCGCAGCTAACTGGCCAAATCCATGTGAAACTCTCGCTACCCGATGTATTATCAGTTTAGCATGGGTTTAACACGGATTTCTCTGTCCATTGGCAGTCATTTGCCAGACTGAGAGTGAGGACTTAAAAGGAAGCGCACAATTTAAAAAATCCTCCCATACTCCGCCCCTTAATCTTTGTTCTAAAGCTGTATAAGGAATAATAATAGTAATAACAAATAATGGAGGGAGAATCCTGGTTAATATACAACATAGGCCAAAACTTAATGCCTATGGAATGGAGGTGCAAATTGGCGTATCTTACCTGTCTGACATCTCGCGATGCATTAATTCTCGCAAAGGTATTTACTGCATCTGGGTAGGGTAAGATACATCAGTTTGCTTATTATATTGCCCTTTTAGAAACCCTCTTAGGCCACGGCCACACTGCGTCCCGCAAACGCGATCGCACACACAATCGTGTGTGATTACGCTGCATTTGCGATTTCATTTGAGACACAAAATCACATGCAATTGAGCTTTAAAATGGTGATCGCTTGCGATTGCGTTTCCCCGCGATTGCTGTTATTTAAAAAATTTTAGGAACATTCCAAGGAAGTGGTGCATCCTGGGAAGAAGAAGGACCGTTAGAACCTGTAATGTCAGCTCACTAATGTTAACAGCAAGGAACAGCAAAGGGTATGAAATCAACAGATTTTTAAAAATGGAAGGGAATATGTAGAATAACTAAGTATGCGTTTCACAAACTAACAATTTACCAAATATTGATAATTTCTACTGAACTGTCCCTTTAAGTAAAATTATTGCTTTAATTCTGGCAAAGTAAGTTGGTTCTTCCCTCCATGCAGCAAGGTTGTGACTGCTGACATGATAACCAATGATTGACTACTGTTTCACCTGCTGCCTCCACTGCTCATGCTCAAGCTCTTTAAAAGCTCATTGAGCAGAGGGAGGAGGAATATACCTTTGGCAGAACGGAAGAGAACTTATCATTAAATATCTGCTTACAAATGCATGAAATAAACTGGTAAAAATAGCAGTTGGGATTGCAGGCAAATAATTGACAAGTGACCAGTGACTATAAAATGATAGGCTGCCTTATCCAATAAAACAGCAGAGTTAAAGGGCATCTATAGTGAAAAAAACACATTGCCCCATTGCAAAGTTAAATTCATGTACTCTGTGCTGCCTTTCTCCTACCACTGTCAGTGACTATGTTTTTCCATGGTGTCAGATCTCTCTACAGCACTCCCCCCTTCCCTCTCCCCTCTGTTACCTCCTCCATTTCTAAACACCGGCTACCCAACAAGCTTATCATGTGCAGCAGGAGTTAAAAGTTCAACATCCTGAAAAACACACCCTTGCTCAGTGGCCAATGGAAAGCAAGCTGTCCTGGAGACAGGGATCACTCTGTGTCCTGCTGCAACATGATCTCTCTCTTTGTGACACATCATCAAACATTGAACGCTATCGTGAAGAGTGGTCAAGTGCAGCCTTATCTCTGCAGTCAAAGCTACCTCTCTCCCTCCTGCTAATGTTCTTATGTTTGTTACAGAGCAGGGAGGAGGGAGGGACTTCAGCAGGGAAGAGGGTCACGTCACAGATTTGATTGACAGTACAAGTAGGAGTACAGGAATGCAATCATGTATTCTTCTGATTTGTGCATCTCAGGACAGAGAGGGAAACTTAAGAGAACACAGACACGCTGGGGGTTGGGGGAATTATAGAACTCATGGAAAGAAAGAAAGTTCATTTTCCCACTATAGATGCCCTTTAAGCACTGTATTGCAAATTGTATCCTGTAAATAACAAATTGTCATATTTTAAAATATAAAAATCCTACAGAAAGGAAAGATTTGTTAAGATACTATGGTGCTGATGCAATAAGATGTACAAAAGTTTCCCCATGCTTAATCTGCAGAAACCAATCAGATGTTCACTTTAAATTGGCTTTCTGCAGATACAGGTTATATCTGTTTGGTTGCTGCAGATTAATAGCACTTTAGACAATGTCATGCACAGTTTCCTGCATATGCCAAGATAAACCCGTCTGTAAGTACCATGATATGGTTTGTTCAAGGCTGTCTGGATTACCCTGGGGTGTGAGGGGCAGGGGAATTCAGGAAGGAAGTTGGACAGGATGTAATAAAAACAATCCTGCAGCAAAATAAATGGCTAATGTTATTTATGGAAAGATCTTTTAATACATTCACCAACTGGATAGGGTGAGGCACCGTAATTAATTCTATACTGAATCAACTTAAATCAACTGCCTTCCCCTTCTGTTTTATGCAGGAGAGTAAATAATACACGGCTGTAAAATGACCATTGCACGGGCTAATACAATACACGGATCACTAAAACCTGTACATTTCAATGGTAAAAATGTTGCTATTCTGTTCATTACACGTTTAAATGTGTTTTACACAGCCTTTTTTTTATCCATTCCCATTTGCTATGGACGGAAAAGCTAAGGGCTCGTTCACACTAGAAACGGACAAAAATGCAACTTAAAAACACAGTCAGGGAGATTCAATAAAAGTTCTTATCCTTAAAAATGGTACTAATTTTGCCCCAACCAATCAGATGTTAGCTTTCAAATGTTAAATAAGATCTGATTAGTTGGGGCAAAATTAGCACCATGTTTAACAATAAGAACTTTTATTGAATCTTCCTGAGTGCGTTTAGTGACATTTTAACCAGTTTTTGTATCCGTTTGTTTGTTTTTGCTAACCGTTTGCATGTGTGTTATTATCCAGTTTTTTCCTGCGTTTTTGTTGGTGGCATTTTAATAAGTTTTTAATCACATTTCGAATTTCAAATTTAAGGGGGAAGGACCAAAGAACACTTTTTAGAGAGCGGTAGTAGATAGTGTTGTGGAGAAAGATCTTTTCTGGTGATTTTGCTATTCTTCAGCGTGTTTCCTATAGTCCGCGCACTGGAAATGACATCACAGGAACTCCCAGTCATCCTTTGTAAAAATTTAACAGAAACGTTGTACCTCATTTTCATGCATTTTTAACGGACAGAAATGCATGCAGCAGTGCGTTTTTAAAATGGACTGGAATGGAACGGAATACAACGTAGTAACTGTGAATGATATTGTGAAATCCTATGGGATTTGATAAATGGATACAAACCGATGGATAGAGATGGACTAGAGTTCAAGCCGAACAATTCAAGTTTGAATGGACTTGGACTTCTCGAACTATCCCGGACCCGGATCATCCGCTCAGATCAAAATATCCATTCATACAATGTGTGTATTTGTAAGCTTCTCTTTCCTCCTTTAAAAAAAATCTCTCCCTCCAGCTGCTGACACAGATAAAAGCTTGTAAATCTCCTTGATGGTCTATAACCTCTCTCATGGTCTATAAAATACTTTTCACACAGTCCCTTTTTCCTGTGTATTTGCTCATAGGATTTTTCTGTTTTATGGTCCCAGCTATAAATTTACTCATGTGATTTCTCATATGGGAATTGCAATGACTGGATGTGGAACTACAAATGCAATGCCATACCTTTAGTAAACATACAACATTAAGTTAAAGGGTATCTCCACTCGTTTTTTTAAGTTTTGGTAATCCAGTTATATTGAAGAACGGGAGGTAAAGGAGCTGTGCCTTACCTTCCGTTCTTCAATAGAACACACAGGAGCCAGGAGAGAAGGTAAGAAACTTACCCGCTCGCTCGCTCCCCCGGCGCTTGGTCTGACAGGTCCCGACGGAGATACCCTTTAAGGAATTAATCTAATCCAATAATAAATCACCCCGAGTGCTGTTATTTCTATATGATGATCTGCAGAATGAAAACAGCCACAACATTATCTTTCATTACAACTTAAAGGGAAACTGTGGTCTCCAAACAAGCTAATTTTAAATGAAAGGCCAGGTTCCTACCTGTAAAATGAGCCATCAATTACCTCAATACATGCAGATATAAAGAAATCACTGGTCAGAAAGTTGCAGGGGAGGTTCTGAATCTGCAGTCACAGATACTAGTTCCTCCTTCTTATCTGTGTTTGGCACATGCTCAGTGCAGGAGAAAGCAGAAGAAACCAGAAGGGGATTAAGTTACAGTGACCAAAGGAGGACAGAATGGAAGGGGTGGGGGGGGGGGGGGCAGGACAATGTGTTCCACAATGCAACAGGAGACATAGTTAAATGTGTTGGAATACAACAGACAGAGATTCTTTCAGTGTACCTCCAGGGCAGGGATATTGTTGTTTAACAATATGTCATGTTTTTAGTTCATTCCCTTCCTGTGTGTTTATCATGCTGTTTCTATTCACTGTTACGCATGCAGTACAGATTAGCACTCAAATTGTATATATTTAAAAACAATGGAGGCATGTAGCACCATTTAAATAAACCCCCTCTTCACCAATGCAGTGGAATTTTTATGATGTGATCCGGTGATCACATAAAACAAAAATGCTAAATTCCCTTTTCCCCACTTTACACAAAAACCACAATTAGCAACAATATTGGCATCCGCCAAACTGCGTAAAAGTCCCTGGGGAAAGTAAACGCAGAATAGCATTCCGCCTATTGCAAGGGAATCTGAGGGCACGGCCACACTGCGCCACAAACGCGATTCTGCTGTGTTTGCGCATGCGATTTCTTCTTTTGATATACGAAATCGCATGCTATTGCGCTTTAAAATGGTGAAATCGCATGCAATGGCACTTTAAAATGGTGAAATCGTATGCAATTTTGTATGGCAAAGGGAAATGCGATCGCATGCGTTGTCGCAATTGCTGTGTTAGAAAAAAAATTGCATGCGCAATCACATTAAAAAAAAAAAAGCGATAGTGTGGCCTAGCCCTTAGCTTTATTTACATATGGAAAGAATATTGTGCAGGTGCCAATAAAAAAAGAGACCACATGGGATTGTTGGGATCTGTAAGTTTGCAAAAACATGTGTGTCAGTGAGTGAAGTGATTAGCACTAAAACCAGAGGCTTGTGATGTTTCATTATTAGATTTCACCCCTGAGAAATTACCCATCATTCTAGCAAACCAAAATGCGACGGATTGAGGTTTTTTTGGGTAAAGAATGACATATCTATGTAATATTTTTATTGATCTAAGTGGGGAACTGTTTCATTTGGGATATCAGTATCTAGTGGTTTTTTTTATTTGTACTGGGGGATTTCTAACTTCCATCCTCTTCTTTGCAGATTGTTTTAGAAAATGTGCAAAAAGGGCAACAGTCTACAAAGTAACTGTGTTGAATTGTGCGCATGTGTATGAAGGAAAGAATTGCACTGTAATGTAGGTGAAGGTATGTAGGTTCTAAAAATAAATAGTTTGTTGGATTTGTTTCCAAGGTAAAGGGGTTTAAGATGGAAAAAATGAATACAATACCTTACAGCAAAGCCCCAAAGTTATGCATTTGATCGTTGGGGACTGTTTGCCGGCCATGTCTTGCTGTACAGCCATGCATGTAGCATACTGTTTGATTTAGGACATTTACAAGATTGATATTTAGTGGGAGTTTGTTTTTTTACTTGTCATGATTTTTTAACTTTGAAACATTTTCCCTTAATTTTCTCAGAAAATCTACTAAAAGCATGACATTCTAAGAAGCACTGTGCCCAGCATTCTTCTTATATGGATGAAAGAATGGCACCATTTGGTAGCTGACTGTGTGTAGGTTTAAAAAATATATAGTTGTGCAGAAAAAAAAAACAGAGCTAACTGGATTTGTTTGGTGTAATTGACCTTATGCATTAGCCTTTGGGACTAATTTGTGCAGCCGCAAAACTTAAGCCCCCCCCACGAGATTGGAGGCTGGGCCCCCTGTTTAACTGAATAACAGGAGGTAAATGAGCTTGGTCTTACCTCCCATTCTTCAATTAAATGATCAGGAGGCACGAGACAGGAGAGAAACCAGATACTTATCCACGTCATGCTACAGTGCTGCTTCCTCTAACAGGTCCAATGTATGCACATGTGTGTACATTGCAATGACGTGTCGGGACCTGTTAGAGGAAGCGGTAAGTACATTTTTGAGTATCAAAAAGTTGTGGATATCCAACAGGTAAGTTAAAAAGAAAGGTTCCATTAGTTAGAACAAAATCAATCAAACAATTGCAGATAATCTCTGATTTTGCAGGACAGTCCTACATTTTATCATTTTGTCCTGCAGAATGTCCCTTGATTGGACAGATCAAGAAATTGCCCAGGGCCCTGGTTACTCAGTGAACCCAGCAGACCTTTAAACCTGTAGCACTGCTGCTGTTACACTGTTACTGTCATAGCTGGTGCTACCAATAAACTGGAACACCCCCCACTATCCCACCAACCTGGATAACTGATGGTACCCACTCCAATAACTGTTCCGTCCAGAATTTAAAGGTGGGGATATTTTTAAAAGTAGGCAGGGACAAAACTTGCAGTGGTGTGTTCAACACTTTTTTAAAAAAATGGTGTCTGCAATTGTGCGAAATACTGAACTGAATAGAGTCTCTGTAAATAATAGAGACATATCCCAATTCTTCTCTGCAACTACAGGAAAACCCTGTCAATATATATAAAATGAATCCAAATGTATAACATAAACTGGAATGTTCCAAATGGACCCAGTTTGATATTTCTAGATATATCAGTATTTTACATTGACGTAATCAGTGGATTGTGGTAACAGAACATTCCTGATTACTTTTTACTCCTGTTATCCATTTGTTTACTATGAATAGAGAGTCTTAAACTTCATTTACTTCCCGTAACTTATAACAAGCCAGTTCAGAGGGTCTGGGTGTGGCTTGCTGGGAGAAGTGTGAATAGATAACCCTAAGGGCAGGAATACCTATATGTGGTAGGAAGCCATGCTACATACAAAACAATGCTTGGGATAAAAAGGTCATTTGGTTAGACATTTTCTACTGCAGGAATAATGACTCCACATTTCGATATGATGTATACAGTATACCCATCCTTGTTATGCCAGGAATTGTTGTACTGGTTTGGGCAGCTCTCTAGGCTTGGACAAATAGTCTTTACAATTTAACAAGCACTTGGTGATCCACACAGTGTTTAGGACTGTACTGCTGTCTGACTGCAAAGGAAAAACTCCCATCTAAGTGCTATGAACTGGTCCCAGCAAGCCTCAGCCCTCTACCCCCCTGAGGCAATATCTTTGTAAAAAAACCTCTGAGGTCACCTGACCGGCCCACCTAAAGCTCGCTAGCCATCCCCATTCTAAATGCACAAACGGGAGAGTTGTCCATTCATCCTTAGGATTGCACATACAACCAATATCTGTGTCCCTGGAAGGTGAGTGTGCGCAATGTTTTAATAACATAATGGGCTACCTTCTTACTAGGAGTCAGCATGGTGTGATTATTGCAGCAAGGGCAAGCAAAAATGTTCACCCAAAAAAAGAGAAAGCCTTTTGTATTTGTAGAAGTAACAGACTGCTACTGTAAATAGGTCATCTGAGTGTGTTCCAGGATAAATGCTGAGTTGTCTTGATATCTGGACAGAACCACGTGCAAAGGGGTGAAACAGGACTCTCTGTTAGGGAGTCTGGCGCGATTTGCTGAGTATTTCCCTTTGCAGACTGTCTGGCTCTTTCCTAACTACCTGCAGAATGTTTGTTTTTCTTGCTTTTTTTATTAAAAAGTTACCAGATAAAATGACTAGAAGCTGTAGATCTACTGTAGCTTGTCTGCAAACAAGTATTTGTACAATATAGGTCTGTTTAATTTACATGCGTTCCTAAGTTCTAACACCCCTATAAAAAGAAATGACAATTAGAAAGGCATGAGGACAGTCATATTGTAAAATGAATGAATGCATCTTCTTCTATTTCTAATTTCCAATTTGTTTTTTGTTTTGCTGCTCTTCTATGCTCTGCTCTCTGTTCTGCTCTCTGCACTTTTTAGCAATTTGTTATCCATGTCTCTCTTTAACTTTTTACCACAGGTTAAAGTACATTTGTTTCTCCAGACGCCGTGTAAACTCATTGTCAGAAGGTTTTGTAGACAGTTGCTGAACCTGTCAAAGTTTTGAGTCCTTCAATTTACAGCACTCGAAGTTTGTTCTTTAGATAAGGAACAGTCGATCATCACATCATATGAATTCTAGTGACACGTCACGCCTTAAGAATCTTTTGGCTCAACTTCTTCAGGAAATCTCCCAAGTCAACAGCACCAGTGTCCCAGTGAAAGAAGATGATAGCAGTGATGCCTACTTGTATATCTTGCTCATCATGCTCTTCTATGGTTCCCTGGTAGTATGTGTTGTCCTGGCTTACAAAGGCTCCAAAGAAAAGGATTCTGAAAATGAAAGCGATCAAATATAAATGTAAAGGAAACAAAGAATCACTGCAATGGGCATGGAAAATTAATGGAGTACAGAAAAATGGATGGATTAAAAGTGAACACTGCAATAAAAAAAAGTGGAATGCAGCATCAAAACCTTTAAAGGAATGAAAATGTCTGGCAATTTGGCTAAGTCCATAATTAAAGTTCACACTTTAAGGTTGGGCCCCAGGGCAGAGTTTCAGAACTTGTTGGGTAAGATTCCATTTCCTGTCTGTGACTGGGGTCATGAATTATTCATATTGGGGGGTTTGAGACATTTTAACTTTCTGTGGCTTTATATGCAGCATTAAATATTGTCAACATTCCTAAAGTTATCATCATCAAAATCCATGAGAAAACACTGCCTGGAGGCACATGTACATATGACACTTGTCTATACCTGTCTGAGATGTAATTATGTATTTCTGTGCAGTTTATTTGTTTATGAATATTATACTTGTATCTAACCCTAGATAGGAACCAGCTATATGAAGCAGCCCTGAAGTGCTGGGGGTAAGGCTCCAAAGATTTCAACACAGAGATCTGCAGGTAGCATGTAGATATTATATAGAACTACTATGTATCAATTTCATAGGCTACCCCATTAATGGTCATCTCTGATTTACACAGCACAGGAACTACCGCTATTACAATAAAGCCCACAAAAAAATTATAAAAATGTGCAATTGTGAGACAATGTAAAGTAGACGAGTTCTGAGCATCAAAACTGAAGAGTAGGAACATCTTGGGATTGTAGACGTTGGTTTAAGACTAGGAGCCATCTGCTGTTCTACACAAAAGTATATTGTGCATTGTACAAGTAGTTTTTTTGAATCTTAACAACTCCTCGTATAACTTCTAAGTCCATTAATTTGACACCCCACTCAATCCGATTCACTAGGTGATAAAATAGCTAATGGCACACAAGTGATTTTTTAAAACTTTTAAGGTGCAAGGTATTGTAATTGTCACATATCTGAGCTAACTGGACCTTGCCAGTTCAAATCTGCATTTGCCAGAAAAACTATACATGACTGCTGGATAGCAGGGCTGACCTTCTAAGGGATTACAGGCTTTGGGAGATAAGATAATAAAAAAGCTACCGTAGGTATATTTCTTTATTGCCCGGTGGGATCTCAAAAATTCAATCTCTGGTGTTTTAGAGAAGCTAGTGCAGTTTACTGCACAATCTGTCAGTCTGTGACCTGGCATTCAAAGGCATACCTGCTGGGGCCTGATCGCTGGCTTGATCGCTGCAGCGATAGTGGGCTTTTGGTGGGGCCTGCTACCGAGGTGGCAGGGGCAGTAGTTATGCCACTGCTGGCATTGATAGATACATAGCCCCTCACTTGGGCTATTTTGACATGAAAGTTATTGTAATGTTTTCTAAATTGATCCAGATGTGAAGCAGCAGAAAATAGAATGCAGAGCGAGTGGCCGCCAGATTACTGGGAAGGTTACTCCATTAGACCTTAATTATATTTGTCTTTTTCTGTACTCCCCATGTTCATCTTCATCCTCCCTAGCGCAAGATTAGAATATTATGCATCATCATGATTCCGGAGGGTGTGGGCCATGAAAGGCCAACTTGCCCCGGGGTAGGGCAATGTTTTGAATTTTTCCCGTAATTTCTTTGTTTCTGTGGGGGTGGCAAGGATGCTCCATATGATGGCAGGTTTAGGTGTATTGATTAATGATGGGATTATTCCCAATTTAAAATGGGGAAGGGGTTATTTCTCCTTTTGCCCACGAGAAACATAAACGTGGCAGTGCTCAGGTGACGGTAATCCATAGTAATGGGGTGGGGGCTAGTCCAACCATTGTCTGTAATCTAATAGTTAATTAGACTTAGATTGTTAGATTAAAGGACCCGTGTTTCATGTTAGTTTGTTGTACATGTTTTAGAGGTGTATGTTGGTTGTACAGATGTTAAATAGCTTTGAACTGTGGACCTACATTTGGAACATGGGGGGGGGGTCAGGGAATTTATCAGTGGTTGATAAATGTCGTGTGCAGGTACTGATGGCAATAGTAAAGGAATACTCATGTGGTTAGAGGCGGTTCATTATAATTTAGCACGCGGGGCTAGAAAAATATTTGGTAGGGGTGTAAAACAACACCTATGTTTCTATATTTATGGTTTTGTGGGGCGCTGTAAGGTATTGTTGCAGGGGACATTTTTCTGTAACACTAAATCCCCAGCCATCGTATTTCAGAGGAGCAGTCAATCAATAAATACTTTTTAACCCCACCCACTACTGCCTGAAGAAAAATTCCAACAAGTCTGATCCAACTTTTAATTGTACCTGAAACCATTTCTTGCTGACTCCATTTATCAGCCTGAACTTGATGTATTATATTATAACACTGAGAGATCCGTACAGTACATGTCCTATCTAAAGGAATGCCCTCATATCCTCAAGGAATTTCTTTTGGTGTCCGACACGGGGATTACTTATGTAATGCCATTTGGGTATTAACATTGTTATTGCAAATTCAGCTCCCCACTGCCAATAAAGCAACTCAAACTGGTGCTGTTAAGATACAACCTTTACACTGTGATGGTTATGAACAAGATAAATGAGCATCATCCACCCTACATAGAGCAACACTTATTATGACCTTCCTAAATTCCTGGCCTTGCTACTTTTAACCATTTTTTGTCAACTTGATTGTTTAATGATCGTACATTGTGTCTTGCTTACATTAACTTCACCTTTTTCCAAGACCACAATTTGTTTCCTATCTTGACCATGAGTGTTTACTTCTGGGACAGCTTCTTGGCCTCCTCTGTTTTTTTCCCAATTTCCTCAACTGGCTACTGTCTATTAGACTCTTCAAATAATAGTTTCAGCCAGGGCTCCAAGACCCCTAGGGTCCCTGAATGTTGTTAGGGTCTCCTCAAAACTAGTTGACAGAAATGTATGATCCACCCTTGTGATGGTGTTTGTTATTCTATTGAATTATGTTTAAATATAGGGGTTCCTTGAACATTATTATTTGTTATGGGTTCCACAAAGATAAAAAGGTTAAGAAACACTGCTGAGAGGGCCTCAATTTAAAGAAAAGTCTTCTGTGTGTTTTGTTTAGAGTCCTAAATGGGCATCAATTACCACCTTTGAAGATGCTTGAGCCATTCTCCAGCGACCAAGGAACTAAACGATTTCATGACACAAGAAGGAAATGGTAATTTTGTGCTGCAAGGGCACTAATGCTTACCCAGCATTCGGTTCTATTCTATAAACTGGGAACAGCAAAAGGGTGTTTTTTTTAATTAATACTGGGAATCAGTAACTAATGCAGTTTTTACGACTGTTTTTCCATAGTCTAACACATGAATGTTGAGATTCAAATGGATTAGTCCACTTGTCTGCTGGAGATTAGCTCAGCTCTCAAGGGGTGGTAATGGATGCCCTTGTAGACACAAAGACAAGACGCTTTTCTTGAAAATTGTGCATGGTCGAGGCCCTCTCAAGCAGTGTTTTCTCTAACCATTTTTATCCTTGTGGAACTAATAATCAAAATTATTATGTCTTAAGGAGCCCCTAGATTATACATAATTAAACAGATACGGTAAACAACAATCATCACAAGTATGGATCCATACATTTCCCTGTCACTATTTTTGAGGAGCCCCCAGGGGTCCCTCGGCCCGGCTGAAAAATACTTCTTTGAAGAGTCTTAATAGGCAGTTGCCAGTTAGCATGTTGGGATTCAAACATGTTTGCAGTAAAAAGGAAGCTTATGTAAAATACAAAATAAAATATTGGGTGTAGCAGAGTGAGTACAAACACATTACACACATATTTTAATTTATAGATATGACTCAGCAGGAGGCCCTATGCAAACTCCAGATTACTAGAAACAGTACATTTTGTTTAACTATAAGTGATGACACACTGACCATCTATGTATGGGTAACTCTGCTGTTGTAAGATGTTAGGCACAGCACAGAATTAGTAATTAGGCTTTGTGTCGTCTGGGCCCTTACAGCTCTTGTCATACTATAAATGCTATGTTCAAATTAGAACAGAACAAAATTACAGATATAAATTCTAAATTCTCTGCTGACCATGTCTATTGTGCCTGAGAACTTCTTGCTGCAGTTACCAACCAGCTCATAGACATGCATTAAGTGACCCCACAACAGACATAGTGTTTATCTAATGGTCAAGAGTACAATGGTCAAGAGATGAGAAAAAGTAGGAAATGGGATTAATTGGATTAGTTAATGCTTTTCTTTTATCATATAGTGCCAATGTAGATGTAATGACAACATAAGATAAAAGGATAATTGCACGGTAAAATCAAGTTATGTTCTTTGGAACTGCAGCTTTAAAAATAACCGTTGCATGATATTTTTTTTTCCTATGGCCCCTCCAGAGCCCTAGCTTTGTCCTTGGAAGTTGCTGACATCTTGTTACGGTTTGCTGAATGTTAAGCTCCGCCCCTCTGAGATTTCCTCTGCTTTCTCTCACTGCTTAGCCTCAAAACAGTAATGCCTGTGAGTTCCGTGCACATCTCCTGCTTGACCTCAAAACAGATGCTTGTGAAGTTCCGTGCAGTCTCCTGCTGAACCTCAAACAGTAATTGCCTGTGGTTCCGTTCAATCTCCTGCTTGAGCCTCAAAAAAGTAATGCCTTGGAGTTTCCGTGCACGTGCGTGTGCACAGAACTCACAAGCATTACTGTTTGAGGCTCAAGCAGAGAACAGCAGAGGAAATCTAGGAGGGGGCGGAGCTTAACATTCAGCAAACCAGTAACAAGATGCCAGCAACTTTCAAGGCACAAAGCTAGGCTCTGAGGGACATAGGGTAAAAAAAATTTGGCAACGGTATTTTTAAAGCTGCAGCTTCCAAATGAACATAACTTGATTTTTCGTGTGCAACTTATCCTTTAATCTATAAAAAGCATTGTGACCTTCTTTACAATTTCTAAAGAACACATCATGTCCCAATTTTAATTACCATAACCGCACTTTAAAGCCATTTTTAGTATATTCTACGCAAAAAAATTTGAGGAAAGTTATGACAGTTGTGTTGCTGAATCTTTATTCCACCTTCTGTAATCATAAGTGCAGTGTGCTGGGCACTAAGCAGATGGATTAGCTACAGTATATCTCAGTTTTATTTCATATTACCCTGCAAGTATACTACTGCAGGAATTTTTTTTTAAATATAAAATAATTGTAATCTGTCATCTGTAAGATGCCTGGCCTGTAATGCTGGCAATGTAGTTTTGGTTCCTTGTGCTGCTACATTCTCTAAATTGTTCTAAACCATTTAATGCAAGTCCGTTTGTAAAAGTATATATACCACATTATATAAAAACGCATGGAACCTGGTTAAGACGTGGTAATAAGCCCAATAATAATACACAGTCTTGGATAAAATATTTTCAATTACCCTGTAGCAGTTCTTAACCACACATCTTCTTTTAGGATTCAAGTTTTTGAAAGAGTTGAAATCCATAATATTGGAATAAACCAGTATCTGTTCCTAATGTTTAATTTCATAAACAAAACATTATATGTAATAATAACAATTCCACATACCCTTCTTTAATCAATATATTATTTGGCTTTGGTTACAGAAATTACATCTCTACTCGTTCATGTTTCATGAATAAATTGCAAAATTTATATTATTTGTGCGTTATCCTTAATCATTAAGTTAACATCTTACAATTGACTATAACTTTAGCCACGTTTATAAGAAACATTGGAAAAGGGACTGATCTTAATCATTCTAAAATGCTCACCTCTTGTTTCGCTTAATGATAGCCTGTTGGATATCTCTGCAGATGTCAATGTAACATTACAGCCTGTGCTCATCAATCCTCAATCACTCCAAGCAAGTCCCCATGATATTATTTGCAGTGATGTTACCAGTTGGTCAAATAGGATGGCCTTTACATTTTCTGCAATTGGTCCCATTGACTCACATACATTCATCTAAAAGAGAGATGTAACGAACTAAGATGTTTCATAACCTTCCAAATCACTGTTCTGCATGTCACCTAAGGACAGATTAAGATTTAGTGTCTAATGATGCTTTAAAATTCCTTTAATACCTCCCCCATTAGTGTTAGTTAACGACCTATATATGACCTGGTTCAATTACGTACTGCTCTTACTACTACACATCGAGTCAGCCATCAGTTCTAGGTTTTATATTTATATTTACAGGATTTGTTATAGGATTTACTAAAATATTTCTAAAACAAAAGATGATATTTAGAAGAACAAAGCCCTGTTTCTGTACTTATAACTCTACCTACACATTTATGCAGCCACATACGGTTAGAAGCTTACAGCTTTAACATAATCTTACTTGATACTATAAACACGTAAGTAGATGTATTGTTATGACTGGATGATGTCCTAAATTATTTTGGAAACTCCACACTATGAATAATTTAGATGGAACAAGGAATGGTAGCAGCATTTTTTATAGCAGCTTAAAGGACACCATAAAAACAACTATTTCCATTCGTGTCTATTATCACAGGGAGGTGAAATGCTGTGGAGGTGGGACAGAGCGCGTCTGTCAGTGAAGGAGCGGCTGCGAGTGGAGTCGGTGAAGGTAAGTTCCAGGTCCCCCGAGCGTCCTAGTATTCACAGGGAGGTGAGAATAAGCATTCTCACCTCCCTGTGAATATACAAACGAATGGCACATAGTTATTTTTATGGATGATGGGGAGTTTACCGTCCCTTTAATATTAAGCGTAAAAATAGAATGTACACTTCCCTACCAGATTTGTTGCCCTTTATCTATGACATAAGTAGAGTTTCTGTAGATATATTCTAGCATTTAGGGGCCTGTAAAATGAAATATCTACTATTACTAGTAAGTTAGATGATTCATTTAAAAGAAGCTCAGTAAACAGCAAGATCTAAACTGATTTTCAAATGCAGAGCAACTGTTCTGATGCTGTTTAGGGAAAATTAACTGCAATAGCACTACAAACTACATCAATAAGTCTTTAATTCAGCTCTAGAAGTTTTTTTATTGTTTACTAGATAAGGCCTTACCAGTGCTTGGTACCCGTTTATAACGTATAAATATCTTACTGTCAGAGACTGTTATCAACTTTAATTCCTAGGTCAAAATGCTTCACCTTTTATTATCTTTTCATTAATCTCACTACTAAAGATTCTCTTTGGTATCACTTACAACTGTACATCCAGTGTCAGCTACTCCCGTGATGTAATGATCAGTCAATCAATTCTCCATCTATATACAAAAGTGTTCTTTTAAAGACAATGACCTACATTATACAATATCACCAATGTGGCACAGTATAAAAAGCCATTTATTTATAGTGTATGTTCTAGAAAAGTTACAGTAAATCTATGACCTGCAAACTGTATGGGGCTTATGGAAAAGAGAGACACCTGCAACATCTGTTGACATAGGTACTCTGCCTCCTGATGCGCCGCTTAAATCAATTGAGTGCAAGAGTTTATAGGCTCTCGTGGTTTAGAAGCGATGGCTGTCCTAAAACGTAATAATTCTAGGAGAATGATTCAGACACTATAACATTCACTTGTTTATTCTATATTGACAAGGCATGACTATGATATGAAAAGAACATGAGTACACGGTTTTTGCAGCCTTAGCCAGTGCTAAAACCACCTTCATCTAACCTGACCACAGAGGAAAGAAGAGCCTAAACATCCCTCAAGAAAGATTCCAGTATCTCCATTCGGCTGTGATAAAGGGAAGTGCCCAGTGGTAACTCAGCCTTGGACCACAGAGAACATTAGGTGAAGGCTTACGAATTTAAACATCTCAGAGGAGCCCTTAAATTGGGACCCGGACTGGGCCTTATCAAAGGGGTTGAAGGAAAGAAGAACACGAACAGTGAAGGGGGAAAGCAAGACAGGATAAAAACGTGGTCATTCATATGTCTCAGAGGAATTAAGAAGATTTTTTTTAAAAACATATCCCTGTCTGCTTTAAACCAACACACTGAGGCAGTACTGTACATCAGAAAGACCCAATACCAAAACATAAGAGAGCAACATCATATCGCAGTGCAGTGCAGTGAAGAGTGCTCTGATTCGTATGTGGGAAGACCAAACAGCACTGGCCCCCCAACGTATGACCCAGCACAGATGAGGCAATTCCTTCGGTTGTACTGCATCTTAAGGATAAGGACATACCTTTAAAGATTGTAATGTCAACATCTGGCAAAGGAACAGGACTGGTTCAAGAGAGGTGTCAAGAGCAATTTATGTGAAAATAAATAAATAAACCACCTGATAAAGGTGTGTATGTGTGTGTGTGTGGGGGGGGGGGGGTTCAACACCAACTGTCTGCCATGTACAATGCTGTTTTTGACACCTTACCCTGGGTATTTCAATAACACCTCTTAGCCACAATGCAGTCACCCCTTGCATTCGAAGGGTCCCTAACACCTGGCTGTCATATGCTAATTGGGACTTTCCCAGGGTACACAATGGCCAACAATTCTTGTACAAGTCATTCTGAATTGAGAAAGCCAGTTGAATCACTAGAGAAATGTCTTCAAGAACGTAAACTTTAAAAACAGCTGATTTGTTAAGGGATTGCAGACCCCTCACCCCGCCACCCACCCACCCCGCCATTGTGGCTAATGCTACCCACTGATGAAGAGGTGAGAAGAGATAACAGGTTAACAATTAATTTAACTGTGAAAAGAGTGTCAATTTCAACATGTATCAAAACCTAACTATTGTAGAGAAGAAAGTGTAACAGGTTACTAAGAACCCGTACAGGTGTGTGGGTGCCGTGCAGGCATAAAGAAAAAAAAGAGGATGCTTTTGGCAAATATTCTCTTTTTTCTATTAATGATACCAATTGTGTCTCTTTAGACTGTGCTCGTTCAACTTCCTTTCTCTGAGTGGGACATCTGGTTACGTTGCTTATTCATTGTGTAATTATGCTGATCTTTTCAAATCAGTAATTTGTTATTGCAATTAGCTCTGTTCCAAGTGCTCACGCTCAATTTACGAACCGATCCGCCAGTGGATCAACGAACGACCTCTGACCGTACGCATACACATGGACGATTCTCGTCCGAAGCTGCCATTTGTCGCGTGTAGCGCGCGCTGTCGGGGTCGTTCCTCGCTCATATATGAGCATGTGTACAAACCTTTAGCCTTAAGGCTGCAGCTAACCCTACGGGTTCTTCCCAAGCACCAGGTCGATGAGGTTTTTTTCCATACTGCTAAATAGACTTCTTTCCATGGCTATAAACTGCTGGATGTGGTTTCTCCTCTGGGATACATTTGTTAGTTATCTCACCCGTTGGTTAAACTGTTTGCTTTTCAGTAGGTTTTTTTGTATTGATTAATTCACTGATCTTGTCTCTCTAACTGACCATTACTGGAAACTATCATTCTTCTCAAACCTGTACAATTAATTTGTTGATCTGCCCCCTATTTCTTTAGATATCCAATCTCTTTCAGCTGTCATTCAAGTGCCTTATTATTATCATTGCGGATTATATAGTGTACGCTCCCATATGTTTTTACAATTACATTTATACATTATCATCACAAACTATTGCTGTGACATTTTATTTACTGGAACAGCTGGAATGCAGAGTACAGTTTTGTTAGTTGTATGTGGGTATATTCATTATCCCAGTGCTGCCCATTGTGATTACTGAGCATGCTTGCTCTCATAAAAACGTATGGTCAGTGGAAGGGAGTGGTTAAAAAGGAGGGGGCTGAGCAACAGGGAGGCCTGAGCATATCAATTACTGGATTGAAGGCATCAGCAACACACATATGTGTAAGGCTGCACATTTATTTATAGATTAAGATAAGGAATGTCATTTTTTTAGTATAGTTGTCCATCAAGTAAATAAAAATCTGTGTGGCTCCCAATAAGGAAAAGTAGAGATAAATCATGCAAGTAGCAGTGGAATGTGTAATGGTGAATTCACAATAGCATCCACTGCCATCACAGGGCCTTGGCCAATCACAGTAACATATGCTGGTTGAGCCTCTCCTGCTTGACTTCCATGCATGGAAAAGGCATGGAGTTAAGCAGAAGGCAGCGGGAGAACAAGGCTGGTAAGTACATTTGGGGATGACAGGCAGTGCTATAAACTTTGCAAAGTCGAGGTTTATAGCAATGCCCTGCCTGCAAGATAGTAACATTTCTCTTGGGGGGGTGGAATTGCTCTTTAATCAGGCCCAGCACAGTGTCTTTTGTACCCCCTTGGTGGTGGCCTGCAATACAGCCTGCCCTGAGAAAGAGAGTAAATTTTTCGATAGCACAAAATAAAAGCATGGTGACCATATTGTAATTCTTTAACAGAATCCATGTGCATTTCACTTGTCCTAACCAAACATGCTCTATGTAAAAAAAACGTTATAAATAGTCTTTTATCAGTGTGGATTCCTTCTGCTGATATTTAAGAACACCTAAAGGGCATCTATACGAAAATAGGTTATTTTAAATTGACCATAACTGAAAACTATATTCTTCCCAACCACCACTGTATATTTTTTTTGTTGATCTGCCCCCTATTTCTTTAGATATCCAATCTAAACTTCTTATTTCAGCTGTTTACTCAAGTTGCTCTCAAACTATTCTCGGTGAGTAGTTTTACTGTAGCTGGAATTAGTTGGTTTGTTTAAAATGGTGCTAATTTTGCCCCAACCAATCAGATGTTAGATTTCAAATGGTTAGGGGCAGAATAGCACTATTTTAAACGATATAACTTTATTGAATAACCTGCTTGTGTCTGCGCATACAATAAAGCCCCTCGCAGCGACAACTTGCTGTAGATGAATCGTTATGGCACTGTAGGCTATTTATGTGTGCAGCTCTGCATCTGTTAGGAATGTGTGTATTATGTATTGGTAATATAGGTTACAATGTTACACAAAAATGGATTAATATGCCCATAACGGAAAGAATGTAGCATTACACCAGATTTCCAGTAACTTCCTAGTTCCCAATACAATATGTGCATCTGTTGCCATCTATGGCCAATTTGTCACTCTTAGCATTATTCATTCATATCATTCTTTTTTTTTGGGAGACACTGGCTACAAATCGGATGTCTAATGGGAGGATTACAAGTTCCGAATCCACCCTTTCTCTGGCTGCTCTGACATTCAGAAATTGATATGCTAATTACCTTTCCATTCTTCCAGCTAGCTGCAATCTCTGAAATGTAGTCAGGAAGTGTGTGCTCTTTTTTCATTGGCTGCTATGTGATGTAGGCATGGCTCTCATTTCAGTGATGTGTAATTACACTACTGGAGATACATTTTAATATTAATTGATGGATTGTTATTCAATGAAACTCTGGGTAGTGTGGGGTGGGCAGTCCATGGGTGGTCGTTATTCCAAAAAAGCATTGCACCCGCCTTTTTAAATGAGCATTGTGGTGGAATTCTATTTTCTACTAAAAGCATTCCGTCACAGCCATGAGTCCCCTTATACAACCACATTAGGCAGGACCATACTGTTCCATCCAGTATAGCTATAACAGACATCCCACCCACCATCAATGGCCAGACATCTCATCAACCAATTAAACTGCAGCATTTCTAGAAGGAGAAAGAAAGTTCAGGCATCTGGTCTAGGAAAACCTACTCTTACCTCCATGGACGTCTCAGGATACATAAAACATTATAACCTATTTTACTTGTTTTTTACACCATATAATAATTCACACCACATTCAGAACATTGAAAATATATAAAAATATATCTGTATTTATCACAATGGTGGATCCAAACAGTTTCTGTCCATTGTCTGCATGTTTAACTTCACTTTTGTAGGGTTTCAAGATCACCTGCTGATTGCAGGACGCTCTTAATAATGTAAATAGCAGGGCTGCACTGATTACATTTAAACTGCATTACTGCTGACTCAGTCTTGCTGCATGTGTTTTTAATAGGTGTCCTCTGGGGGGGGGGTTCAAACATCTGAAAACCCACTTTAAAGGAGGTCAGGTGTGTTTTGTTTTTAATTGGTTATAGAAACTAACACAATGTAATGCATTGTTTTAATCAGCACAACTTGGACAATACATTTTAATATATCCAGGTCTCAGGTCTTTAATTACAGCTACAGGAGAGAACAAGATTACCCAGAAGGCAACCTAGGCTTCCGCCAGAGTCTGGGCCTCTCCAGGGGGCGAGTTTGAGAAGCAGTAACAGTAATTACAGTCCATACATTACTAATACAAGGATACAGCTTTAAATGACAGCATGTCTAGGCACCATTGATCTCAATCTATTTCTGTTACAGGGGTGATAACCCTCCATCTGTTCAAGGCCACAGATGCAGCCCCTAGCCTAGTCCTGTCAGTCCGACCTCAAGTCCAAGTAACAAAAGTTAGAGTTCACACATGTTCTGACATGAAGATTAGAAAGAACGCAGTTATGGCACTGTAGGCTGGATAAGTACTAGGCACCAGGCCCTCTCGGGGGACCCAAGGTCCAAATTAGTACTATATCTGGTCTACCAAAGCACTTCTTTCTGCAGACAGATGGACACCCCCTACTGCCTTAGCCGAGGCCACACTGCATCGCTTCAGAATTGCGCTTGCAAGACATGCACTTTGATTGCGCAAAAAGGCAAGTGCACTGCATGCGCTCCATTAGCAGATCACAACGCAAGGCACACACCTAATGTGGCCACAACAATTGGCCAAAAGTTGTGCACTTTTTCACACGCAATCGGATTGCATGTTAAAATGCAGCAGTGGGGCCTATCCCTAAGGATCCCCCACGCTATCTCTAATCACCCATTAATCACTGCAGAAGTGCTTCATTCGATTAATCAAATTAAGCAAGAGAAGGTTCCATGGGGACCCTAACACATTCATTTTCAGCAGTGGAATTCAATCATGGTATTTATTTATTTGCACCAATCATCTTAACAGAGACACACTTATCGTTTGTTGCAGCTTAAATATACAGCAAATTCCAATAATATATCAGATTGGTAAAGAAACATCTAAACATTTAGGACAATGCTGTGTTTTTTTTTTATCTGTTGGTCACATGTTTATTGGGTGAATAAATATAGAAATAAACTTTAAACTACTTAACACTATTGTCTAGTTTATTTTGTTACCTATGCATGTATTGATGGATGCTGTCCATCGGGCCAGTCTCCAGGGCCCCGCGCCGTCCTGCCACGCACCGCACATAACGTTATGTATATATATCGTCCATTCCCTTTAGCTAGGTATTAGTTGGGTTAAAACTCTAAGGGGCAAGTCGACCCGGGCGACCTATTTTTTTATCATTTTTCTGGGCAACCTCTGTGGTTGTATATAATCTGTATAAGGGAAGATCTGAGTTTATTATTAATCCAGACTTTCCATTGGGTCTCTTGAATTACCGTTTTCCTTGCATAAAATAATGTTGTCTGCAGGAACAGCAGCTCATATTGAACCAAATATCCTCGGTCAGTTTTCCAAACAGGCAAGCCAGAGGTGTTTGGCACAGGAGGGGGGACAGGTGGCCCAAACTCCGAGGATATCATCCCAGAAGATACTGACCCTTGGGCATTCCCATATAAGATGTATAAAGTCAGCGTTGGCCAAATGGCACTTGGGCAGTCTGTAGGCCCTGAGGGGAAAATTGTCTCATCTTGTTTTGGGTGTAGTTGTCTGATGTATGATTTTAAATTGAGTTTAGTTTGTTGTTAGCCGATGGTGATGAGCAGGTGTGGAACCTGCCAGCTCCTCCACTGCTCACCATCCATATTCTCCAAGTGTGGACCCCATCTGCCTTTAATATCCTCTATGGTCGTTTGTGATTTGCTTTGAATCAGTGTGTATACAACTTGGATAAATCAAACTACGTACTCCCTGGATTCGGACAATCCCGATAACCATTGTTTTCGTGGGTCTATCGGCCAACTGTTCCATATATGATTTGAATGTGTGCCTGAGTTGCAGGTAACGGTAATGCATCGTATTGGGCAGGTTATATTTGGTTTGTAAGTCCTGGTAGGAACAGTTCTCCCTGTTTGACAATACCTCCCATTCCCACCAGCCGGCAGCTACCACTGTATGCTCCAAGGCCCCCCACCAGCTCAGGTAGATGTTTATTGTTCCAGAGTGGTGGTGTGTATAGTATCCGCGTCAGACCTAGTAATTTGTTAGTCGATGCCAGACCTTTTAAGCTCTTTATGTAAGGTGGTTTGCAGTGAATCTTTAACCTGATTTGTTGTTTTTGAACAGATACATTTTTTACAGATCTTATGAAAGATTAGATATACTGCCCCAGGATGGGAAATAAAGCACAGATCCACCCCCTGAGTGAACGTGGGCAGATCAATGCAATCAGCCATTTTTTAACATAATGTTATGGTTGGTGGTGATACCTGCCCATCATGCCTAGCTTTGTTTTGAAAAGGCCACAGGATAAAGCAACGTACATGTTGTATCGCTTCATTGACCCCTTTATTAGTTACACCTATAGAACAACATGTGCAGAGCTGCAGGGGAAGGATTGGGGCCCCTACAACAAGCAAAAATCTTAGTGGTACCTCAAAAAATAGTCCCCCCTACAAACAGGCACACCCCCTTATAGTCAAGTAAGTGCTAAGTGCATTTAATTGTATCCACATAATTATCGTACAATGACCTCATAATGTATGATTCATTAATGCAGAGCAATATTAACTCAGGATCAGGGGCACACCTAAATATGAAGCAACAAAATGTCATGTGAGTGAGTCCTCAGCTGCCACTCGGCACGGCTCACCCTGGTAAGTAAATCTGCTGTCTGTCTGTGTGGGTACACCTTATTTCACAGTCTGCGTGGGCTGGGCATGAAGGCATCTTATAATACAAGTCTGTATTGGCTGGGCATGAGGGCATTTAATTTACCAGTTTTGGTAGGTTGAGCATGAGGGCATCTTAATTACCATCTGGTGGGGTGGGAATGAGGCATCTTATTTTACCAATGGTGTGGGTTAGGCATGAGCCATATTATACCAGTCGTTGTGGGCTGGGCATGAGGGCATCTATATTTTACCAATCTGTGTTGGCTGGCAATGAGAGGCATCTTATAATTACCAGTCTGTGTGGGCTGGCATGAGGTCATCTTTAATTACCAGTCGTGGTGGGCTGGGCATGAGGCATCTTATAATAACAAGTCTGTGTGGGCTGGGCATGAGGGCATCTTATATTTACCATGTCTGTGTGGGCTGGGCATGAGGGCATCTTATATTTACCAGTTCACCAGCCGTGTTAAGTCAGCCCTCCAGTTTACCAGCCAGTGTAAAGTCGCCTTCAGTTCACCACCAGTGTAAGACTGTGTGGAGACATTTCAGAGGGAATGTGATTACAATTTTTTTTGCAAATTGCATGCGCTCCATAGCACTTCTTCCCTTTAAAACTGAAAACGTGTGAGAGCTACTCACTGTGAAGCTAAGTATCAATTTTTAAATGCATGCTGTATGCGTACAATAAAACCGATGCAGCCTATGCAGATCAACCGATGCAGATGCTTATAAGGGAATACAGAACAGCATTTCAGCATAACCCTTTCATGTCACATATAGAACAACATGGCCGCAGAGACATAGGGGGATAATGTATTGAATATGCACTGTGCAATGCATTTCTCAGTAGGGGAATGTCAGAGGGTAGACTATGTTGCATATGAAAGTTTCTATAGCGATAGATATATTTTATATATATATTATATTATTTTATTCACCTCAGCAACATCATTTTTTCTTACCTCAAATCCTCCAATTTAACTTATTCTCTTTAAGCTGTATCATACCTTCAGGCTGCGTTATTACGGACATGTAAGAATACCCCCAACCCCCCCCCAAGGGTCGCCGCCTCGGTATCACTGGCCAACCATGATTTGTCCCAAAGTGGGCAGGTATGGGTGTGTGTGGTGTGACCGATACAGTCAGAGAACATGGTTGGACAGGCCAGTGTGTGGCTAGGCTAACAAGGCCAGACAGAATATAGATAGACCCCCACCCATGTCCAGTTCCTACACCCACAGAATTTGGAGTAAAACAAGGAACCCACAAGTATTCATGGCAAACTTCTAAAGCGATTGCTTTGAAAGATGGCTAATTTCTAGCAGAGTGGGTAGACAATGGGGGTTATTCAATAAAAGTTCAAAGTTTAAAATGGTGCTAATTTTGCCCCAACCAATCAGATGTTAGGTTTTGAAATGTTCATAAGTTCTGATTGGTTGGGGCAAAATTAGCACCATTCAAACGATAAGAACTTTTATTGAATCTCCCTGATAGAGTCTCGATAGTGTCTCTTAGGTCTAAGACATGGTTCACAGTGCAAAAGGGTAGTATACAGGAAGTTGCCATCAGAACCATTCCTTACACCAATAGCCAGCAGTGAGTGCAAGTAGCCTGTTACCAAGCCAAAAGGAATCACCTTGTTTCAAGGACAACTATCGAAAGCAGCTTGTCAGTAGAGAGGGGGTGTTAATGGTACTAGTGTGGGTTGTCCAGTTTTCCTTCTTCTCTATTTTGAGACCCATGCAACCTCCTCACAACCTTCTGCTTGTAAACAGCAACAGCAAGCCTGTAAAATAAATAGGGACTGTTGGGAACTATGATTGTGGGAATATGATTGGATGGGTTGAGAGAAATGCTTCTATACACATATAGGATTCATCTCTGGTCATTAGAAAGAATTGTTGGCCGTTAGGTGGTTGGTTAGACAGATGTCAGGGTGTTGCTAAGAGCATTCCCAATACAGATGACTTCACAAAAAAGTAAAACCCACAATTCCTTCTGGAAAGTTTTAGGTTTGGATTTAGCTTAAGTTAGAACCATTTATGACCCCCTCGTTTTTAAAGGGTCCACCAAAAAATGTAGTCTACCTTCTTCATTTCCCCAGACTGCTCCAGTCTTACTCCTGAAATCACTTCTGTTAACCAGAATCAAATCAAAACACCAAGTTCAGTCGAATATTGTGTAAAGTTACCACACCCAAATCCTGCTTAGAGGACTTGTTACAAGCTCAAGGATGTGCATTGCATCATACTGAAGTTCATATTAACTCAAGTATGCACAGAGTGGCCTTGCCTGGAACACTGGGCAGTTCATTATCTGTGACAAAGCATCACAACCAGAGGGCAGAGGCATCACTTTATGGAAGATTTTTGGTGCTGCTGTATTCAGCTAACATGATCGGGAGTTTAGATTTGAGTGATCAGGTTTACTATGGCAAGGAAAAGTTGGCACCATTTTAATTTTATTGATGGGTATGCCCAAAAGAAGGAAGTTGTAAAATTTTGTTCATACAACATTATTGTTTCCGTCAGGTGGGTCGTGAATGTGATACTGAAAAGATATGTTTGAGTGTACTACACCTCTTTCAATTACTATGCATCTGGTTGTCATTGCTGGATTTACCCACAGTCCATCCCTTTGTTGGATGTGAATTTAAGAACCTAGTTTTACATGGACAGGGCATTGCTTGTTTTTTTTTGGATTTTTCAGTAATACAACATTAAAGGGTAAGTCCACCCTTAAAACTATTTTTTAATATAGTATTCCCCCTGTCCCCCCAGCCCCAACCGCTATGTTTTTATTTTTAGAAAGTGCCCCAAACTCTACTTACCTCCCCTCTTTCCCCCCGCCGCGCTGCCGCCCCTGCTTACGAGAAAATGCAAGCACTGAATGACCGGCAGCCGTGTCTTGATTGGCTGAGCGGCAGCCAATCGCGGACGCGGCTGCCGGTCATTCAGTGCAGCGGAGGAAAGAGGGAGGTAAGTAATGTTCGGGGCAATTTCCAAAAATAAAAATGAGCGTGGGCTGGGGGGACAGGGGGAATACTATATCTAAAGGGATTTATGCTAGGGGGAGGGAATCCTAGAGGAAGGGGAGGGAGGGGAAAGGCTGCAGTACGCATGCCAAACTCTCCCGGAGGCCAGGTAGGAGGCAAGTCCTGCTATCCTCCTGGTGGGCAGTTTTTGGACTTTGGGGGGGACTACAGGAGAACCATATGGAGCTGGGATGTGAGGTAAGGATTAAACTACACTACATGATGGGGCCAGTATTAAGGGGGGGATTATAGTTTTGGGGTGGACATCCCTTTAAGGAATAGACTTGTTATATATTGTAGCATGGTTGTGGTAATTGGGCAATGATGTCTTTCCTACCACCCTTCTCTCAATGGATTGCCTCAGCTCAGTTTGATACAGCATGTCAATGCCAACATGTTCGGCCTCCCGTGAAGCAGATTTTCACAGCTAGCCCTGGTGCGGGAATACAGGAAGAAGTTAAACCACTTCTGTGGTACTTAGCACAATTGTGCAAGTTGGGTGTGTCAGATAACTTAATGGACATAAATCTGTCTGCATTAAATTTTCTTTTCAAAGTAGTGGTGGGCCAGGTAAACAAAAAATGTCCTTAGAAAATAAGCTGTAAATAGTTATAAAAAGGCAGTGATCACATATGATATTGCACAGTCTAAAAGTGCAGGTTGTACAGTTACATTCTAAAGAACATTTTGTGGGGAACAAGGGAGCCAGGATAGAAATCACCATGGAAGGATATTTTTTTCAAGGGTAACAGCATTAGTGGAAGAATCATGTATAATTCTAGTTTGAAATATAACAAGAAATGTAAATTCAGAGTTTAGTCTTTTATTCTTTTGTTTTCAGCTGTGATGGAAGGCAAGATATCGTTGCATAAATAAATAATATATAGTGGTTCCTTTTTTGTTTAATATTTGGGTATCAGCGCTGTATACAAACAAGGGATACATGCAAACCATTATACAGATAAATTAATTTACATAAATTTCAAAGGTTAAGAATACATATATTCTATCCCTTATATTAAAAATATATTTATAGCTTCATAGAAGATTGCATTGAGTTTTTATGGAGCTACCAAGAGTATATGATATTACATATAGGAAAGGTGTATATTATCGTGTGTTATCTCACTATTACCATTTAAATGGCCATCATAAATGTATATAAAGTATAGCACTGACTTATATTAAGTACAAGACAATATAAAGAACATATAAACTGAGATTCCTATTTCAACATGGTATGGTCAAATGGTAGCTTAATCCACACCCTTGTGGCTGCTACATTGTGAATACTAAAAGGAAAAGGTAATGTTAATATAACATCCAATGATGTGCTGTTTTGTAAACATGTGGCAGTCATAGCCAATCCAAAAAGTGTTTCTCTCTGCTACACAGGGCTGATGTGTATTGTAATGGCATATACACCAAGGCTCCTATAGACCACCTCCAGCATGCAGGTGGTATCAGTGAGTATAAAAGACATGACATCCCTGCCTCTATGGCTAGGAGGAGAGAAAGTGAAAGTAGATATAATTTTTGTTTGTGTTGATCCCTTACACTGTGTGATAATGCAACACAATATCCTGTGTTTAAGATCCGTTTACCACCTGTTGGGAGGACAGGTCATTGGACAGGCAATTACCTTATTGGATACAAACTCTGAGCAATAGATAAGTGTACACCAACTTACAAGTGCTGCACCATAGGCGGGACTACTCCATTACTGCACATGTTATGTGGGAAACTGTTTATGTTTTGTTATTAAATCATTGCAATACTTACTGTTAAATGTAATTAAAACTGGTTTGTCTGTTTAAAGAATGTAAGTGCACTGTCTGCTTTGTGCCAGACCACCAGAGTAACCCACTATGTTCCATGCTACCCATAACATTCCATAAAGCAGTGATCTGGTACAAATTGGTGGCAGCGGTGCTGGTAATACCATTTATCTCCCCGTTGCACTTGTGATGTTCGAAACTGGTGAGTTTCTTTCAAATTTTGGAACCAATTGAAGTCAATGGGAGCCAAAGTTCTTGTTTCCCATATCAAGCATTCAAATGTTGAATTGCGTATTCTGTATCTAATAATCATTAAATTCATTGAATATTCTAAGTTTCAAATAGTTTTGCGATTCAAAAAGGTCCGAAAAGTTCAGCGAAACTTAAAAAACTTCAGTTTTGAATCAGAACCGGATTCAAATAAACCCAAAACCCATCCCTACTCTTCACAATATTAACAAAACTTGGTGTCAATTTTTATTCAATTTTAGACCATGATGCTGTAATTATATAAAATCTGTGTCAGTGTTATATAAGTGGTTTCTTTGTGATTAGTCTTATAGTAAGTTGTATACATACTTGGCTGTGCCCTTGTATCTGGCTCCTTTCTTGCAAGCTATAAAATGAACACTACACCAGACCTGACAATTCTCACTACCCCCAGGCAACTTCTTTAGAACTGTGAATCACTTGACCCTCCCCCCCAACGCCCCTTTTCACTACCCACCCCTTGTCACCAGCACAGAAGGAGATGTATGTAGAGTTGCAGGAGGCTGCCACTTTCATTCACAACAATATCTGCATACCAAGAAGTGAGTGTGTGTGTTTCTGGTAGATCTTGGATATTTGTAAGAATAAGTGTTTGCAGTAAGCTGCTAGATTGTGAATTTGATGTCTGTGCTATAGGGTCATTGTTTTCCTCCTCTCTTTGTCCTGCTTTCTCGTTACTCTGACTAAAAAGTTGAGTTTTCCACCGCCTGTGCAGCTGTTGCTAACTTTCACTTAGAACGGGCCAGCGGGTTAATGTATCCAGCTGTCAGATCCCTACTGTACGATTTGCCTTTTGTGTGTACGTGTAGCTCTATTTTCTATGTATTGGAAGGATTGCTGTTTATGATAAACTTCCCACAGTAAACAAGGGTGCAGTATCTTGTTTCATTCTGGGAGACCCCCTAGAGGTATGATCATTCTCTCTTCTTCTCTGCTTTATTATTTTTTTACTTTTTTACTGTTTTTACTGTTACATAAGAGTTTTCATTGGCAGGACATGGAAATTTCTTAAGTCCCCTGCAAAAAATACCAGTCTTGTTTTTGATCTTGGGATTCCCTTGCAAAAATTTTGTATCCCATGGCTACTTCTTCCTTTCCCATGCTCTATCTTCTTTTCTCATGGCTCCTTCTTCTTTAGCCATGGCTACTTCTTCCTTTCCCTGCTTCTGTATCTGCTATTGTCTTCGCTATTTGTGAATATCTCTTGTTAAACCAAATGTCTTTCGTTTTGGTAATTTGCAGCACAATATGACTATGAATAACATGTCAGAATAAAAGCCGAAAAGCCAAACTCTTTTTAACCATCTGTTCCCTCTCTTAGGTTGGAGCACACATTTTGTCTGTTATTTGCTGAAGTTTTTTGTGGGAGTGAACAGGGTGAACCTGTCCATAAAGAGGGTCCTTTACACAACAACCCTGGAAGTTTTTTACTGATCAAGACCATTTCATTTGTTCTTATTGATTCAGAAGTTATCTCACAGTCAACATGAATTGTAGTGATACCTCCCGCCTTAAAAGTCTTTTGACCCAGCTTCTTCAGGAACTCTCCAAGGTCAACAGCACCAGTGCACCAGTGGAAAAGATGAAGTGAGATGCCTACTTGTATATCCTGCTCATTATGATCTTCTATGGATTCTTAGCCGGGGGTCTTATCATGGCATACACAAGGTCCAGAAAGCAGGGTCAAAAAATGACCCTTATCACCTCTATATAGAAAGAGAATGGGCTGCTAACGCTAAGAACGCAGCCCGAGCAGCCGAGTACCACAAAGGGGCAGTATTGAAAGTGAAAACTTATTGTAGGAGTGGAATGAAATCAACTTAATGGCTTGTGATGTGACTGCACTCATACAAATAGCAGTTGAAGTCTTCCTGCTAAAAGCTGTGGACTGCCTGGAAACCTCTTTAATGCACAAAGCTGAAAATTTGTTAATAAATGATATAATGAAGGTGACTGCTGCCTCTTCAGACCTCCTATGAGACTGTGCTACTGCGTGATGTTCCTTTAAGCCTGAAAGCTCCCTAAATAAAGACGGAGAAACCACAGCCCATTATTTTTCTTCCTTAACAACTTCCTGTCCATGCTGGGAATCGGCTATTTTGAGTGTACGGAATTCTTAGCTTTGTTTCTTGCTATTTTCTGATTTTTACACTAGGAATCACCTTTAACCCTGTTTGGTATTTAAAGGCTAACTCGTTTGTGTTTTAACCATTGAGGAAATAAAATACAATGATTTGTCTATAAATCAGAGAACCACAGCTAGATACAATCAAAATGGTCATCACACAAAACAGCCTGTTCTGCTCTATGGATAGGAAGTCACCAGGAGACCCCCATAAACTACAAATCTTTTAAAAAATCCATCAGGATGGATCACTAAAGGGGAAATTGTCCGACCACATTTACCTAATGTGGGTACATAGCTTAAAAGCTGGGTACACACCTACAGATTTTTGAAAGATGACAGACAGGATCTGCAAGATTCTTACAAAGATTTCATTCACACAGCCCCGAGAGTTTTCCCTATAGAAAACACTCAGTACTGTGTGTTTCCCTCGGAAAAAATTCTGAACGACCCGCTCGGCTGACAGGAACATTCCGCGCATGCTCGTTCGGGAAAAACCGCTACACACACTAGCGAAAAGCCCCAATACCAATACCCGACAGATCGGGGCTTAACACTAGTGTGTGTCCTAGCTTAAGGGTTTCTAACCAAAGACAATATCCGTATGAGTGAGAAAAATCTGTACATCCTCTCTGTCTCTTCCAGTGACATGGGCAGTGTTCTTTGTCCAGAATGAGACGGAAGAGTTGTCCATATTGTCCATATTGTTTTTCTTCTTCTAACGCAAGGAAGAAGTTAAAAAAATAACTAAAGAGATGCGTAGTAGAACATTTTACTAACTGCACACAGATATGTCTTTTGATAGGATATCAATTTATAATAAGTAGATATATATATTTCTTATTACACTCTGGGCTACAATTTCATTATCTACACTGCTGTACAAATCATAAACATGTAATATTCACTTTATATCATATCAATGTAATATCTAGGCTATTTTATACCTCCCTGCATTCTTGGCACTGGACAATTTTTTTTTGACCAGCCCAGGGTGTTGTTGGGACATTGGGGATTTCAGAAGGTAAAGGTGGCCATACATTAGGAGGATTTTCCTTACCCGACTGATCGATCCAACATTAGACCGATCCTCCTTCTTTCCCGTTCTTCTCTGCGATCGGCATGCATTCACAAATCCCATTCATTTTGCAATCGCATGTCGGTCCCAAAAGAACGGGAAAGGCAGTTCTGGCAGGATCGGTCTAATGTCGTGGATCGATCGGTCTGTAAGGAAAATCCCCCTAATTTATGGCCACCTTAATTCTACTAATGTAGGACAGATTTAGGAGAACTAATACTGACCACGAATACAAAAGGACTGATCTTTTCTCAGCCCGAAAATCGCACCATAATCAATGTATAATCATATGATCGCTTTTCTTTGTAAAATAATACATTTATAATAAAAATTGTGAACTGACGTTTTATTCCAACAAAATGTTGCCTTATTTAAATCTAAATGACCATTTCCCTTTATCCTATAACTCTGTTTAGGCTTGGTACACACAAGGCTATATTTCAACCTGACCAACCATAGTTCTGTATTTCCGTTGTCATTAACCTGTACATTTGTTCAAATCTTTTGAATGTTCGTTTCACGTGTTGGTACGTTTTGCACGTTTGTGTATCTCTACAGACTGTACGAAATATCACCAGCATTTCCACCAATACCGTGAACAGTTGTTCCAAATATTGCATTGTGTACTAAGCCCTATAGAGACAAGCATACACATAGAGGGCCTATTTATTAAAGCACGGTAAATACCGACTCTCCTCCCAATAAGCTACAAGTCTTGTGTTTGGAAATAAGAGCCAGAAGGGTCATCAATCCTCCATGTAGAAATAACAGCGAGGCACCAACTGGCACATCGCTCCTGTTTTGGAGTTTAAGTCCGCTAACCGATGTTATATCGGTTAGCGTGACTTAAACTCCTTCCTTGCGGCGTTATATGTTTATGCAGAATCGGCATTTGATTGCAGCACTTAAATCCAGCTCATAGCTGGCGTTAAAATGACGGAATGAAAACCGCCAGGTTGCGATGTTCCGAGTGCGGCTATCGGCATATAAATTGCCGGGCTGTTTGCACCGCGTTGCCGATAGCGACGCTCGGTGCATCGCCCTGTCCTATTGATCCGTGCTGCTCATCAATCTGGATTTTTAAAACAGCCAATTAGAAGCCAATGAATCTGAAAGCAGACAAGTAAAGAAACTGCAATAGGCAAACAACCCCTAACCTTTAATCTTAGCAGTCTGTTGTTTTCCTAAATAATATAAGACAATTACCAAAAAACCCACTGAAAAGATTTTATGATTTTTCAATGTTCCCCTTGAGATACTTGTACCAGTGCAGTTTATTTCTGTAGTGATGCAATGGAGAGAACAAACACCGTTCTGTGGTGGGGTCACATTCCATCGGAAATGTATTTACAGGTCATAAATCCACCGGGAAAGTTTTTACAGCCCCTTGGATGTCTGTAAGTAGAAACAAAATCAAAGAAATGTACGAAACACAGACACGTATTGTAACAAATATGGCATGTAGTTTTTCATTTGTTTATAGGACACATTCCAGTTTTCATTCAGTACCATATTTAACAAAAAAACGGTAACTTGAACAGTCATATGAGGAAGTTTACACACACTCAACCTTTGTCTGACTTCTATTTAGATGGAATAGTAATCTATTGGGTCTGTACTGTTTTTTAGTCGTGAGATAGGAAGGAGATTTTTCTCATTTTAGTCATTTGCAAATGATCAGACATTCTGGAAGTCTTTTAATTTGTGGTCATTTGTGGATATTTCTGTGCGGAACTATCGCTCAGCTCATCATAGACTATGCAATGTTATCTTAGCCCTAGGGTGGGCCACACTACACGCACCGTAATGACACGCAGTCGAATGTGTTAACGTCGCAAAATTGCTTTCTGGTGCAAGTTTTGCACGTTGCCACGCAATATTACGCTATGAAGTGCGTGCGATTGCACAAAAATGGTGTCACGTACACTCCCAAAAGTGGATCGCAGTGCAAACAACTAGTGTGCCAGCCCCATTGCTTAACACTAGCGTGCTGTGCTTAAAAGAGCACTAGTGTGGCATAGCCTACTTACTAGCTTACTAGTTAAGAAAACGCAAAATGTCTACAAATGTACTGTGCCTCACATTTATTGTGTCCTCTCTTAGTGCAACAGTGGTTCCATCCATAGATTACGGTAACAGTACACATAGATGCGCAAAAATGTGCATGTGCTTTTTAATCTGCAGCAACCAATCAACTGCTACCTTTGAACTAGTTTACAACAGTAAGAAACATCTGATGCATCTTATTGGCTGCACAGGCAAAATTCTGTACCTTTTATTAATTCCAGTATTAAGGTCTTCAGATCCCCTAAAACTAAAGTCTGCAATACTACTCGTCCTCTGATGTCCACAAATCCTTTCATTCTCACCAGACACCATCCAGAATGTTCATGCCTCTTTATAAGATGCAGGAGCTCTATGAGCTTACACTGGTTTAAAGGAGGCAGCTTGGGTACAGCCATTAGTGATTGGACATGACTGACAGCTGTTACTTTTAAAGGTCCGTGAAATGCGGAGCTGCTGGCGAGAATCAAGAATGATTCTCCTCTGCAAGGATATTAGAGGTATTGCGTTCTTTAGATTTGGGGATCATTGATTTTTGTGTGGGGGCAAGAAGCAAGTGTTATCAAATGTTTCCTTATTACACTAGACCAATATACCAAGGTTTTCAGGCTTTAAAGGGCATGTCCACCCCCAAAACTATAATCCCCCCCCTAATGGCCCCACCATGTAGTGTAATAAAATCCTTACCTCACATCCCGCTCCTATGTTCTCTCTGTAGTCCCCCCCCAAAGTCCCAAAAACTGCCCACCAGGAGGATAGCAGAGTCCTATAGGACTCTGCCTCCTGTCTCGCCTCCGGGAGAATTTTGGCATGCGTACTGCAACCCTTCTCCCCCTCCCCTTCCTCCTCCCTCCCTCTCCCTCCCATTTTGCATCCCTCCCCCTACCATAAAACCCCTTGCCCATATCATAGTATATCTTCTCCCCAGCCCCAACCGCTAAAAATAATTTTAAGAAAGACCCCCGAACTCTACTTACCTTCCCTCTCCCCCCGGCATTCTGACGCCGCAGCCGCGTCCGTGGTTGGCTGCCTCTCAGCCAATCACGGCACGGCTCCGCCCGCCCCCTGCTTGCAGTGTCTTGCAAGCAGAAGGCCGCGTCGAGGAGAGGGAAGGTAGAAAAACATCGGGGCACTTTCTTAAATTTATTTTATAGCGGTTTGGGGCTGGGGAATATATACTATGATATGGGGGAATGCCCTTTAAAATGCCCTTTAATAACTTCAAGTCCCTTTAAAGTTGTCTTCATGTAGAGCATCTTTTACAATAACCCTCTGTGTTGCATATTAAAGGGTAGTCACACCCCAAAACAAAATTTATATGTTGCAGGAAATGGCCATAAACCTGGACATACAAGGTTATGAACTAAAGCGTCTCGAAATGTAATTGCCAGCCTTTGTTCCCTTGTGCTTTCTGCTGTCTTCCGTTGCCCCTTTCTGTGCTCGGAAAGACCTGCTCCTGTGATTGGTGTAATGTCTGGCCAATCACAGGAGGCTGATGCCGGTCAAACCCCTCTTGCTTTGTGGCATGGAGCAAGCACGAAAGACAAGCAGAAGGCAGCGAGGGGAACGAAGGCTGGTAAAGTACATTGGGGACAGCTTGTTAAAGTTGTATAAACCTTACATGGTCGAGGTTTAGACATTTCCTGCAACATATAACATTTAGCTTGGGGTTGGACATACCCTTTTAAAGGAATAGTTCACACAAAAGTAAACATTTCTTTGTTCATAACACCACTCAGATGTTAGCTTTTTACAGGGATACTAAATTTAGATCTATTTGTTTGCTGGAATAAATAGCATGGGTAAATGTTTGCACGCTTTTATTGCATCAGGACCATTGTGCTTATATATGAAAAAACATTTTGTGACCGCCAAACAGGTACATTAAGTCTCTTACTGTGATAAAAGACAAGATTTATAAATATCCTGGCGATGATCATTTATTGGAATGCTGCTGTTCCTTGGCTACAAATGCTCGCCAGCTGTTAAATTGGTCTGCATTGTTTGTAAGATCTAGATGCATGAACTTGGTGTTTCTGAGCATGACTCCCTTTTAAATTGTACCCATCTCTAGTACAGATCTACTAATGTTTTTTATGAGTAGTGCATTGCTCAAGTAATTTGTACTTTTTATACTCCGCATGCCCATGCATGCGTCAGTGACGCCAAAATGACTACTCTGCTGCCCATCTGTGTTTACATCTTGTATTTACTGCATTAGCTTAATGAGTTTGAAACCTTTCAAAACTCAAAGTGCATTAAGGAATTTATTCAATCTGAATCTTTTAAATTGTCAATTATACAAATTTCTTCTTACATGCAGACAGTTTCAAATCCGAATTAAGCACTGCACGTGCATTAATTTAAAACTGCAATCTATGGAGAACTGTCCATGCTAAGAAATTGCCACAGAAAATGGCACTGCCATTATTTTAATGCCACTGTTGGTTTTCCCATAATAGCTTTTTAGTGACTTGAATGGCATGTCTCCCAGAAATATATCTTTATAAGCTGTACACACACACATAGAAGTTCGATCAGAGATGAATGTCGAATTGATTGTAATGTTGGAGAAGTGCAGTTTTACCGTGCGTGACAGTCCCACCGGATCATGTTTATCAATTTTATAATCAGTATTTACAATTATAATATCAATTGCAAAATGATCAGGCCAGAGCTGCTTGAACATTGAGAGTTAAGTTTGTAGTTATGGCCAGCACAAATCTGCAATATGCAAACATTGCATTGGAAGCTCAATGGTCATTTTGATCTATAAAACGACTGGGGATTAATTCTAGACTTTATTACTACTTGTACTTAAGGGCATGTTCACCCCCCACAAAATCTTGTGAATTTAGAGTATGCCCTCCCCCCCCCACCACCCCCATCCCGTTTTTGCAGTACCTAACTTTCTCCCTGAGAAAGTACAGATATGTTATCTAAGCTCCTGTCCCTCGCTGGTCTCTGCAGCACTTCCACATTGCAGCCATCTTCATGGCCATGCGTGTGCTGCTACATACTGGCGGCAGAAGAGAGCAGGAGGGATAGGGGCAATTCAAGGTAATATATCTAGACTGGAGCAATGGGGAGAAAAGGAAGAAGTATGCAAAAACTGGGTTTGCAGGCTGATTACTTTGAATACAAAAGTTTTATGGGGGGAACATACCTTTAAACTGGCATTGTTTGCTCATCAAAGATACCGGTAGATCACCTAAAGAGCCGTAAACACTAATTTATTTTTTTTTTTGCAGGAAATTGGAACGGTTTGAAATCCTATCAAGGTACGACTTATCCGACCCCTGGACTCCGAAACAGGGCTGGTAACTGATGCTTTTAAACTGAAGAGAAAGAACAAAGAACCACTATCTAACGGATATGAGCGCATGTACGGGGGGAAATAGAACTGGAGCCGAGATATCTACAAGCAAAATAACTGTCTGTTTTCATTTGTCTTTTTTTTTATTTTTTTTTTTAACCGTGTGGAAAGGACTTTATATACCGTGACTCTTGGAAAAGCTGCCTATGCATGGTGCAGTCGAACTAATTCGAGAACTTGACCTGGTTTAGCTTGTTCATACTTTTACAACCACTGACAAAGCTAACTTTGTAGGTGTCTGTGTTGGGAAATCTGAAATAGAAAAGATTGCCTTTGTGAGATGTCCCGTGCTTGTTTTCTGGTTGAACTACACACAGCAACAACATTAAGTATCTCAGACATTGGCTGGAAAATATCCTGCAGACAGCTTGGGCAGACGGTGGTTGAGATGGTGAAAAAATGAACCATTACTCCTATAAAAGTAGATCTAAAGGGGAATAGTCCTATAACAATCTGACGGATGGAGTTTACAGTCCCATCACTGGTTGTTGCCTGCATTGTTAATTTTTAGTGGAAGTGTTATAGTGCTTATGATGAATGGTGGCTCCTCTTGGCAAAAGTTTGTCAGTGTTTAGAGAGCACTTCTTGCTAACTTTATAGTAAACCATTCATTGCATTTTTGTCTGGTAGCCATCTCTGTTAATGACCCAACATGGGGGTAGGAGATTGCATTCAGTTCTGACTGCAGTAAAACCTCCTAGAACTCCATTCCCCTTCTCCTCCCTTGCAATGCCACAAGGCTGTACATTGCTCACCCCAGCCAATATGAGGCTAGTCTCCCTAAAGTGCCACCACCAGCTTGCCTTGCCAAGAACTGCTGGAAACCATGTTGTTTTTGTGATGGGATGCTTTTCTTGTGTTTCCCCTGCTGCTATAAACAAGAGGAGAATACTACAAATTAATGTCAGTTATTTGAAAAATATCCCACATCTAACAGCTTAGGACTCGGAGGCTTTTCTAGAAAATATTATGTTTTAAAAATAGTATATCTCTTTACATTTCTGTATTACATTTTTACTGACAGTCCCTCTCCTTAGATGTCCAGTTGTCTTCCATCCCTATACTATTCCAGGCTGTGTGCAGGTCCCTGTAAGGGTTATTTTGCGTTTTTTTTCCTGCTGCTTGTTGTTTTCGTGGGAAGTTTAGAAAAGTAAATCTATCCCCATCGCTTGTGAAGGTTCTCATTCATCAGGTCATGGTATAGTCTGTGATTCAATTAGATCATGATGAATGCAGTCTTGAAGACGTTTCGCTAGCATCCGAGCTTTCTCATTCAGATGACTGTACAAGAATATAATTGCTGTACAAGGATACAATTCCACAGATTCTTGTACAAGTCTAAATGAATTGAGTAAGCCAGTTCGGATGACTAGCGGAAACGTCTTCAAGAACTACATTCAAGTCCAGTGATCTAATTGAATACAACAGAAAGCTATCCCCATCTGTTTGTGCATTTTTATACTGCCCAGCATCATTATTTTTATAAATATGTATCGGACAAACCAAATATGGCAAATGAGCACTGATGTCTTGGCCCATTTGGACTTTTCGAAGCTTTGATCTCCCAGTTCTCCCAATATGAAGGCAAATTATGTCACAGCAGTAAGATTTTTAAAAACATTTACGGAGGAAAGGAACAAAAGACACCAATTAGACATTCAAATGATTGTAAGTCGAGTGCAGCAGCGGTTTTAATGTCCACATCCCACACAACATCTTGATCATAATTACGGTTGATACTCTGATCATTATTGATTTCAAATGATCAGGCCTTTTCTAGAAATCGTCAAACAACAGTATGTTGTAGTGTATGGTCAGCATTTACCTTCTGACATTTCACGGCATAGTGCTTGTTCCTGTGAATCAGAACATTTGCGTTTCGATTTTCACTAATGAATATACCAGGATAGGGAATGACGGTTAGTGTTGTCATTGGTGCATGTGATGTCTAATTAGTGTATGGCCAACACTATGCGATATGCTAGATTGCTATATTGTACCACAGAAAAAGCTTTTAGGTGAGGCCCCACCTAAATGTATGAGAATTGCATTGGAGTTCTAGCTCTTGGATCAGAATATATATAAAGGGGGTGGTACATTTCTTGCATAGGCAAGGCAGATCAGAATCCTAAATTTTGGATCCAAATATTGAGTGGTTTCTAGGCCTCACGATCACGATTGCCGAGGTGTGCTTTCAATCAGTTTGTTCTCATTGGAAGCTGTCCATCATCGGCTGGAAAAGTCCACACAGATCTGAACTATCCACTCTACTGTGTATAGGGAGATTGTTAAGGTGGCCACTGCCATTATTGGTCTACAACTGAAGTGTAGGGGCAATAACTTTTTTGCTTGTGGCCTACGCAGATATTAACTCTTTTTTTTTTGCCACAAACGCAGCCGCTAAATCAGTACTGTATGTACCTAGCTTTATCTTACATGCTGCTGCCTTCTTTTTGGAGAGCAAATAAACTCAAAACTAATATAAAGCAATTTTCTCTAAAGGTACATTGCGTTCATTACATGACACATGTCTTTAAGCACAGGTAAAACCACCTTGTTCTGATATCAGTATCCCTTTGAAGAAATATATTATCTGTGTTATTTATAAATCTCCTTTTTGCCTTGCCTGCTTGTTCAAAGTGATTTAATAAATAATTTTCTAAAGAATGTTACCTTAAAATAATTCCCAAAGACTAATAAGAAGATTATTTAATTAGAGTGCAAAATATAATCTCCAACAACCTTTGGTAATTACTGTATGTTTCTACATGTTGTAGACCAGTAAAAGGTATTATTTGATTGGTTCCTACAAGCATTAGCAAAGGCAAATTTTGCACCCTTATTAAATAAGCCCTTTTAATCAGGTAACTACTACATAATATTAATTGGTATAGGGTAATTATTTGCTAGTGTTGGAAGGAAAAGTTGTTTTTACTTGTTCTGTGTTTCCTATATTAGAGAACATGAACGTTTTGTATGTTATTAAAGATACTGCAAGGGTGTCAACCAGTCCAGCACACGTTAACTACAAGTCCTAACATCTCTTTATGAAGTTCGGCCCTTGGATAATGGTCCGGAATTGAGTTGTAGTTCAGTAGAAAATGGTAGGAACTTCAGTTGACAATAATGCATTAGAAATCGCTGCATTCTATATCAGGGCATCCATTTTAATAGGATAGGAGAATTGTATTATTTGTGTTAAGAGGTTTACTTGTAAAATTATAAATACTATGTATAAAAAAAGCAAAAAAAAGATTCTGATGTATTCTGCACTTTCTCTTAAGATGCGTTGTTACTGATGCCGATATGTTTGTGCTGTGGTCAGTCGGCCGCTGAAAATTTTAAATATCAAATCTTAAACTATTTATAGGGAAGAGATCGTATTTTGAAGCCTATTTAAATGGTATATATAATGTATATGGAGTCTACAGAGGAACAATATGTCACTTTTTTCTGTATGTACTTGTTTGTAATGAAATGATGGGAAATACTTTTGTATATTGTGTTTTAGTTATGCCAGTATTACACCTTTGGAAAAAGACGGGGAAACAATTCAGCACCCATGATTGCTGCTTTAAACTGCCTTTGTATCTGGCTACTGTTCCCCTATGGAGCTTAGGAATATCTCCAGTTTCATGCTTGTCAGATTGGCACATGTGCATTCCACCTCCTCCTGATCCTGGGTCAAGGGGATGACTCGAGTTGAATGGAGCTGTTGTCACTTCTGCAACTCTTTGGAGAAACTACACCCAGATTCTAAGGAAGTCTCAACATAAACTGTTGGCAGGATGCTGGATTGTGGCTTTCTCTTCCCCAAGGTTTTGTTTTTTCCATTTCCTCTAAGGCTTCCTTTTCCCCACACACATGAACTAGCACTAAACTGGATTAGTAATGCAATGTATACCTACAGGGACCTATACTTGCTAGTGCTGAGGAAATGTCCACCACAATTTCTATCTATGGAATGTGTAAATCAATCACGATAGGTGTTTGTATGAAACAGTAAAAAGCAGTTGACTGGTATCCTGGAAATGCTGCATTAATTTATATTGAATACCACTGCCACAGAAGAAGGGACCAAGATCTGTTTGTGTATATTTTTTGCATTTATAGAGTTCCTGCACATATCTTGGTTTTTTTTTTTTTTTTTTGTCCTGTTTTTCTTTGGGTTTAATTTATTGTACATTTTCAACTTTCATCTTCACATCTTTTTGTATTTTTAACATCTCATTTTTTGAGATATATATATTATAAGTATTTGGATCTTTCCAGTCTACCTTTTGTAAGTTTCACTGTCATATTTGTTTGTTGTTGGTGTGCTCAGGATAAATGCTTGTATTGGAGACCCATCAGGAGCTGGTTATCAAGGGAGAAAATAAAATAAAAATTTATATACCAAGCAAAAAATGTACTGCCTGTCTTCCTCTTTTAGCTTGTTAAATAGAGGTCACTCATAAGTAGTATAGTATTTGAGGATGAATAGACGCACGTCGTCTAGTCCAACCTACCCAGCAATACCCACATTTCCTGCCTTGATCCAGAAGAAAGCAAAAAAAAAAAAAAAAAAAAAAACTGTATAAAATGAAAATAATTCCTTAATGACTCGGAATAATCCTGGATCAACTCTAACTATGTATCATGACAAGTAACATGCAACATTCTTTTTTTAGAAATTCATCCAGCTTTTTCCCCTCTAAACTACTAATGAACCTGCCATCACCATGTCCAATGGAAAGACTGTTCCCTAGTTCCTAACTGTCCTAACTTGAGGACTAAACTTCGTTACTTCATGCAACAATCTAAAGGTGCCCATACATCTAAGATTTTACTTACCCGACCGAGCGCTCACGCGATGTTCCTTCGATCCTCGGAACCGCTTTCTCGATCTTACATTCGAGACATGCGATCGCATGTCGGTCGAATGGTAAGATCGGGAGAAGCGGGTTCCGGCAGCATCATGAAACATCCGTGAGCGCTCGGTCGGGTAAGTAAAATTTTATGATGTAGGGCACTTAATTGCGTGATATCTATTATCATATGATAATCACATTGTGTATGATGCCAGATTTAATTTGGCTTGCCAATTGCTGTCTTTCTATTTATTCTTCTTCCTTTTTTTTTTTTTTTTTTTTGTTTTTTGGACTGTATCTCCTCCCACAGTTTTTGAGCTAGACCTGAAATTTGGTACAGACATGTGGGGCATATAGATGAGAATTTGTGCCGAATTTCGGGACATTGTTCTCATAGACTATAATGGGAATAATTCTCAAATGTGGATATTTCAAGGTTTAAGGGTCATGAGATCATAACGTTTTGTTTCATGGTCATAAAACACAAACACGGATACCCCCAACCCCCCACACAGACACAGGTACACCTACTGACCTACCTTTCCATTCCCCATGGAAAAGACATAACATAGACAAAAAAACTAATTTGATCAATCATCTGACCTACCCTTCTATTCCGGCCATACTAAAGGGTAAATAAAGTTAAAAAACAACTAATTTTGATATTTCTCAATAAAAGTTAGTTTTATGGTTGTAAACACAAAAATACATAACCCCCAACCAGACCTAGGTAAAACACACCTACTGACCTACCGTCCATTTCCATGGCAGCCATACTTAAAGGGTAACTATAGTCAAAAAACTAATTTTGACTAATCATCAACAGTTATTTTTTTTTTTAACCCCAACCTGACCCAGGTAAAAACACCTACTGACCTACCCTTCCATTTCCATGGCAACATACTTAACAATAGTCAAGAAACAAATTTTGAACAATAATCAAAAAGTTTTTAAACCCCCAACCTGACACAGGTACACACATGGTACACACATCTACTGACCTATTCCTCCATTACTGTGGCAGCCATACTTAAGGGGTAACTAAAGTCAAAAGAACTAATTTTGAAAATCAAAAAAGGTTGGTTTTTTTTAACCCCCAACCTGACATAGGTACCACATGGTACACACATTCTGACCTATCCCTCCATACGTGGCAGCCATACTTAAGGGGTAATGAAAGTGAAAAAAGGGCCTAGCCTTACCATACAAATATCAGATACTTTAATTGCCAGATAACCCCACTATGTATATGACCTGATTAAATAGAAACTATGCTAACCCCCTCTGCTTTCCCCACCTTTAACTTTCCAGAGTCCTCTGGGTTAACCATAGCATCTCTCCTAGTACCAGGGGAACCCCTGACCTGCCCCCAGACTCTTTAGATTGGGTCTGTCCTAGCCAAAACTTGATATGGGCTGTGTTATGCAGTAGACCAGCATCTTGCTGTTTCATTGCCAACAGAGCGGTAAGAGCTGTAAAGATGGCAAGGCAAATTTGAAGCATCTGCTGCAAACCATGGGTGAAGACCTATGGGTTTAGGTTCCCACTCTGGTCATTTTAAAAGGTGAAGATGACAGGGATATAGGTATAGTTCTCCTTTAAGGTTTATTGAGTTTAAACTGCATCACGCTAAAACATGGTATTTATTCTTGGTAACCGTAAAACTGACCCACTCTGGACTCATGGTTTAGTAAAGGGCATCATTTAATATAATCAGAAAAAGGGGGAATAGAAAGATATAATTGGAGCTGACTAACCAGACAAACAAATTAATTTACTGAGAATGAGAAGAATTAGCAAACCAACTAGACATACAACACAGATAGTGTAGCCACTGACCAGAGTTGTGCCCTTAATCTCAGCCTGCCTAGTGTAAAATTGGGTCTTCTCAACGCAATATAGGAAAATTCGGTGTTGTAGCAATAATCTTTTTAAGGGCAGCTTTAAAGGAGAAATATAGTGCATATATAAAATTTTCACAAACCGAAAATGTAAAGTACCTGGGTCAGGGAGGTAGGATTGGTACTTTCTACCTCCCAAATAATTTTTTTATAAGAAGCCGCAGCACGAAGAAAAACAGCTTTGACGGCTTCCTGGTTGCTTCAGCACTATCTCTAATACAGAAAGGCTCAGGCCCATAACCTGGCAGATAAAAACTGTGTGTGCTCTAACTCCTCATCAAAAAATTAAGACATAGGAATAATCAATCTACCTCTAGGCTCCAAGTACAATTGCAAATACTTTTCAATCCAGCCCCTGTGATTAAAATACTTGTGGACGCGGCTATAATCGCAGCTAACTGGCAAATCCATGTGAAACTCTCGCTACCCGATGTATTATCAGTTTAGCATGGTTTAACACGGATTTCTCTGTCCATTGGCAGTCATTTGCCAGACTGAGAGTGAGGACTTAAAAGGAAGCGCACAATTTAAAAAATCCTCCCATACTCCGCCCTAATCTTTGTTCTAAGCTGTATAAGGAATAATAATAGTAATAACAAATAATGAGGGAGAATCCTGGTTAATATACAAACATAGGCCAAAACTTATGCCTATGGAATGGAGGTGCAAATTGGCGTATCTTACCTGTCTGACATCTCGCGATGCATTAATTCTCGCAAAGGTATTTACTGCATATGGGTAGGGTAAGATACATCAGTTTGCTTATATATGCCCTTTTAGAAAACCCTCTTAGGCCACGGCCACACTGCGTCCCGCAAACGCGATCGCACACACAATCGTGTGTGATTACGCTGCATTTGCGATTTCATTTGAGACACAAAATCACATGCAATTGAGCTTTAAAATGGTGATCGCTTGCGATTGCGTTCCCCGCGATTGCTGTTATTAAAAAATTTTAGGAACATTCCAAGGAAGTGGTGCATCCTGGGAAGAAGAAGGACCGTTAGAACCTGTAAGTCAGCTCAACTAATGTTAACAGCAAGGAACAGCAAAGGGTATGAAATCAACAGATTTTTAAAAATGGAAGGGAATATGTAGAATAACTAAGTATGCGTTTCACAACTAACAATTTACCAAATATTGATAATTTCTACTGAACTGTCCCTTTAAGTAAAATATTGCTTTAATTCTGGCAAAGTAAGTTGGTTCTTCCCTCCATGCAGCAAGGTTTGTGACTGCTGACATGATAACCAATGATTTGACTACTGTTTCACCTGCTGCCTCCACTGCTCATGCTCAAGCTCTTTAAAAGCTCATGGCAGAGGGAGGAGGAATATACCTTTGGCAGAACGGAAGAGAACTATCATTAAATATCTGCTTAAAATGCATGAAATAACTGGTAAAAATAGCAGTTGGGATTGCAGGCAAATAATTGACAAGTGACCAGTGACTATAAAATGATAGGCGCCTTATCCAATAAAACAGCAGAGTTAAAGGGATCATAGTGAAAAAAAACACATTGCCCCATTGCAAAGTTAAATTCATGTACTCTGTGCTGCCTTTCTCCTACCACTGTCAGTGACTATGTTTTTCATGGTGTCAGATCTCTCTACAGCACATCCCCCCTTCCCTCTCCCTCTGTTACCATCCTCCATTTCTAAACACCGGCTACCCAACAAGCTATCATGTGCAGCAGGAGTTAAAAGTTCAACATCCTGAAAAACACACCCTTGCTCAGTGGCCAATGGAAAGCAAGCGTCCTGGAGACAGGGATCACTCTGTGTCCTGCTGCAACATGATCTCTCTCTTTGTGGACACATAAATAACATTGAACGCTATCGTGAAGAGGGTCAAGTGCAGCCTTATTCCAGTCAAAGCTACCTCTCTCCCTCCTGCTAATGTTCTTATGTTTGTTACAGAGCAGGGAGGAGGGAGGGACTTCAGCGGAAGAGGGTCCGTCACAGATTTGATTGACAGTACAAGTAGGAGTACAGGAATGCAATCATGTATTCTTTGATTTGTCATTCAGGACAGAGAGGGAAACTTAAGAGAATACAGACACGCGGGGTTGGGGGAATTATAGAACTCATGGAAAGAAAGAAAGTTCTTTCCCACTATAGATGCCCTTTAGCACGTATTGCAAATTGTATCCTGTAAATAAACAAATTGTCATATTTTAAATATAAAAATCCTACAGAAAGGAAAGTTTTTAAGATACTATGGTGCTGATGCCATAAGAGAACAAAAGTTTCCCCATGCTTAATCTGCAGAAAACCAATCCGATGTTACTTTAAATTGGCTTTTGCAGATACAGTTATATCTGTTTGGTTGCTGCAGATAATAGCACTTTAGACAATGTCATGCACAGTTTCCGCATATGCCAAGCTAAACCCGTCTGTAAGTACCATGATATGGTTTGTTCAAGGCTGTCTGGATTACCTGGGGTGTGAGGGGCAGGGGAATTCAGGAAGGAAGTTGGACAGGATGTAATAAAAAAAATCCTGCAGCAAAATAAATGGCAAGTTATTTATGGAAAGATCTTTTAATACATTCACCAACTGGATAGGGTGAGGCACCGTAATTAATTCTATACTGAATAACTTAAATCAACTGCCTTCCCTTCTGTTTTATGCAGGAGAGTAAATAATACACGGCTGTAAAATGACCATTGCAGGGCTATAAACAATACACGGATCACTAAAACCTGTACATTTCAATGGTAAAAATGTTGCTATTCTGTCATTACACGTTTAAATGTGTTTTACAAAGCCTTTTTTTATCCATTCCATTTGCTATGGACGAAAGCTAAGGGCTCGTTCACACTAGAAACGGACAAAAATGCAACTTAAAAACACAGTCAGGGAGATTCAATAAAAGTTCTTATCCTAAAAATGGTACTAATTTTGCCCCAACAATCAGATGTTAGCTTTCAAATGTTATAAGATCTGATTAGTTGGGGCAAAATTAGCACCATGTTTAACAATAAGAACTTTTATTGACTTCCTGAGGTGCGTTTAGTGACATTTTAACCAGTTTTTGTATCCGTTTGTTTGTTTTTGCTAACCGTTTGCATGTGTGTTATTATCCCGTTTTTTCCTGTTTTGTTGGTGGCATTTAATAAGTTTTTAATCACATTTCGAATTTCAAATTAAGGGGGAAGGACCAAAGAACACTTTTTGAGAGCAGTAGTAGATAGTGTTGTGGAGAAAGATCTTTTGGTGATTTTGCTATTCTTCAGCGTGTTTCCTATAGTCCGCGCACTGGAAATGACATCACAGGAACTCCCAGTCATCCTTTGTAAAAATTTAACAGAAACGTTGTAACTCATTTCATGCATTTTTAACGGACAGAAATGCATGCAGCGTGCGTTTTTAAAATGGACTGGAATGGAAGGAATACAACGTAGTAACTGTGAATGATAGTGAAATCCTATGGGATTGATAAATGGATACAAACCGATGGATAGAGATGGACTAGAGTTCAAGCCGAACATTCAAGTTTGAATGGACTTGGACTTCTCGAACTATCCCGGACCCGGATTCATCCGCTCAGCTCAGATCAAAATTCCATTCATACAAGTGTGTGTTTGTAAGCTTCTCTTTCCTCCTTTAAAAAAAATCTCTCCCTCCAGCTGCTGACACAGATAAAAGCTTGTAAATCTCCTTGATGGTCTATAACCTCTCTCCGGTCTATAAATGTTTTCACACAGTCCTTTTTCCTGTGTATTTGCTCATAGGATTTTTCGTTTTATGGTCCCAGATAAATTTACTCATGTGATTTCTCATATGGGAATTGCAATGACTGGATGTGGAACTACAAATGCAATGCCATACCTTTAGTAAACATACAACATTAAGTTAAAGTATCTCCACTCGTTTTATAAGTTTTGGTAATCCAGTTATATTGAAGAACGGGAGGTAAAGGAGCTGTGCCTTACCTTCCGTTTTCAATAGAACACACAGGAGCCAGGAGAGAAGGTAAGAAACTTACCCGCTCGCTCGCTCCCCGGCGCTTGGTCTGACAGGTCCCGACGGAGATACCTTTAAGGAATAATCTAATCCAATAATAAATCACCCCGAGTGCTGTATTTCTATATGATGATCTGCAGAATGAAAACAGCCACAACATTATCTTTCATTACAAAACTTAAAGGGAAACTGTGGTCTCCAAAACAGAATTTAAATGAAAGGCCAGGTTCCTACCTGTAAAATGAGCCATCAATTACCTCAATACATGCAGATATAAAGAAATCACTGGTCAGAAAGTTGCAGGGGAGGTTTTGAATCTGCAGTCACAGATACTAGTTCCTCCTTCTATCTGTGTTTGGCACATGCTCAGTGCAGGAGAAAGCAGAAGAAACCAGAAGGGGATTAAGTTACAGTGACCAAAGGAGGACAGAATGGAAGGGGTGGGGGGGGGGGGGCAGGACAATGTGTTCACAATGCAACAGGAGACATAGTTAAATGTGTTGGAATACAACAGACAGAGATTCTTTCAGTGTACCTCAGGGCAGGGATATTGTTGTTTAAAATATGTCATGTTTTTAGTTCATTCCCTTCCTGTGTTGTTTATCATGCTGTTTCTTCACTGTTACGCATGCAGTACAGATTAGCACTCAAATTGTATATATTTAAAAACAATGGAGGCATGTAGCACCATTTAAATAAACCCCCTTTCACCCAATGCAGTGGAATTTTTATGATGTGATCCGGTGATCAACACAACAAAAATGCTAAATTCCTTTTCCCACTTTACACAAAAACCACAATTAGCAACAATATTGGCATCCGCCAAACTGCGTAAAAGTCCCTGGGAAAGTAAACGCAGAATAGCATTCCGCCCCATTGCAAGGGAATCTGAGGGCACGGCCACACTGCGCCACAAACGCGATTCTGCTGTGTTTGCGCATGGATTTTTTTTTGATATACGAAATCGCATGCTATTGCGCTTTTAAAATGGTGAAATCGCATGCAATGGCACTTTAAAATGGTGAAATCGTATGCAATTTTGTATGGCAAAGGGAAATGCGATCGCATGCGTTGTCGCAATGCTGTGTTAGAAAAAAAATTGCATGCGCAATCACATTAAAAAAAAAAAAGCGATAGTGTGGCCTAGCCCTTAGCTTTATTTACATATGGAAAGAATATGTGCAGGTGCCAATAAAAAAAGAGACCACATGGGATTGTTGGATCTGTAAGTTTGCAAAACATGTGTGTCAGTGAGTGAAGTGATTAGCACTAAAACCAGAGGCTTGTGATGTTTCATTATTAGATTTCACCCCTGAGAAATTACCCATCATTCTAGCAAACCAAAATGCGACGGATTGAGGTTTTTTTGGGTAAAGAAGACATATCTATGTAATATTTTATTGATCTAAGTGGGGAACTGTTCATTGGGATATCAGTATTAGTGGTTTTTTTTATTTGTACTGGGGGATTTCTAACTTCCATCCTCTTCTTTGCAGATTGTTTTAGAAAATGTGCAAAAAGGGCAACAGTCTACAAAGTAACTGTGTTGAATTGTGCGCATGTGTATGAAGGAAAGAATTGCACTGTAATTGTAGGTGAAGGTATGTAGGTTCTAAAAATAAATAGTTTGTTGGATGTGTTCCAAGGTAAAGGGGTTTAAGATGGAAAAAATAATGAATACAATACTTACAGCAAAGCCCCAAAGTTATGCATTTGATCGTTGGGGATGGTTGCCGGCCATGTCTGCTGTACAGCCATGCATGTAGCATACTGTTTGATTTAGGAAATTTACAAGATTGATATTTAGTGGGAGTTGTGTTTTTACTTGTCATGATTTTTTAACTTGAAACATTTTCCCTTAATTTTCTCAGAAAATCTACTAAAAGCATGACATTCTAAGAAGCACTGTGCCAGCATTCTTCTATATGATGAAAGAATGGCACCATTTGGTAGCTGACTGTGTGTAGGTTAAAAAATATATAGTTGTGCAGAAAAAAAAACAGAGCTAACTGGATTTGTTTGGTGTAATTGACCTTATGCATTAGCCTTTGGGACTAATTTGTGCAGCCGCAAACTTAAGCCCCCCCCACGAGATTGGAGGCTGGGCCCCCGTTAACTGAATAACAGGAAATGAGCTTGGTCTTACCTCATTCTTCATTAAATGATCAGGAGGCACGAGACAGGAGAGAAACCAGATACTTATCCACGTCATGCTACAGTGCTGCTTCCTCTAACAGGTCCAATGTATGCACATGTGTGTACATTGCAATGACGTGTCGGGACTGTTAGAGGAAGCGGTAAGTACATTTTGAGTAGACCAATCCCTTTAAAAAAAGTTTAGCTGGAAATTTAAAAAAAGGTTTCATAGTTAGAACAAAATCAATCAAACAATTGCAGATAATCTCTGATTTTGCAGGACAGTCCTACATTTTATCATTTTGTCCTGCAGAATGTCCCTTGATTGGACAGATCAAGAAATTGCCCAGGGCCCTGGTTACTCAGTGAACCAGCAGACCCTTTAAAACCTGTAGCACTGCTGCTGTTACACTTTTACTGTCATAGCTGGTGCTACAATAAACTGGAACACCCCCCACTATCCCACCAACCTGGATAACTGATGGTACCCACTCCAATAAATGTTCCGTCCAGAATTTAAAGGTGGGGATATTTTTAAAAGTAGGCAGGACAAAAACTTGCAGTGGTGTGTTCAACACTTTTTTAAAAAAATGGTTCTGCAATTGTGCGAAATACTGAACTGAATAGAGTCTCTAAATAATAGAGACATATCCCAATTCTTCTCTGCAACTACAGGAAAACCCTGTCAATATATATAAAATGAATCCAAATGTATACATAAACGGAATGTTCCAAATGGACCCAGTTGATATTTATAGATTACAGTATTTTACATTGACGTAATCAGTGGATTGTGGTAACAGAACATTCCTGATTACTTTTTACTTGTTATCCATTTGTTTACTATGAATAGAGAGTCTTAAACTTCATTTACTTCCCGTAACTTATAACAAGCCAGTTCAGGGGTCTGGGTGTGGCTTGCTGGGAGAAGTGTGAATAGATAACCCTAAGGGAGGAATACCTATATGTGGTAGGAAGCCAGCTACAACAAAACAATGCTTGGGATAAAAAGGTCATTTGGTTAGACATTTTCACTGCAGGAATAATGACTCCACATTTCGATATGATGTATACAGTATACCCATCCTTGTTATGCCAGGAAGTTTGTACTGGTTGGGCAGCTCTCAGGCTTGGACAATAGTCTTTACAATTTAACAAGCACTGGTGATCCACACAGTGTTTAGGACGTACTGCTGTCTGACTGCAAAGGAAAAACTCCCATCTAAGTGCTATGAACTGGTCCCAGCAAGCCTCAGCCCTCTACCCCCCTGAGGCAATATCTTTGTAAAAAACTCTGAGGTCACTGACCGGCCCACCTAAGCTCGCTAGCCATCCCCATTCTAAATGCACAAACGGGAGAGTTGTCCATTCATCCTTAGGATTGCACATACAACCAATATCTGGGTCCCTGGAAGGTGAGTTGCGCAATGTTTAATAACATAATGGGCTACCTTCTTACTAGGAGTCAGCATGGTGTGATTATTGCAGCAAGGGCAAGCAAAAATGTTCACCCAAAAAAGAGAAAAGCCTTTGTATTTGGTAGAAGTAACAGACTGCTACTGTAAATAGGTCATCTGAGTGTGTTCCAGGATAAATGCTGAGTTGTCTTGATATCTGGACAGAACCACGTGCAAAGGGGTGAAACAGGACTCTCTGTTAGGGAGTCTGGCTGCGATTTTGCGTATTTCCTTTGCAGACTGTCTGGCTCTTTCCTAACTACCTGCAGAATGTTTGTTTTTCTTGCTTTTTTTATTAAAAAGTTACCAGATAAAATGACTAGAAGCTGTAGATTACTGTAGCTTGTCTGCAAACAAGTATTTGTACAATATAGGTCTGTTTAATTTACATGTTCTAAGTTCTAACACCCCTATAAAAAGAAATGACAATTAGAAAGGCATGAGGACAGTCATATTGTAAAATGATGAATGCATCTTCTTCTATTCTAATTTCCAATTTGTTTTTTTGTTTGCTGCTTCTCTATGCTTTGCTCTCTGTTCTGCTCTCTGCACTTTTAGCAATTTGTTATCCATGTCTTCTTTAACTTTTTACCACAGGTTAAAGTACATTTGTTTCTCCAGACGCCGTGTAAACTCATTGTCAGAAGGTTTTGTAGACAGTTGCTGAACCTGTCAAAGTTTTGAGTCCTTCAATTTACAGCACTCGAAGTTTGTTCTTTAGATAAGGAACAGTTCGATCATCACATCAATATGAGTCTAGTGACACGTCACGCCTTAAGAATCTTTTGGCTCAACTTCTTCAGGAAAAACTCCCAAGTCAACAGCACCAGTGTCCCAGTGAAAGAAAGATGATAGCAGTGATGCCTACTTGTATATCTTGCTCATCAGTCTTCTATGGTTCCCTGGTAGTATGTGTTGTCCTGGCTTACAAAGGCTCCAAAGAAAAGGATTCGTGAAATAGAAAGCGATCAAAATAAATGTAAAAGAAACAAAGAATCACTGCAATGGGCATGGAAAATTAATGGAGTACAAAAAATGGATGGATTAAAAGTGAACACTGCAATAAAAAAAAGTGGAATGCAGCATCAAAACCTTTAAAGGAATGAAAATGTCTGGCAATTGGGTAAGTCCAATTAAAGTTCACACTTTAAGGTGGGCCCCAGGGCAGAGTTTCAGAACTTGTTGGGTAAGATTCCATGTCCTGGTGTGGGGTCATGAATTATCATATTGGGGGGTTTGAGACATTTTAACTTTCTGTGGCTTTATATGCAGCATTAAATATTGTCAACATTCTAAAGTTATCATCATCAAAATCCATGAGAAAAACACTGCCTGGAGGCACATGTACATATGACACTTGTTATACCTGTCTTGAGATGTAATTATGTATTTCTGTGCAGTTTATTTGTATGAATATTATACTTGTATCTAACCCTAGATAGGAACCAGCTATATGAAGCAGCCCTGAAGTGCTGGGGGTAAGGCTCCAAAGTTTCAACACAGAGATCTGCAGGTAGCATGTAGAATTATAAGAACTACTATGTATCCATTTCATAGGCTACCCCATTAATGGTCATCTCTGATACACAGCACAGGAACTACCTGCTATTAACAATAAAGCCCACAAAAAAATTATAAAAATGTGCAATTGTGAGACAATGTAAAGTAGACGTGAGTTCTGAGCATCAAAACTGAAGAGTAGGAACATCTTGGGATTGTAGACGTTGGTTTAAGACTAGGAGCCATCTGCTGTTCTACACAAAAGTTATTGTGCATTGTACAAGTAGTTTTTTTTGAATCTTAACAACTCCTCGTATAACTTCAAGTCCATTAATTGACACCCCACTCAATCCGATTCACTAGGTGATAAATAGCTAATGGCACACAAGTGATTTTTTAAAACTTTTAAGGTGCAAGGTATTGTAATTGTCACATATCTGAGCTAACTGGACTTGCCAGTTCAAATCTGCATTTGCCAGAAAAACTATACATGACTGCGGATAGCAGGGCTGACCTTCTAAGGGATTACAGGCTTTGGAGATAAGATAATAAAAAAGCTACCGTAGGTATATTTCTTTATTGCCCGGTGGGATCTCAAAAATTCAATCTCTGGTGTTTTAGAGAAGCTAGTGCAGTTTACTGCACAATTGTCAGTCTGTGACCTGGCATTCAAAGGCATACCTGCTGGGGCCTGATCGCTGGCTTGATCGCTGCAGCGATAGGGGGCTTTTGGTGGGGCCTGCTAACGAGGTGGCAGGGGCAGTAGTTATGCCACTGCTGGCATTGATGATACATAGCCCCTCACTTGGGCTATTTTGACATGAAAGTTATTGTAATGTTTTCTAAATTGATCCAGATGTGAAGCAGCAGAAAATAGAATGCCGAGCGAGTGGCCGCCAGATTACTGGGAAGGTTAATTTAAAGGGCATTTTAAAGGGCATTTCCCCATATCATAGTATATATTCCCCCAGCCCCAACCGCTATAAAATAAATTTAAGAAAGTGCCCCGATGTTTTCTTACCTTCCCACTCCTCCGACGCCCGGCCTTCTGCTTGCAAGACACTGCAAGCAGGGGGCGGGGCGGCAGCCGTGCCCGTGATTGGCTGAGAGGCAGCCAACCACGGACGCGGCTGCGGCTCTCTCAGAATGCCGGGGGAGAGAGGGAAGGTAGTAGAGTTCGGGGGTCTTTCTAAAATTATTTTTTAGCGGTTGGGGCTGGGGGAAGATATACTATGATATGGGCAAGGGGTTTTATGGTAGGGGGAGGGATCGCAAAATGGGAGGGAGAGGGAGGGAGAGGAAGAGGGAGGGGGAGAGAGGTTGCAGTACGCATGCCAACTTCTCCCGGAGGCGAGACAGGAGGCAGAGTCCTATATGGACTCTGCTATCCTCCTGGTGGGCAGTTTTTGGGACTTTGGGGGGGGACTACAGGAGAACCATAGGGAGCTGGGATGTGAGGTAAGGATTTTATTACACTACATGGTGGGGCCATTAGGGGGGGGATTATAGTTTTGGGGGTGGACATGCCCTTTAAAGCCTGAAAACCTTGGTATATTGGTCTAGTGTAATAAGGAAACATTGATAACACTTGCTTCTTGCCCCCACACAAAAATCAATGATCCCCAAATCTAAAGAACGCAATACCTCTAAATCCTTGCAGAGGAGAATCATTCTTGATTCTCGCAGCAGCTCCTGCATTCTTCACGGACCTTTAAAAGTAACAGCTGTCAGTCATGTCCAATCACTAATGGGTGCTACCCAAGCTGCCTCCTTTAAACCAGTGTAAGCTCATAGAGCTCTGCATCTATAAAGAGGCATGAACTTCTGGAGGTGTCTGGTGAGATGAAAGGATTTGTGGACATCAGAGGGACGAGTAAGTATTGCAGACTTTAGGTTTTAGGGGATCCTGAAGACCTTAATACTGGAATTAATAAAAGGTACAGAATTTTGCCTGTGCAGCCAATAGATGCTATCAGATGTTTTCTTACTGTTGTAAACTAGTTCAAAGGTAGCAGTGATTGGTTGCTGCAGATTAAAAGCACATGCACATTTTTGCGCCTCTATGTGTACTGTTACCGTAATTAGGATGGAACCACTGTTGACATATAGAGAGGACACAATAAATGTGAGGCACAGTACACTTTGTAGACATTTTGCTGTTCTTAACTAGTAAGCTAGTTAAGTAGGCTATGCCACACTAGTGCTCTTTAAGCACGCACGCTAGTGTTAAGCAATGGGGGCTGGCCACACTAGTTGTTTGCACTGCGATCCACTTTTGGGAGTGTACGTGATCACCATTTTTGTGCAATCGCACGCACTTCCATAGCGTAATATTGCGTGGCAACGTGCAACATTGCACCAGAAAGCAATTGCGCACGTTAACACATTCGACTGCGTGTCATTACGGTGCGCTGTAGTGTGGCCCACCCTTAGGGCTAAGATAACATTGATAGTCTATGATTGAGCTGAGCGATAGTTCCCGCACAGAAATATCCACAAATGCCCAAATTAAAAGACTTCCAGAATGTCTGATCATTTGCAAATGACTAAAAGAGAAAAAATCTCCTTCCTATCTCCAGACTAACCAAACAGTACAGACCCAATAGATTACTATTCCATCTAAATAGAAGTCAGACAAGAGTCTGAGTGTGTGTAAACTCTTTCATATGACTGTTCAAGTTACCGTTTTTTGTAAATATGGTACTGAATGAAAACCTGGAATGTGTCCTATAAACAAATGAAAAACTACATGCCATATTTTGTTACAATACGTGGTCTGTGTTTCGTACTATTTCTTTGATTTTGTTTCTACTTACAGACAATCCAAGGGGCTGTAAATACTTTCCGGTGGATTATAGACCTGTAAATACATTTCCGATGGAATGTGACACCACCACAGAACGGTGTTATGTTCTCTCCATTGCATCACTACAGAAATAAACTGCACTGGTACAAGTATCTCAAGGGGAACATTGAAAAATCATAATAATCTTTTCAGCTGGGTTTTTTGGTAATTGTCTTATATTATTTAGGAAAACAACAGACTGCTAAGATTAAAGGTTAGGGGTTGTTTGCCTATTGCAGTTTTCTTTACTTGTCTGCTTTCAGATTCATTGGCTTCTAATTGGCTGTTTTAATAAATCCAGATTGATGAGCAGCACGGATCAATAGGACAGGGCGATGCACCGAGCGTCGCTATCGGCAACGCGGTGCAAACAGCCCGGCAATATTATATGCCGATAGCCGCACTCGGAACATCGCTACCTGGCGATTTTCTATTCCGTCATTTTTAACGCCAGCTATGAGCTGGCATTTTAAGTGCTGCAATCAAATGCCGATTTCTGCATATAACATATATAACGCCGCAAGGAAGGAGTTTAAGTCACGCTAACCGATATAACATCGGTTAGCGCGACTTAAACTCCAAAACAGGAGCGATGTGCCAGTTGGTGCATCGCCCTGTATATTTCTACATGGAGGATTGATGACCCTTCTGGCCTCTTATTTCCAAACACAAGACTTGTAGCTTATTGGGAGTAGAGGTCGGTATTTACCGTGCTTTAATAAATAGGCCCCTCTATGTGTATAGCTTGTTTCTCTATAGGGCTTAGTACACAATGCAATATTTGGAACAACTGTTCACGGTATTGGTGAAACTGCTGATGATATTTCGTACAGTCTGTAGAAGATACACAAACGTGCAAAACGTACCAACACGTGAAATCGAACATTCAAAAGATTTGAACAAATGTACAGGTTAATGACAACGGAAATACAGAACTATGGTTGGTCAGGTTGAAATATAGCCTTGTGTGTACCAAGCCTAAACAGAAGTTATAGGATAAAGGGAAATGGTCATTTTTAGATTTAAATAAGGCAACATTTTTGTTTGGAAATAAAACCGTCAGTTCACAATTTTTATTATAAATGTATTATTTTACAAAGAAAAGCGATCATATAGAATATTACATTGATTATGGTGCGATTTTCGGGCTGAGAAAAGATCAGTCCTTTTTTGTATTCGTGGTCAGTATTAGTTTCTCCTAAATCTGATCCTACATTAGTAGAATTAAGGTGGCCATACATTAGGGGGATTTTCCTTACACGACCGATCGATCCACGACATTAGACCGATCCTGCCAGAACTGCCTTTCCCGTTCTCTTTGGGACCGACATGCGATTGCAAAATGAATGGGATTTGTGAATGCATGCCGATCGCAGAGAAGAACGGGAAAGGAAGGATCGGTCTAATGTCGTGGATCGATCAGTCGGGTAAGGAAAATCCTCCTAATGTATGGCCACCTTTACCTTCTGAAATTCCCTCAATGTCCCAACAACCCCCTGGGCTGGTCAAAAATAAATTGTCCAGTGCCAAGAATGCAGGGAGGTAAAAATAGCCTAGATATTACATTGATATGATATAAAGTGAATATTTACATGTTTATGATTTGTACAGCAGTGTAGAATAATGAAATTGCTAGCCCAGAAACTGCTAATAAGAAATATATATATCCTCACTTATTATAAATTGATATCCTATCAAAAGACATATCTGTGTGCAGTTAGTAAAATGTTCTACTACTGCATCTCTTTAGTTATTTTTTTAACTCTTTCCTTGCGTTAGAAGAAAGAAAAACAATATGGACAATATGGACAACTCTTCCGTCTCATTCTGGACAAAGAACACTGCCCATGTCCCACTGGAAGAGACAGAGAGGATGTACAGATTTTTCTCACTTCATACGGATATGTCTTTGGTTAGAAACCCCTTAAGCTAGGTACACACACTAGTGTTAAAGCCCCGATACTGTCGGGTATTGGTATTGGGGCTTTATCGCTAGTGTGTGTAGCGGTTTTCCCGAACGAGCATGCGCGGAATGTTCCTGTCAGCCGAGCGGTCGTTCAGAATTTTTTTCCTGAGGGAAACACACAGTACTGAGCGTTCTTCTATAGGGAAAACTCTCGGGACTGTGTGAATGAAAATCTTTGTAAGATCTTGCAGATCCTGTCTGTCATCTTTCAAAAATCTGTAGTGTGTGTACCCAGCTTTTAAGCTATGTACCCACATTAGGTAAATGTGGTCGGACAATTTCCCCCTTTAGTGATCCATCCTGATGGATTTTTTAAAAGATCTTGTAGTTCTATGGGGGTCTCCTGGTGACTTCCTATCCATAGAGCAGAACAGGCTGTTTTGTGTGATGACCATTTTGATTGTAATCTAGCCTTGTGGTTCTCTGATTTATAGACAAATTCATTGTATTTTATTTCCTCAATGGTTAAAACACAAACGAGTTAGCCTTTAAATACACAACAGGGTTAAAGTGATTCCTAGTGTAAAAATCAGAAATTAGCAAGAAACAAAGCTAAGAATTCCGTACACTCAAAATAGCCGATTTCCCAGCATTGGACAGGAAGTTGTTAAGGCAAGAAAATAATGGAGCTGTGGTTTCTCCGTCTTTATTTAGGGAGCTTTCAGGCTTAAAGGAACATCACGCAGTAGCACAGTCTCATAGGAGGTCTGATAGAGGCAGCAGTCACCTTCATTATATCATTTTATTAACAAATTTTCAGCTTTGTGCATTAAAGAGGTTTCCAGGCAGTCCACAGCTTTTAGCAGGAAGACTTCAACTGCTATTTGTTATGAGTGCAGTCACATCACAAGCCATTAAGTCTGATTTCATTCCACTCCTACAATAAGTTTTCACTTTCAATACTGCCCCTTTGTTGGTACTCGGCTGCTCGGGCTGCGTTCTTAGCGTTAGCAGCCCATTCTCTTTCTATATAGAGGTGATAAGGGTCATTTTTTGACTCCTGCTTTCTGGACCTTGTGTATGCCATGATAAGACCCCCGGCTAAGAATCCATAGAAGATCATAATGAGCAGGATATACAAGTAGGCATCATCACTATCATCTTCTTCCACTGGTGCACTGGTGCTGTTGACCTTGGAGAGTTCCTGAAGAAGCTGGGTCAAAAGACTTTTAAGGCGGGAGGTATCACTACAATTCATGTTGACTGTGAGATAACTTCTGAATCAATAAGAACAAATGAAATTGGTCTTGATCAGTAAAAAAATCCTTCCAGGGTTGTTGTGTAAAGGACCCTCTTTATGGACAGGTTCACCCTGTTCACTCCCACAAAAAACTTCAGCAAAATAACAGACAAAATGTGTGCTCCAACCTAAGAGAGGGAACAGATGGTTAAAAAGAGTTTGGCTTTTCGGCTTTTATTCTGACATGTTTATTCATAGTCATATTGTGCTGCAAATTTACCAAAACGAAAGACCATTTGGTTTAACAAAGAGATATTCACAAATAGCGAAGACAATAGCAGAATACAGAAGCAGGGAAAGGAAGAAGTAGCCATGGCTAAAGAAGAAGGAGCCATGAGAAAAGAAGAAGTAGCCATGGGAAAGGAAGAAGTAGCCATGGGATACAAATCATTTTTGCAAGGGAATCCAAAGATCAGAAAAACAAGACCTGGTATTTTTTGCAGGTACTTAAGAAATTTCCATGTCCTGCCAATGAAAACTCTTATGTAACAGTAAAAACAGTAAAAAAGTAAAAAAATAAATAAAGCAGAGATAGAAGAGAGAAATGATCATACCTCCTAGGGGGTCTCCCAGACTGAAACAAGATACTGATCCCCTTGTTTACTGTGGGAAGTTTATCATTAAACAGCAATCCTATCCAATACATAGAAAATAGAGCTACACTGTACACACAAAAGGCAAATCGTACAGTAGGGATCTGACAGCTGGATACATTAACCCGCTGGCCCTGTCTAAAGTGAAAGTTAGCAACAGCTGCACAGGCGGTGGAAAACTCAACTTTTTAGTCAGATGTAACGAGAAAGCAGGACAAAGAGAGGAAACAATGACCCTATAGCACAGACATCAAATTCACAATCTAGCAGCTTACTGCAAACACATTATTCTTACAAATAATCCAAGATCTACCCAGAAACACACACACTCACCTTCTTGGTATGCAGATATTGTTGTGAATGAAAGTGCAGCCTCCTGCAACTCTACATACATCTCCTTCTGTGCTGGTAGACAAGGGGTGGGTAGTGAAAAGGGGCGTTGGGTGGGAGGGTCAAGTGATTCACAGTTCTAAAGAAGTTGCCTGGGGGTAGTGAGACTTGTCAGGTCTGGTGTAGTGTTTCATTTTATAGCTTGCAAGAAAGGAGCCAGATACAAGGGCACAGCCAACAGTATGTCATACACTATACTATAAGACTAATCACAAAGAAACCACTTATACTAAACACTGACACAGATTTTATATAATAACAGCATCATGGTCTAAAACTTTGAATAAAATTGACACAAGTTTTGTTAATACTTGTGAAGAGTAGGGATGGGTTTTGGGTTTATTTCGAATCCGGTTCTGATTCAAAACTGAAGTTTTTTAAGTTTCGCTGAACTTTTCGGACCTTTTTGAATCGCAAACTATTTTGAAACTTAGAATATTCAATGAATTTAATGATTATTAGATACAGAATACGCAATATCAACATTTGAATGCTTGATATGGGAAACAAGAACTTTGGCTCCCATTGACTTCAATTGGGTTCCAAAATTTGAAAGAAACTCACCAGTTTCGAACATCACAAGTGACAACGGGGAGAATAAATGGTATTACCAGCACCGCTGCCACCAATTTGTACCAGATCACTGCTTTATGGAATGATTATGGGTAGCATGGAACATAGTGGGTTACTCTGGTGGTCTGGCACAAAGCAGACAGTGCACTTACATTCTTTAAACAAGACAAACCAGTTTTAATTACATTTAACAGTAAGTATTGCAATGATTTAATAACAAAACATAAACAGTTTCCCCACATAACATGTGCAGTAATGGAGTAGTCCCTGCCTATGGTGCAGCACTTGTAAGTTGGTGTACACTTATCTATTGCCTCAGAGTTTGTATCCAATAAGGTAAATTGCCTGTCCAATGACCTGTCCTCCCAACAGGTGGTAACGGATCTTAAACACAGGATATTGTGTTGCATTTATCACACAGTGTAAGGGATCACACCAAACAAACTTATATCTACTTTCACTTTCTCTCCTCCTAGCCATAGAGAGCAGGGATGTCATGTCTTTTATTACTCACTGATACCACCTGCATGCTGGAGGTGGTCTATAAGGAGCCTTGGTGTATATGCCCATTACAATACACATCATGCCCTGTGTAGCAGAGAGAAACTTTTTTTGGATTGGCTATGACTGCCACATGTTTTACAAACAGCACATCATTGGATGTTATATTAACATTACCTTTTCCTTTTAGTATTCACATGTAGCAGCCACAAGGGTGTGGATTAAGCTACCATTTTGACCATACCATGTTGAAATAGGAATCTCAGTTTATATGTTCTTTATATTTTGTCTTGTACTTAATATAAGTCAGTGCTATACTTTATATACATTTATTGATGGCCATTTAAATGGTAATAGTGAGATAACACACAGATACATATACACCTTTCCTATATGTAATATCATATACTCATTGGTAGCTCCTAAAAACTCAATGCAATCTTCTATGAAGCTATAAATATATTTATATAATATAAGGGATATGAATATATGTATTCTTAACCTTTGAAACTTTATGTAAATTTAATTTATCTGTATAATGGTTTGCATGTATCCCCTTGTTTGTATACAGCGCTGCATACCCAAATATTAAACAAAAAAGGAACCACTATATATTTATTTATTTATAGCAACGATATCTTGCCTTCCATCACAGCTGAAAACAAAAGAATAAAAGACTAAACTCTGAATTTACATTTCTTGTTATATTTCAAACTAGAATTAATACATGATCTCTTCCACATTAATGCTGTTACCCTCTGAAAAAAATATCCTTCCATGGTGATTTCTATCCTGGCTCCCTTGTTCCCCACAAAATGTTCTTTAGAATGCTAACTGTACAACCTGCACTTTTAGACTGTGCAATATACTATATGTGATCACTGCCTTTTTATAACTATTTACAGCTTATTTTCTAAGGACATTTTTTGTTTTACCTGGCCCACCCATTACTTTGAAAAGAAAATTTAATGCAGACAGATTTATGTCCATTAAGTTATCTGACACACCCAACTTGCACAATTGTGCTAAGTACCACAGCAAGTGGTTTAACTTCTTCCTGTATTCCCGCACCAGGGCTAGCTGTGAAAATCTGCTTCACCGGGAGTCCGAACATGTTGGCATTGACATGCTGTATCAAACTGAGCTGCAGGCAATCCAATTGAGAGAAGGGTGGTAAGGAAAGACATCATTGCCCTAATTACCACAACCATGCTATCAATATAATAACAAGTCTTATTCCTTAAAGGGCATGTCCACCCCCAAAACTATAATCCCCCCCTTAACTACTGGCCCCATCATGTAGTGTAGTTTAATCCTTACCTCACATCCCAGCTCCATATGGTTCTCCTGTAGTCCCCCCCAAAGTCCCAAAAACTGCCCACCAGGAGGATAGCAGGACTCTGCCTCCTACCTGGCCTCCGGGAGAAGTTTGGCATGCGTACTGCAGCCCTTCTCCCCCTCCCTCCCCTTCCCTCTCAGGATTCCCTCCCCCTAGCATAAATCCCTTTAGATATAGTATTCCCCCTGTCCCCCCAGCCCCAACCGCTACATTTTTATTTTTGGAAATTGCCCCGAACATTACTTACCTCCCCTCTTTCCTCCGCTGCACTGAATGACCGGCAGCCGCGTCCGCGATTGGCTGCCGCTCAGCCAATCACAGACACGGCTGCCGGTCATTCAGTGCTTGCATTTTCTCGTAAGCAGAGGGCCGGCAGCGCGGCGGGGGAAAGAGGGGAGGTAAGTAGAGTTTGGGGCACTTTCTAAAAATAAAAACATAGCGGTTGGGGCTGGGGGGACAGGGGGAATACTATATTAAAAAATAGTTTTAAGGGTGGACTTACCCTTTAATGTTGTATTACTGAAAATATCCATAAAAAAAACAAGCAATGCCCTGTCCATGTAAAACTAGGTTCTTAAATTCACATCCCAACAAAGGGATGGACTGTGGGTAAATCCAGCAATGACAACCAGATGCATAGCCTAATTGAAAGAGGTGTAGTACACTCTAAACATATCTTTATCAGTATCATCATTCACCGACCCACCTGACGGAAACAATAAATGTTGTATGAACAAAATTTTACAACTTCCTTCTTTTGGGCATACCCATCAATAAAATTAAAATGGTGCCAACCTTTTCCATTGCCATAGTAAACCCTGATCACTCAAATCTAACATCCCGATCATGTTAGCCTGAATTACAGCAGCACCAAAAATCTTCCATAAAGTGATGCCTCTGCCCTCCTGGTTGTGATGCTTTGTCACAGATAATGACTGCCCAGTGTTCCAGACAAAGGCCACTCTGTGCATACTTGAGTTAATATTGAACTTCAGTATGATGCAATGCACATCCTTGAGCTTGTAACAAGCTCCTTAAGCAGGATTTGGGTGTGGTAACTTTTACACAATTATTCGACTGAACTTTGGTGTTTGATTTGATTCTGGTTAACAGAAGTGATTTCAGGAGTAAGACTGGAGCAGTCTGGGGTAAATGAAGAAGGTAGACTACATTTTTTGGTGGACCCTTTAAAAAACGAGGGGGTCATAAATGGTTCTAACTTAAGCTAAATCCAAACCTAAAACTTTCCAGAAGGAATTGTGGGTTTTTACTTTTTTGTGAAGTCATCTGTGTATTGGGAATGCTCTTAGCTAACACCTGACATCTGTCTAACCAACCACCTAACTGGCCAACAATTCTTTCTAATGACCAGAGATGAATCCTATATGTGTATAGAAGCATTTCTCTCAACCCATCCAATCATATTCCCCACAACTCATAGTTCCCAACAGTCCCTCATTTATTTTACAGGCTTGCTGTTGCTGTTACACAGCAGAAGGTTGTGAGGAGGTTGCATGGGTCTCAAAATAGAGAAGAAGGAAAACTGGACAACCCACACTAGTACCATCTAACACCCCCTCTCTACTGACAAGCTGCTTTCGATAGTTGTCCTTGAAACAAGGTGATTCCTTTTGGCTTGGTAAACAGGCTACTTGCACTCACTGCTGGCTATTGGTGTAAGGAATGGTTCTGATGGCAACTTCCTGTATACTACCCTTTTGCACTGTGAACCATGTCTTAGACCTAAGAGACACTATCGAAGACTCTATCAGGGAGATTCAATAAAAGTTCTTATCGTTTGAAATGGTGCTAATTTTGCCCCAACCAATCAGAACTTATGTAACATTTCAAAACCTAACATCTGATTGGTTGGGGCAAAATTAGCACCATTTTAAACTTTTGAACTTTTATTGAATAACCCCCATTGTCTACCCACTCTGCTAGAAATATAGCCATCTTTCAAAGCAATCGCCTTTAGAAGTTTGCCATGAATACTTGTGGGTTCCTTGTTTTACTCCAAATTCTGTGGGTGTAGGAACTGGACATGGGTGGGGGTCTATCTATATTCTGTCTGGCCTTGTTAGCCTAGCCACACACTGGCCTGTCCAACCATGTTCTCTGACTGTATCGGTCACACCCCACACCACCCATACCCTGCCCACTTTGGGACAAATCATGGTTGGCCCAGTGATACCGAGGCGAGACCCTTGGGGTTGGGGGTTGGGGGTATTCTTACATGTCCGTAATACGCAGCCTGAAGGTATGATACAGCTTAAAAGAGAATAAGTTAAATTGGAGGATTTGAGGTAAGAAAAAATTGATGTTGCTGCAGGTGAATAAAATATATATAATATATATATAAAATATATCTATCGCTATAGAAACTTTCATATGCAACATAGTCTACCCTCTGACATTCCCCTACTGAGAAATGCATTGCACAGTGCATATTCAATACATTATCCTCCCCCTATGTCTCTGCGCCATGTTGTTCCTATATGTGTACCTATGAAAGGGTTAATGCTGAAATGCTGTTCTGTATTTCCATTATAAGCATCTGCATCGGTTGCATCTGCATAGGCTGCATCGGTTTTATTGTAGCCATACAGCATGCATTTAATAAATTGATACTTAGCTTCACAGTGAGTAGCTCTCACACGTTTTCAGTTTTAAAGGGAAGAAGTGCTTATGGAGCGCATGCAATTTGCAAAAAAATTTTAATCACATTCCCTCTGAAATGTCTCCACACAGTCTTACACTGGCTGGTGAACTGAATGGCTGACTTTACACTGGCTGGTAAACTGGAGGGCTGACTTAACACGGCTGGTGAACTGGTAAATATAAGATGCCCTCATGCCCAGCCCACACAGACTGGTAAATATAAGATGCCCTCATGCCCAGCCAACACAGACTTGTTATTATAAGATGCCCTCATGCCCAGCCCACACAGACTGGTAATTATAAGATGACCTCATGCCCAGCCCACACAGACTGGTAATTATAAGATGCCCTCATTGCCAGCCAACACAGATTGGTAAATATAAGATGCCCTCATGCCCAGCCCACACAGACTGGTATAATATGCGCTCATGCCTAACCCACACATATTGGTAAATATAAGATGCCCTCATTCCCAACCCACACAGACTGGTAATTATAAGATGCCCTCATGCTCAACCTACACAAACTGGTAAATATAAAATGCCCTCATGCCCAGCCAATACAGACTTGTTATTATAAGATGCCTTCATGCCCAGCCCACGCAGACTTGTAAATAAGGTGTACCCACACAGACAGACAGCAGATTTACTTACCAGGGTGAGCCGTGCCCGAGTGGCAGCTGCATGACTCACTCACATGACATTTTAGTTTGCTTCATATTAGGTGTGCCCCTGATCCTGAGTTAATATTGCTCTGCATTAATGAATCATACATTATGATGGTCATTGTACGATAATTATGTGGATACAATTAAATGCACTTAGCACTTACTTGACTATATAAGGGGGTGTGCCTGTTTTGTAGGGGGGACTATTTTTTGAGGTACCACTAAGACTTTTTGCTTGTTGTAGGGGCCCCCAATCCTTCCCCTGCAGCTCTGCACAATGTTGTTTCTATAGGTGTAACTAATAAAGGGGTCAATGAAGCAGATAACAACATGTACGTTGCTTTATCCTGTGCCTTTTCAAAACAAAGCTATGGCATGATGGGCAGGTATCACCACCACCATAACATTATGTTAAAAAATGGCTGATTGCATTGATCTGCCCACGTTCACTCAGGGGGTGGATCTGTGCTTTATTTCCCATCCTGGGAGCAGTATATCTAAATCTTTCATAAAGATCTGTAAAAAATGTATCTGTTCAAAACAACAAAATCAGGTTAAAGATTCACTGCAAACCACCTTACATAAAGAAGCTTAAAAGGTCTGGCATCAGACTAACAAATTACTAGGTCTGACCGGATACTATACACACACCCCACTCTGGAACAATAAACATCTACCTGAGCTGCGTGGGGGCCTTGGAGCATCACAGTGGGTAGCTGCCGGCGTGGTGGAATTGGGAGATATTGTCAAACAGGGAGAACTGGTTTCCTACCAGGACTTACAAACCAAATATAACCTGCCCAATACGATGCATTACCGTTACCTGCAACTCAGGCACACATTCAAATCATATATGGAACAGTTGGCCGATAGACCCACGAAACACATGGTTATCGGGATTGTCCGAATCCAGGGAGTACGTAGAATTATATCCAAGTTGTATACACACCTGATTCAAAGCAAATCACAAACGACCATAGAGGATATTAAAGGCAGATGGGGTCCACACTTGGAGAATATGGATGGTGAGCAGTGGAGGGAGCTGGCAGGTTCCCACACCTGCTCATCACCATCGGCTAACAACAAACTAACTCAATTTAAAATCATACATCAGACATACTACACCCCCAAACAGATGAGACACTTTTCCCCCTCAGGGCCTACAGACTGTCCCAAGTGCCATTTGGCCAACGCTGACTTTATACATCTTATATGGGAATGCCCAAGGGTCAGTATCTTCTGGGATGATATCCTCCGGATGTTGGGCCACCTGTCCCCCCATCCTGTGCCCCAAACACCTCTGGCTTGCCTGTTTGGAAAACTGACCGAGGATATTTGGTCTAAATATGAGCTGCTGTTCCTGCAGACAACATTATTTTATGCAAGGAAAACGGTAATTCAAGAGACCCAAAGTGAAAGTCTGGATTAATCTAATAAACTCAGATCTTCCCTTATTACAGATTATATACAACCACAGAGGTTGCCCAGAAAAATGTAAAAAAATATGGTCGCCCTGGGTCGACTTGCCCCTTAGAGTTTTACCCAACTAATTACCTAGCTAAAGGGAATGGACGATATATATACATCAACGTATGGTGCGGTGCGTGGCAGACGGCGCGGGGCCCTGGAGACTGGCCCGATGGACAGAATCCATCAATACATGACATAGGTAACAAAATAAACTAGACAATAGTGTTAAGTAGTTTAAAGTTTATTTCTATATTTATTCCACCAATATAACATTGTACCAACAGATAAAATATAAACACAGCATTGTCCTAAATGTTTAGATGTTTCTTTACCAATCTGATTATATTATTGGAATTTGCTGTATATTTAAGCTGCAACAAACGATAAGTGTGTCTCTGTTAAGAATGATTGGTGCAAATAAATAAATACCTATGATTGAATTCCACTGCTGAAATGAAATGTGTTAGGGTCCCATGTAACCTTCTCTTTGCTTAATTTGATTAATCGAATGATAGCACTTCTGCAGTGATTAATGGGTGATTAGAGATAGCGTGGGGGATCCTTAGGGCTAGGCCCCACTGCTGCATTTTAACATGCAATCCGATTGCGTGTGAAAAAGTGCACACTACTTTTGGCCAATTGTTGTGGCCACATTAGGTGTGCTGCCTTGCGTTGTGATCTGCTAATTGGAGCGCATGCAGTGCACTCTGCATTTTTTGCGCAATCAAAGTGCATGTCTTGCAAGCGCAATTCCTGAAGCGATGCAGTGTGGCCTCGGCCTAAGGCAGTAGGGGGTGTCCATCTGTCTGCAGAAAGAAGTGCTTTTGGTAGACCAGATATAGCTACTAATTTGGACCTTGGGTCCCCAGAGAGGGCCTGGTAGCCTAGTACTTAATCCTAGCCTACAGTGCCATAACTGCTTCTTTCTAATCTTCATGTCAGAACATGTGTGAACTCTAACTTTTGTTACTTGGACTTGAGGTCGGACTGACATGACTATGGCTAGGGGCTGCATCTGTGGCCCTTGAACAGATGGAGGGTTATCACCCCTGTAACAGAAATAGATTGAGATCAAATGGTGCCCTAGACAATGCTGTCATTTAAAGCTGTATCCTTTGCTATATAGTAATGTATGGACTGTAATATACTGTTACTGCTTCTCAAACTCGCCCCCCTGGAGAGGCCCAGACTCTGGACGGAAGCCTAGGTTGCCTTCTGGGTAATCTTGTTCTCTCCTGTAGCTGTAATTAAAGACCTGAGACCTGGATATATTAAAATGTATTGTCCAAGTTGTGCTGATTAAAACAATGCATTACATCTGTGTTAGTTTCTATAACCAATTAAAAACAAAACACACCTGACCTCCTTTAAAAGTAGGGTTTTCAGATGTGTGAACCCCCCCCCCCAGAGGACACCTATTAAAAACACATGCAGCAAGACTGAGTCAGCAGTAATGCAGTTTAAATGTAATCAGTGCAGCCCTGCTATTTACATTTATTAAGAGCGTCCTGCAATCAGCAGGTGATCTTGAAACCCTACAAAAGTGAAGTATACATGCAGACAATGGACAGAAACTGTTTGGATCCACCATTGTGATAAATACAGATATATTTTTCTATATATTTATCAATGTTCTGAATGTGTGTGAATTATTTATATGGTGTAAAAAACAAGTAAAAATAGGTTATAATGTTTTATGTATCCTGAGACCGTCCATGGAGGTAAGAGTAGGTTTTCCTAGACCAGATGCCTGAACATTTTCTTTCTCCTTCTAGAAATGCTGCAGTTTAATTGGTCTGATGAGATGTCTGGCCATTGATGGAATGGGTGGGATGTCTGTTATAGCTATACTGGATGACAGTATGGTCCTGCCTAATGTGGTTGTATAAGGGGACTCATGGCTGTGACGGAATGCTTTTAGTAGAAAATAGAATTCCACCACAATGCTCATTTAAAAAGGCGGTGCAATGCTTTTTTGGAATAACAGACCACCCATGGACTGCCCACCCCACACTACCCAGAGTTTCATTGAATTAACAATCCATCAATTAATATTAAAATGTATCTCCAGTAGTGTAATTACACATCACTGAAATGAGAGCCATGCCTACATCACATAGCAGCCAATGAAAAAAGAGCACACACTTCCCTGACTTACATTTCAGAGATTGCAGCTAGCTGGAAGAATGGAAAGGTAATTAGCATATCAATTTCTGAATTGTCAGAGCAGCAGAAAGGGTGGATTCTGGGAACTTGTAATCCTCCCATTTAGACATCCTGATTTGTAGCCAGTGTCTCCCAAAAAAAACTGAATGATATGAATGAATAACTGCTAATAGATGACAAATTTGGCCACTAGATGGCAACAGATGCACATATTGTATTGGGACACTAGGTCAAGTTACTGGAAATCTGGTGTAATGCTACATTCTTTCCTGTTATGGGCATATTAATCCATTTTTGTGTAAACATTGTAACCTATATTACCAATACATATATACACACATTACTAACAGATGCAGAGCTGCACACATTAACATAGCCTACAGTGCCATAACTGATTCATCTACAGCAGTTGTCGCTGGCGAGGGGCTTTATCTGTATGCGCAGACACAAGCAGGGTTATTCAATAAAAGTTCATATCGTTTAAAATAGTGCTAATTCTGCCCCAACCATTTGAAATCTAACATCTGATTGGTTGGGGCAAAATTAGCACCATTTTTTAACAAACCAACTAATTCCAGCTACAGTAAAACTACTCACCGAAGAATAGTTTTTGAGAGCAACTTGATTAACAGCTGAAATAAGAAGTTTTAGATTGGATATCTAAAGAAATAGGGGGCAGATCAACAAAAAAAATATACAGTGGTGGTTGGGAAGAATTATAGTTTCCAGTTATGGTCAATTTAAAATAACCTATTTTTCGGTATAGATGCCCTTTAAGGCTGTTTCTTAAATATCAGCAGAAGGGAATCCACACTGATAAAAAGACTATATTATAACGTTTTTTTTACATAGAGGCATTTCTGGTTAGGACAAGTGAAATGCACCATGGATTCTGTTAAAAGAATTACAATATGGTCACCATGCTTTTATTTTTTTGCTATCGAAAAATTTACTCTCTTTCTCAGGGCAGGCTGTATTGCAGGGCCACCACCAAGGGGGGTACAAAAGACACTGTGCTGGGCCTGATTAAAGAGCAATTCCACCCCCCCAAGAGAAATGTTACTATTCTGCAGGCAGGGCATTGCTATAAACCTCGACTTTGCAAAGTTTATAGCACTGCCTGTCATCCCCAAATGTACTTACCAGCCTTCGTTCTCCCGCTGCCTTCTGCTTAACTCCCATGCCTTTTCCATGCATGGAAGTCAAGCAGGAGAGGCTCAACCAGCATATGTTACTGTGATTGGCCAAGGCCCCTGTGATTGGCAGTGGATGCTATTTGTGAATTCACCATTACACATTCCACTGCTACTTTGCATGATTTATTCTCTACTTTTTCCTTATTGGGAGCACACAGATTTTTATTTACTTGATGGACAACTATACTAAAAAAATGACATTTCCTTATCTTAATCTATAAATAAATGTGCAGCCCTTACACATATGTGTGTTGCTGCATGCCTTCAATCCAGTACTTGATATGCTCAGGCCTCCCTGTTTTGCTCAGCCCCCTCCCTCTTTTAACCACTCCCCTTTCCATCTGACCATACGTTTTTATGAGAGCAAGCATGCTCAGTAATCACAATGAGGCAGCACTGGGATAATGAATTACCCACATACCAACTAACAAAACTGTACTCTGCATTCCAGCTGTTCCAGCTAAATAAAATTGCTCACAGCAGAATAGTTTGTGATGATAATGTATACATGTAATTGTAAACCACTATGGGAGCGCTACACTATATAATCCGCAATGATAATAATAAGGCACTTGAATGACAGCTGAAAGCAGATTGGATATCTAAAGAAATAGGGGGCAGATCAACAAATTAATTGTACAGTGTTTGAGAAGAATGATAGTTTCCAGTAATGGTCAGTTAGAGAGGACAAGATCAGTGAATTAATCAATTACAAAAAAACCTACTGAAAAGCCAAACAGTTTAACCAACGGGTGAGATAACTAAACAAATGTATCCCAGAGGAGAACCACATCCAGCAGTTATAGCCATGGAAAGAAATGTCTATTTAAGCAGTATGGAAAAAAACCTCAATCGACCTGGTGCTTGGGAAGAACCCAGTAGGGTTAGCTGCAAGCCTTAAGGCTAAAGGTTTGTACACATGCTCCATTTATGAGCGAGGAACGACCCCCGACAGCCGCGCGCTACACGCGACAAATGGCAGCTTCGGACGAGAATCGTCCATGTGTATGCGTACGGTCAGAGGTCGTTCGTTGATCCACCTGGCGGATCGGTTCGTAAATTGAGCGTGATGCACTTGGAACAGAGCTAATTGCAATAAGCAAATTACTGATTTGAAAAGATCAGCATAATTCACAACAATGAATAAGCAACGTAACCAGATGTCCACTCAGAGAAAGGGAAGTTGAACGAGCACAGTCTAAAGAAGACACAATTGGTATCATTAATAGAAAAAAGAGAATATTTGCCAAAAGCATCCTCTTTTTTTCCTTCTTTATGCCTGCACGGCACACACACACCCTGTACAGGGTTATCTAGTACCCTGTTACACTTTCTTCTCTACAATAGTTAGGTTGTATACATGTTGAAATTGACACTCTTTCACATGTTAAATTAATTGTTAACCTGTATACTCTTCTCACCTCTTCATCAGTGGCGTAGCATTAGGGCCCACAATGGCGGGGTGGGTGGGTGGCGGGGCTGAGGGGTCTGCAATCCCCTTAACAAATCAGCTGTTTTTAAAGTTTAGTTCTTGAAGACATTTCTCTAGTGATTCAACTGGCTTTCTCAATTCAGAATGACTTGTACAAGAATATGTTGGCAATTGTGTACCCTGGAAAGTCCCAATTAGCATATGACAGCCAGGTGTTAGGGACCTTCTGAATGCAAGGGGTGACTGCATTGTGGCTAAGAGGTGTTATTGAAACTACCCAGGGTAAGGTGTCAAAACAGCATTGTACATGGCAGACAGTTGGTGTTGAACCCCCCCCCCCCCACACACACACACACATACACACCTTTATTCAGGCTTGGTTTATTTATTTATTTTCACATAAATTGCCTCCTTGACACCTCTCTTGAACCAGTCCTGTTCCTTTGCCAAGATGTTGACATTACAATCTTTAAAGGTATGTCCTTTATCCTTAAGATGCAGGTACACCCGAGGAATTGCCTAATCTGTGCTGGGTCATACGTTGGGGCAGCTGCTGTTTGGTCTCTCCCACATACGAATCAGAGCACTCTTCACTGCACTGCACTGCGTATATGATGTTGCTCTTCTTATGTTTTGGTATTGGGTCTTTCTGATGTACCAGTTACTGCCTCAGTGTGTTTGGTTTAAAGCAGACAGGGATATGTTTTTTAAAAAAAAATCTTCTTAATTCCTCTGAGACATATGGAATGACCACGTTCTTTATCCTGTCTTGCTTTCCCCCTTCACTGTTCGTGTTCTTTTCTTTCCTTCAACCCCTTTTGATAAGGCCCAGTCCGGGTCCAAGTTTTAAGGGCTCCTCTGAGATGTTTAATTTCTTAAGCCTTCACCTAATGTTCTCTGTGTTGTCCAAGGCATTGAGTACCACTGTGCATCTTCCCTTATCCACAGGCAGAATGGAGATACTGGAATCTTTCTTGAGGGATGTTTAGGCTCTTCTTTCCTCTGTGGTCAGGTTAGATGAAGGTGTTTTAGCACTGGCTAAGGCTGCAAAAACCTGTACTCATGTTCTTTTCATATCATAGTCATGCCTTGTCACTATAGAATAAACAAGTTGAATGTTATATCGTGTCTGAATCATTCTCCCTAGAATTATTCACGTTTTAGGACAGCCATCTGCTTCTAAACCACGAGAGCCTATAAACTCTTGCACTCAATTGATTTAAGCGGCGCATCAGGAGGCAGAGACCTATGTCCAACAGATGTTGCTAGGTGTCTCTCTTTTTCCATAAGCCCCATACAGTTTGCAGGTCATAGATTACTGTAAACTTTTCTAGAACTACACTATAAATAAATGGCTTTTTATACTGTGCCACATTGGTGATTATTGTATAAATGTAGGTCCATTGTCTTTAAAGAACACTTTTGTATATAGATGGAGAATTGATTGACTGATCATACATACACAGGGAGTAGCTGACACTGGATGTAAGTTGTAAGTGATACCAAAGAAATCTTTTAGATAAGATTAATGAAGATAAATAAAAGGTGACGCATTTTGACCTAGGAATTAAAGTTGATAACAGTCTCTGACAGTAAGATATTATACGTTATAAAAACGGGTACAAAGCACTGGTAAGGCCTTATCTAGTAAACAATAAAAAAACTTCTTAGAGCTGAATAAAGACTTATTGATGTAGTTTGTAGTGCATATTGCAGTTAATTTTTCCTCTAAACAGCATCAGAACAGTTTGCTGCATTCTGAAATTCAGTTTAGATCTTGCTGTTTACTGAGCTTCTTTTAAATGAATCATCTACTTACTAGTAATAGTAGATATTTCATTTTTACAGGCCCCTAAATGCTTAGAATATATCTACAGAAACTCTACTTATGTCATAGATTAAAGGGCAACAAATCTGGTAGGGAAGTGTACATTCTATTTTGTACGCTTAATATTTAAAGGGACTGTAAACTCCCCATCATCCATAAAAATAACTCTGTGCCATTCGTTTGTATTATTCACAGGGAGGTGAGAATGCTTATTCTCACCTCCCTGTGAATACTAGGACGCTCGGGGGACCTGGAACTTACCTTACCGCAGCTCCACTCGCAGCCGCTCCTTCACTGACAGCAGCTCTGTCCCGACCACCACAGCATTCTCACCTCCCTGTGAATAATAGAAACGAATGGCAAATAGTTGTTTTTATGGTGTTCCTTTAAGCTGCTATAAAAAATGCTGCTACCATTCCTTGTTCCATCTAAATTATTCATAGTGTGGAGTTTCCAAAATAATTTAGACCTCATCCAGTCATAACAATACATCTACTTAGTGTTTATAGTATCAAGTAAGATTATGTTAAAGCTGTAAGCTTCTAACCTGTATTGTGCTGCATAAATGTGTAGGTAGAGTTATAAGTACAGAAACAGGGCTTTGTTCTTCTAAATATCATTCTTTTGTTTTTAGAAAATATTTTAGTAAATCCTATAACAAATGCATTAAATATAAATATAAAACCTAGAACTGATGGCTGAATCGAGTAGTAGTAAGAGCAGTACGTAATTGAACGCAGGTCATATATAGGTCGTTAACTAACACTAATGGGGGAAGATTAAAGGATTTAAAGCATCATTAGACACTAAATCTTAATCTGGTCCTTAGGTGACATGCAGAACAGTGATTTGGAAGGTTTATGACACATCTTAGTTCTGTACATCTCCTTTTAGATGAATGTATGTGAGTCAAGGGACCAATTGCAGAAAATGTAAAGGCCATCCTATTTGACCAACTTGGTAACATCACTGCAAATAATATCATGGGGACTTTGCCTTGGAGTTATTGAGATTGATGAGCACAGGCTGTAATGCTTACATTGACATCTTGCAGAGATATCCAACAGGCTATCATTAAGGAAACAAGAGGTGAGCATTTTAGAATGATTAAGATCATGTCCCTTTTCCAATGTTTCTTATAAACGTGGCTAAAGTTATAGTCAATTGTAAGAATGTTAACTTAATGATTAAGGATCAACGCACAAATAATATAATTTTGCAATTTATTCATGAAACATTGAACGAGTAGATGTAATTTCTGTAACCAAAGCAATGAACTAATATTGATTTATAAGAAGGGTATGTGGATTGTTGTTATTATTACATAATAATGTTTTGTTTATGAAATTAAACATTAAGGAACAGATACTGGTTTATTCCAATATTATGGATTTCAACTCTTTCAAAAACTTGAATCCTAAAAGAAGATTTGTGGTTAAGAACTGCTACCAGGGTAATTAGTAAATATTTTATCCCAAAGACTGTGTATTATTATTGGGCTTATTTACAAGTCTTAACCAGGTTCCATGCGTCTTTATATAATGTGGTATATATACTTTTACAAATCGGACTTGCATTAAATGGTTTAGAACAATTTAGAGAATGTAGCAGCACAAGGACACCAAATACTACATTGCACAGCATTACAGGCCAGGCAATTTACAGATGACAGATACAATTATTTTATATTTATAAAAATAAATTCCTGCAGTACATACTTGCAGGGATAATCTGAAATAAACTGAGATATACTGTAGCTAATCCATCTGCTTAGTGCCCTAGCACACTGCACTTATGGATTACAGAAGGTGGAATAAAGATTCAGCAACCAACTGTCATAACTTTCCTCATAATTTTTTTTGCATAGAATATACTAAAATGCTTTAAAGTGCGGTTATGGTAAAATATTGGGACATGATGTGTTCTATGACAATGGATAAAGAAGGTCACAATGCTTTTATAGATTAATGTAGATGACCTGTAGTGCACTGTAAAATCACAGTTATGGTCATTATGGAAAGCTGTCCTGCCCACGTTTTTTTTCCCCTCACCCCCCTCCCAGCTTTAAAAAACTATATTACCTTTCCAGCCATTTTAGGTTGTTATCTATATGTATCGGTTTTTCTTGCCTTCCTTCCGACCCCCCCCCCTTTTGTACCTAGGGCACCCCTCACTAGAGCCTCAGACACTGGTTTTTTTTTTTCCTCGTGCCCCTTGCAACAGTTTTCGCGCATTCTTGTTTACGGTTTGCTGAAATTGTGAGCTCGGCCCCTCTGAGATTTCCTCTGCTTTCTCCTGCTTGAGCCTCAAACAGTAATGCTTGTGAGTTCTGTGCACACGCACGTGCACGGAACTCACAGGCATTACTTTTTGAGGCTCAAGCAGGAGATTGCACGGAACTCACAGGCATTACTGTTTGAGGTTCAAGCAGGAGACTGCACGGAACTCACAAGCATTTCTGTTTGAGGTTCAAGCAGGAGAGTGCACGGAACTCACAGGCATTACTGTTTGAGGCTCAAGCAGGAGAAAGCAGAGGAAATCTCAGAGGGGCGGAGCTTAACATTCAGCAAACCAGTAACAAGATGTCAGCAACTTCCAAGGCACAAAGCTAGGCTCTGGAGGGGCATAGGTAAAAAAAAAATATAGCAACGGTATTTTTAAAGCTGCAGCTTCCAAATGAACATAACTTGATTTTACAGTGCACTTATCCTTTAATCTTATGTTGTCATTCATCTCACATTGGCACTATATGATAAAAGAAAACGAATTAACTAATACAATTAATCCCATTTCCTACTTTTTCTCATCTCTTGACCATTGTGACTCTTGACCATTAGATAAGACACTATGTTCCTGTTGTGGGGTCACATTAATGCATGTCTATGAGCTTGGTTGGTAACTGCAGCAAGAAGTTCTTCAGGCACAATAGACAATGGTCCAGAAGAGAATTTAGAATTTATATCTGCTAATTTTGTTCTGTTCTAATTTGAAACATAGCATTTATAGTATAGACAGCAGCTGTAAGGGCCCAGACGACACAAAGCCTAATTACTAATTCTGTGCTGTGCCTAACATCTTACAACAGCAGAGTTACCATACATAGATGTCAGTGTGTCATCACTTATAGTTCTAAACAAAATGTACTGTTTCTATGTATATCTGGAGTTTGCATAGTGCTCCTGCTGAGTCATATCTATAAATTAAAATATGTGTGTCAATGTGTTTTGTACTCACTCTGCTACACCCATATATTTTATTTTTGTATTTTACATAGCTTCCTTTTTACTGCAAACATGTTTGAATCCCAACATTGCTCAACTGGCAACTGCCTATTAAGACTCTTCAAAGAAGTATTTTTCAGCCAGGGCTCGAGGGACCCCTGGGGGCTCCTCAAAATATAGTGACAGGAAATGTATGGATCCATACTTGTGATGATGTTTGTTTTACCGTATCTGTTTAAATTATGTATAAATCTAGGGGCTCCTTAAGACATAATAATTTTGATTATTAGTTCCACAAGGATAAAAATGTTGAGAAACACTGCTTGAGAGGGCCTCGACCTATGCACAATTTCAAGAAAAGCCGTCTATGTCTTTGTGTCCTACAATGGGCATCCATTACCACCTTTGAAGAGCTTGAGCTAATCTCCAGCAGACAAGTGGAACTAATCCATTTTTGAATCTCAACATTTCATAGTGTTAGACTATGGAAAACAGTCGTAAAAACTGCATTAGTTTACTGCTTTCCCAGTATTAATTAAACAACACCCTTTTGCTTGTTCCAAGTTTATAGAATAGAACCAGAATGCTGGGTAAGCATTAGTGCCCTTGCAGCACAAATTACCATTTCCTTCTTGTGTCATGAAATCGTTTAGTTCCATTGGTCTGCTGGAGAATGGCTCAAGCTCTTCAAAGGTGGTAATTGATGCCCATTGTAGGACTCTAAACAAAAACACACAGAAGACTTTTCTTTAAATTGAGGCCCTCTCAAGCAGTGTTTCTTAACCTTTTTATCTTTGTGGAACCCATAACAAAATAATAATGTCTCAAGGAACCCCTATATTTATACATAATTCAAATAGATATAACAAACACCATCACAAGGGTGGATTCATACATTTCCTGTCACTATGTTTTGAGGAGACCCTAACAACATCTCAGGGACCCTAGGGGTCCTTGGAGCCCTGGCTGAAAAATACTTATTTGAAGAGTCTTAATAGACAGTAGCCAGTTGAGGAAATTGGGAAAAACAGAGGAGGCCAAGGAAGCTGTCCAGAAGTAAACACATCATGGTCAAGATAGGAAACAAATTGTGGTCTTGGAAACAGGCTGAAGTTAATGTAAGCAAGACACAATGTACGATCATTAAACAATCTAAGTCTGACAAAAATGGTAAAAGTAGCAAGGCCAGGAATTTAGAAAGGTCATAATTAAAGGTGTTGCTCTATGTATAGGTGGGACTGATGCTCATTTATCTTGTTCATAACCAATCACAGTTGTAAAGGTTGTATCTTAACAGCACCAGTTTGAGCTGCTTTATTGGCAGTGGGGAGCTGAATTTGCAATTAACACTGTTATATACAAATGGCCATTACAATAAGTAATCCCCGTGTCTGGACACCAAAAGAAATTCCTTGAGGATATGAGGGCATTCCTTTAGAATAGGACATGTTAACTGTACTGGATCTTCTCAGTGTTACTAATATTAATACATCAAGTTTCAGGCTGATTAAATGGAGTCAGCAAGAAATGGTTTCAGGTACAAATTAAAAGTTGGAATCAGACTTTGTTGGAATTTTTCTCAGGCAGTAGTGGGTGGGGTTAAAAAGTATTTTACTTGATTGACTGCTCCCTCTGAAATCACGATGGCTGGGGATTTAGTGTAATACAGAAAATTGTTGCAAAATATACAGCCAAACCATAAATATAGAAACATAGGTGTTGTTTTACACCTCCTAATATTTTTTTCATTGTGCTAAATATAATGAAAGCTCTTCAATGAGTATCTTTATATTGCCCATTACCTTTTCCCTACATTTATCAACCCTGATAAATTCCCTGCATGTTCCAAATGTAGGTCCAAGTTCAAAGCTATTTAACATCTGTACAACCACATACCCTCTAAAAATGTAACTATACATGAAACCAGTGTCTTTAATCTAACAATCTAATCTAATAACTATTAGATTACAGAAATGTTGGCTAGCACATTACTATGGATTACCAGTCACCTTGAGCACTGCCAGTTTATGTTTCTGTGCAAAAGGAGAAATTTCCATTTAAATGGAATAATCCCATCATTAATCAATACACCTAAACTGCCATATATGGAGCATTGCACAAGACCAAAAGAAATAGGTGAAACATAAAACATTGCCTAGGGGCCAGTTGGCCATTTCCTGGCATGGAATCATGATGCTGCATAATATTTAATCTTGCTGCTAGGGAGATGAAGATGAATGTGGAGTAATAAAATGACAAATCATAATTAAAGGTCTAATAGGAGAAAATCTATTTCATGTAGGTATTTGAAATCTTCATTCCCATGTCAAGGCTGCAGGGGGGGGGGGGCATTGTAGAAGAGTTCATTAGGGAGGAGAAATGTACAAAGGCTCTCATGCTGTGGGCAGTATGACAGCTTGCTCCAACTCTAGACTCTCTCTCATTAAATGCCTCCCACACAAGTATTCCTTGATAGAATTTCTCTTACATTATATAGTAATGGAGAAGACAATTGTGTGCTGAATATTCTGATCATTGTAGGTTCTACAGACCCCTGCCTCTCAGAGACACTCTAAACAGACATTTAGTTAGTTTCCATGTTTATATAAACAACAAACCTTCTGATGTGACATAAATAGGAATATTTCTTATTTTTGAGGTTCATTATTAGGGATCCGTAGGAGCACCATATACCTTGATGGAGCCTCTGGTGCTCACTATCTAACTTTCATCATTGACACACTTCATAACATACCACAAAGACAAAACAAACAAACATTAAATCCCTCACTAATCTATTTATTATTCACAGTTTAACTGGGTAAAGCATCGTGTAGTAGATCACTGCCAGTCTGCCAGATTAGATTTCATCTGTGATCTACTACAAATATGGCTACAGTCCTATGCGCCTCGATATACATGGGATACTATATAATATTGACAATTACTGGTATTAATACATATACTGTAGTTCTGGTTGGTCCAGGGATACTTTCCGATTGCCATTTGGAGTCAGGAAGGAATTTCCCCCCTGTTTTTTTGCCTTCCTCAGGATCAACTGTTAGGTACGGTTAAAAAGGAGGGTGAAAAGGTTGGACTTGATGGATGTATGTCTTTATTCAACCTCAATTACTATGTAACTAAATAAATAGGCATCTTAATTACAGAAAGAAATAGCCAGCGCTTGGCATAAGGCTTGAAATGAGATCAACTATCTATTTAGGGTTATTATTCCCGAATTTTAGGTTTGAATAAAGTGGTCTTTTTTAATATTTTTATTAGGGTGGTTTGTTTTAGATTTATTTAGTACTGTCCTTATCAAACGGTTGTTAATAGTCCTGAGGGGACCTCGGCTATTACCCCATTGAATTATTATTTCTCTTGAGAGGAGGGCATATTTATATTGGAGTCTTTAAATTGCAAAATACAGATATGGTTATAAATGTGCACTAACATTGCATCATTTTATTTTTGGCAGAACCACAGTTGAAATGCTGTCATAACCATCCTTCCTGCTCTGTAGACTGAATCCCAGAATATCTCTTTATCCACTAGTTCTGTTGCCTGCAGGAGTGCAATGCTACAAGAGCATTGGCCTTTTCATCGCTTTGGATTAAATGCACAAACTCCCTACAATGGACTGAAAGGCAATCCTTTCCATTTTCTGCTTTATTGCCGAAGCTAATCCTTTGTGGATCACTTGTCGCAGTTCTTTGCTTCCCACAATTTGTAAATTCTATCCCATACAAGGTGGGAGTTTTTGGGCCTTGGTCTTGTGACCCAATATTTTCCAACCCATCCAAATGTTGCTGCTAATTAGCCATTGAACGGATTAACAAAGACACAGCCTAGACCTTGGACTCTCTTTTAACTATGTGATACTAGAGGAAGATTGCCAAACCTCAAAAGCTCTTTCAACCTTCCTTTCATACTCTGGGTTTGCTTCGGGTTTTATTGGGCCCTTCCAATCCAGGATACTGTGATGCTGCTACACTCCTTGGCAAAAACTGGAACAGGCTGTGTTTTCTTGGGCTTGCATCAACTATGAGTTGGACAATGTAAAGAGTTACCCGACATTTGCGAGACCACTCCCTTCCCCCACAAGAGTTCTTTTTAAGTTATGAAGTATTTCCAGTGGGCACATGTTGGGGTTATATCATCCAATGAAGATATCTGGAGGGACACTGGGAGGAAGGTAGCTAATGCCCTCCGTAGTAATGGTTTACCATGGGAATTGTTGTTTCCATGGGGAATGATAATGGAAGCATTCAACTTGCTCTGGAGAAGGTTCGCAAGATGGACAATCTGCGTAGTAAGTTTGCCTGTTTAACATTACTTTCAATGCATTGTGGGCTGAATAACATTTATCTTGGGACAACCTTAAAGGATAAGTGCACTGTAAAAATCAAGTTATGTTCATTTGGAAGCTGCAGCTTTAAAAATGCTGTTGCCATGTTTTTTTTTTACCTATGTCCCTCCAAGCCTAGCTTTGTGCCTTGGAAGTTGCTGACATGTTGTTACTGGTTTGCTGAATGTTAAAGGGTATGTCCACCCTAAAATCACATTTTTAATATAGCCTTCCTCCTGTTCCCCCAGCCCCAACCGCATAATTTTTATTTTAAAAAGCTCCCCAAACTCTTACTTACCTCCCCTCTTTCCTCCGCCGCGCTCCCGCGCCCCTGCTTCGAAATGCAGCAGAGGGCGGCCAGCCGCGTCGGAGGCTGAGCGCAGCCAATCACGGACGCGGCTGCCGGCAGCTCCACTTCGCGGAGAAAGAGGAGAGTAAGTAAGAGTTTGGGGAGCTTTCTTAAATAAAAAATTATGCGGTTGGGGCTGGGGACCAGGAGGAAGGCTATATTAAATGAGATAACATAGGGAGAGGGAATCTGGAGAGGGAGGGAGAGGAGGGGGTGGGAGGGGGAAAGGGCTGCAGTACGCATGCCAAACTTCTCCCGGAGGCCAGGTAGAGGCAGAGTCCTATATGGACCTGCTAGCCTCCTGTGGGCATTTTTTGGGACTTTGGGGGGGACTACAGGAGAACCCATGGAGCTGGGATGTTAGGTAAGTATTAAACTACACTCATGGTGGGGCCAGTATGTTAGGGGGATTATAGTTTTGGGGTGGACTGCCCTTTAAGCTCTGCCCCTCTGAGATTTCCTCCTCTGCTTTCTCCTGCTTGAGCCTCAAACAGAAATGCCTGTGAGTTCCGTGCACTCTCCTGCTTGAGCCTCAAACAGTAATGCCTGTGAGTTCCGTGCACTCTCCTGCTTGAGCCTCAAACAGTAATGCCTGTGAGTTCCGTCACTCTCCTGCTTGAGCCTCAAACAGTATGCCTGAGAGTTCCGTGTACGTGCGTGTGCACGGAACTCACAACATTACTGTTTGAGGCTCAAGCAGGAGAAAGCAGAGGAAATCTCAGAGGGCGGAGCTTAACATTCAGCAAACCAGTAACAAGATGTCAGCAACTTCCAAGGCACAAAGCTAGGCTCTGGAGGGGCATAGGTAAAAAAAAAATGGCAGCTGCAGCTTCCAAATGAACATAACTTGATTTTACAGTGCACTTATCCTTTAATATTAAAATATATGTAAACATTAATACTTGTCTGTCAAGGAGTAATTTATTAGAACACTTTTGAGATAGGAAACTGTGAATGTTGTATAGTTTTGTTGTTGTACAGTTCTGATACAAGAGCAAAATAAAACATTTCCTTAAATAAAACTGAGGAAGCCATAGAATTGGTGACAGGGACCACTACATTGTGCTTGTCAATACCCTGATCTGTATGGTTCAGGCACAAAAGTTGGAAGAAATATATATATACACTGGTTTCCTGCTACTCCTGACTAACAAATTACAGATAGGGTTGACCCATGATTATCTAATGTGTACCAGGCCTTTTATGCTAATTATTGTGTGTTTGGGTACAACAGAAGAAAATGTCATGCAAATTCAATAAATAGAATTTTGAGGTGAACATTTTTTAAATCCATCTTTCCCCCGTTTTAGCTCCTTGGTTATTGGCAATGGTAATTGGTTTTAGTTGGTAAAGTAAAATAGGCAGAGTCCAGCTTTTTCTGACACTTTCTGCTGATGTAGTAATAATAAATTTACGTTAAAACTGACCATGATCCTGCAATGCTTTAAGTCCCTTGTGAGATTGCATCATGGGATCCCAGTGAGGTAGACGTAACTTTTTTTGACTACATTGATCCGTTACATCTCTGTAGCAATAACGTTAAGATTGCCACAAAATTTTTGCCTATCTTTTCTAAGCCTTTACTACATTGTCTTGCCGCGCTATTTTCCAAAAAATTCTGGAATGCACACTCCAGCGCAATATTACATTGGGTAGCCTGGGTTTGGCACTAATTTCGTCCCAAAACAGGTCCGGTGTTGCACAGCCCTTTTGTATTTACTCCATGAGCGGTGATGGATATCCTTAATTCCAAAACACAATGCTCTGTACTCTCAGTGTGATTAAAATGTCTCTTAAAAAGTCAACTAACTTACTTATTGTAATAAATTCAGTAGAATTCCTCATCTCTTCAGGTTTTCTAATCTCCCGAAATAGAAGAGGTGGTTTGGGTGAGTTTGCATTAGGAAGAGGGCACCAAGGGAAACTTGCTTAGGGCAACAAAATGGACAGAATCCTGCCTTGTCTCTGAGCTTACATTGGAAGTGAGACTGGTGGGCAAGCAAGATGGAGAAAGGTAAATATTAAGGGCTTTAGGGACCAAGGGGAGGAAAGTAACTAAACACTTAGGGGTTTGGGGAAGGTAAGTATAGATTTGTGTTCTGCTCTGGGGTAGACTTGCCCTTTAAAATTAAAACATAGGGGTTCAAAGCTTTTAGAATGACTGCAAATCACAGATTGATTTTGGTTCTTTTTAAGATTTTTGTTACTTTTAGCCCTTTTCCCACCTCCTCTCCTTCTCCAGTTAGACACTGAGTCATTGCCAGATTCTTTATGGCGTCATTTTTCGTATAGAAAATGTTCATGCCTGGTATGACATTGGAACATTTGTTCTGGACCCATTGAATGACAGAAACAGTACTTGGGTTTTTCCTCTACTTGAAGGGTTTGGGGAAATTCTTAGGATCTATTTTTGAAATTGAAATTCAGCATCAGAATAACAAATACCGTTAATATGTTTTATTTACTTTGTTAGTTAGTAGCGTAACTGGGAACACTGGGCCCCCAGCAAAACTATGATGGTGCCCCTATCTCTGCTTCATCTACAGTTGGTTTTCTGGGAGGAAGATTTTATCTATCATAAGAAAAATGAAAGAGGGCCCCCTGGTCCCGGGCCCCCTTAAGTTGCTGGCCCTGCTCCTCTGGTAGTCCGCCCCTGTCTTTAGAATTGAGGCTCAGTAGATCAAACCATCTCCTGCGTTTATCACCTGCAGCCTGTAGATGGCACAGCAGACACTTTCATACTTGGCTTCCTATGCTGCGGGAAGCAGACAGCTCCTATAGGTTTTTTCCATCTAGATTCTGATTTTTCAGGATTTGCAATAAGCAAACATATTTCGACATGAGACAATCTCTGTTTAAAATTATATAATATCTAACATAAAATTCACTTGTTATATTCTGAAGGCAGTAGCTGCACTTTGCTTAAATTACTTTCCTTTCAGTTGAACAAATAATTTCAAACCCATATTTCATTTCATTATTCCACTGCTTTTATACAAGACATGAGATACTGGAACAAGCAATATGAATGTTTGAGTGTCACGACACCCTGGATGAGAATCAGAGCTGTTATTTTTCCATCTACTGTATTTACCAGTAAGAATACCTTTAAATTTCAGCACAATTATAGATATTTCTTTTTAAAGACTGGAAAAAGTAAAATAGCAGTTTGTGGCAAATGTTACCCTGACACTCTAACTTACAATAAAGTCCAGAGTTGCAAAAGTCTGCCTGTGCTATAAAGCCTCATACAACACTAAATGATCATTATGGCCAATAATCTAACTGTTTCTAGTATCTGCCATCTTTCAAAGATATGGCTTCACACAGTCCAGAATTTCTCTCAATATAAATATAGAAAGATGTGACTGCCATTCACCCTAATGATTGTGGCCGACTACATTACTACTATACAGTAAAGTACGTTCGGCAGCTTTGGAAATGGTCATTTCGTGGGTACACACATTACATGAAAGGACCGATCCTTCAGGATCGCCAGGATTGGACCATATAGGCAAAGTATGTGTGCACTTAAGGTGGCCATATATATATATATATCAATTTTATTACCTGACCGAGCGCTCCTGCAAACTTCGACCTGATCCTGCCGGAACCGCCTCTCCCTTTCTTCTATGTGACCGACATGTATCGCAAAATGAATGGGATTCTGTGATCGCATGTCGGTCGCATAGAGGCGGTTCCGGCAGGATCGGGTCAAAGGTCGTGGGCCATCTTTAGCTTTAATGTGCAGCAACCAATCAGATATTATCTAACTGCAGTAGACAAATAAAAGCTCAATGTAATTGGTTTTTCGCAAATTAATAGCATTAATAGCATTCTCATATCATTAAGTTTTAGCTACACTGTTTTAAAGCAAGCAAGTCTGTCCTGGAACACATTCTTTGTAACAAATATAGCTGATGTCTAAAATGGTTATCAGTTTTACTAAATGCTGAATAAGATATGCAGGAGCTTTTGGATCTCTTTACTAATGCATGTCATGTATGTGTGCTCTCTTCTAGTCCCCTCTGTCATAAAATTAGGTACAATCCTGTGAATAGAAACACTGCATTGTGACTTTTACACACAAATATTGCTGGGGGGATCTCCTCTCTTTTATATTTAGCTCCATGAAAGTTATTTGCATGTTCATATATTTACAATGACTGCAGAGTTGTGGATGTAAAGAACCACATAATGCAGTATTAACCAAACACTATTGCTAGCACAGTCAACACTGTATGAGGTACCCGATCATCTAATAAACGTTATAGCCAGGTACTGATTGCGTACTGCATTCCTGCTGGCACAGCCATGTGCGTAATATTTTGTATCATTTCAAGATGTTTGCAAGTTACTTTGTAATGGGTTGTAGACATGACTTAACATATTACTTCAGGCCTCCTTAGCATTTGTCATTGGCATTGCTCATTAAAGTATAATATAAATATAATGCAATAGTTATATTATCATACAAAATTTGAAATGTTTTCAATATTGTTTGTTGTGCAGTATTTCTTAATTTGTCACGTTACTAGCATACCTCCCTGTGACAACTGGCCATGCCCTGGAACACCCAAACAAGTTGGTAGTTCTGGGACTCCAGGACAGACCCTTTTATCGGGTCTATCTTAGCAACCCGGAATGGTTGAGTAAACAAAAATGTCACTTATTTTATTGATCCCAGATTGCAAAGCTGGTTGTTCTTTTGTGTTATTACAGTGATTATTATGTGCATGCACTCTGTGCTTATTGGGGGACAACACACGGCAGCTATTGGAAGCAGCTCATGATTTAAAAATGACAGATGGAACCTATGTGTTTGTTCCATACGACACTCTCTACTATAGCTTGCCATACACACAAGATCACTTATGACATTCAAAAAGAAGTCCCAAGCCTCAAAGCTGCATATGATGCTGTGCTAACCATCACAGTAGAATCTGAACTAAAGACCTTTTATGAAGCCTCCAGAAGCCCAGGAGAGTGGGGGAAGTGGACAGTGGCTTACAACCGGTCAGGTAAATAAAACTTTACATCTTAAATTATTAAGCTGTTTGTAAACATATTAAAGGCCAGGAAGGACAGGCGTCACTTAAAGGGCATCTATAGTGGGAAAATGACCTTTTTCCCTTTCTTTCCATGGTTCTATAATTCCCCACAACCCCTAGAGTGTCTTCACTTTTTCAGATTCCCTCTCTGTCCTGAGATACACCAGTTAGAAGAATACGTGATTGCATTCCTCTACTCCTATTTGAACTGTCAATCAAATCCCTGTGACGTGATCCCCCCTCCCTGCTCTGTAATAAACATAGAGATAACAGCATTAGCAGGGGGAAGAGAGGTAGCTTTCATGGCATATATAGGCTGCACTTGATTCCCCTTCTTGATAGCTTTCACTGATTGATGATGGGTCACAAAGTGAGAGATCGTAAACTGTACTGATCTCCTCCTTCTTCTTCCGTGTCTCCAGGACAGCTTGCTTTCATTATTGGCCACTGTGCGTTGGGTTGTTTTTTTCAGGATGTTGAACTTTTAACTCCTACTGCACATGATAAGCTTGTCGGTTAGCCGGAGTTGAGACATGGAGGAGGTAACAGAGTGGAGGGAAGGGGGGTGTGCTGCCACAGATCTGACACCATGGTTAAACAAGTCACTGACATGATAGGATTAAGGCAGCACAGAGTACATGAATTTAACTTTGCAAAGGGGCAATGTGTTTTTTTCACTATAGATGCCCTTTAAGTGAATCCACCAGGATGCTGTTATACCACAAAATCACACTCTCTATGTCATGCTGCAAGTGTTGTACTGCAGTCTTCTATGCACACATGCACCATTTTTATTATGCACTGCAAATGTTCCCATCATAATGGTAGACATATGGTACAAGTCAAAAGTCAAATCTTCTCAGTGAAGCCTTTCCTTTATTTTAATTCTTTACATTTAGATTACCATTGAAAACATCAAAACTATGAATAACCACCTATGGAATTATACGTAATCATAAAAGTGTTAAGCCAGAATATGTTTTAATTTTACATTCTTTGTTAATATGCAGGGTTTATTCAATAAAAGTTCTTATCAAAATGGTGCTAAATTTGCTCCAACCAATCAAATCTTGGCTTTCAAATGTTAAATAAGATCTGATTGGTTGGGGCAAAATTAGCATCATTTTAAATGATAAGAACTTTTATTGAATCTCCCTGATGTTTTCTAACTTGAAGGTGTCTCGAGAGCTGCATTCTGACACCATCTCAATGGGGATTAGACCTTCATAACTCTCCTTGGTCATATCCCTTGCAATGGTCTCACTAGGTGCTAATGAGATAAGATGGCACTTGACTGCAAAAAGCTGTGGTAGCCAGTGTGTTTTTTATTCAGAAGAGAGAACCAAATTCTGAAATTTAAAGTACCTGAAGGGATTTCTGTAGTGAAACCTTTAACTGATTTCTAACAGGTAAATCTTTAGTTAGGATTACATAGAAAGATGAGTGACACATCTAAATTCACAATTTCCAGAATGTAATCAAGAAATTTAGGTGGAGATCTCCTTAACATGTACCATGAACATGGCATGTACTCATTAAGTGGGAGCTTTTATAAGATAAAGAATTTTCTTCTCAATTCATTTTGTCATACTCACCTCTCCCCTGCTCCACACTGGAATAGTACCCAGGTTTAGGGCCTAAACTTTTAAGTCCTCCACCCTGGGTACTGCACTGATCACCTGTTATAACTTTCATGGAGTTTCCCTCACGGCTCCAGTCCGCTGTGTCCTCCTCACGGTGACAGTCTGTAATCTGGCCAATAGGAGACACATTTCTTTGCAGAGATGTCTTCCCATTGGCTACATTGCGAACTGCAACAGAAATTAGAAAGAGGACTAGAGCAGTGAGGGAAACTTTGTAAGTTCTCACCCTAATATAAAATCATATGTGTGTAAGGAGGAAGTGAGTATAATTGTCCTTTAAATAAGTTCCAAGAATTTTACCTGGTTCCTCCAGCTGAGCTGATCAATATGCCACTTATAAATTCAATGCACCATCAATTCTCTCTGATTGAAATTCAATATCGTTTGGATAAACTGGCTGATATTGCCGAGCAGTCATTGAGCGTCACACAAAGGGTCAATTCATTTTTTATTCCTTTGGTCAAATAGATCAAAGTGGTCAAAAAAATCAAAGTATGTATCCTGTCTTTAGGGGAGCCATTGTATTTTAGTATTGTATTGTATTTCTTTTAGTATCAATTAGCAGTTAATAGAATGTAATCTCAAAGATAACATCCCATTTCTTATATATTTTAGTAATTAATGGTGATTTATGGTGGTTTATTTTATGTTTTAGGTGTCTCCATTATTCGGGACCATATACAATGCAATCTATTTCACTGCTCATGCCATGAACAGCAGCAAAGTGAGGGATCAGGGTGTCTGGTTCCAGTTTGGTTAAACACTCAAAAACATGCAGTTTTATGGATTTAATCAGGGATTAGGACAGATACGAGTGGCAATGGATTTACAGACTATGTCATCTTGGATACTGACATCAGACCTGTGAGCTTCACCGTGCCTAGGTGGTAGATGGAAACGATATGGTACGATTCACGGGAAGGCCTATTCATTTTCCAATGGTGTCTCACCAAAGTCAGACTCCTACTGTTGGTTCTCTATGGAAAAATATGCACAGGAGGTAAGTTCCACATATTTCATGTGAAATGAATTCCCATTGTCGCTATTGCCACTGTTCTTGATAATTATTCGTTCTTATTTTAGTGGAGGATGCCTGTACATATGCTAAGATTATGCAATTATCTCCCTATTCAGTTATGGGATTATATAATCTGTTTGTTGCTCAGTTTCTTATGTAATGTTAACGTAGCAATTAAAGTGTTGCTTGGAACTCTAAGCGCTCTTAACTCTAGAAGACATTTTGGTGGCACGTCAAGTGATGACATTGCACCAGAACGCTGTGCCATTGGAGTGAACGTCCTGTTCACATCTATGAGCTGTGATACAGTGAGTTGCATGTAACACACTGTGTGCAGCAATTTGCAATTTGATATTGAAATCAATGGACACCACTATGTGATAATGCAAAGGAACATCACACAACTTTGAAAGTATGATGTTCCCCACAGCGTTATCAGGCTACAATGTGAGCGTAGCCTAAAGCTTATACATTTAATTTAACACTTAAAATAAATAATAATGACAAACGAACTTTTGATTGGATAGCCCGGTAAAATTAGTTAAACGTTTTTGGTGCGATTTCCTTGCTATGCAATGTTCTTATGGGGAAAAAAAATGACACTGTGAACGTAGCCTGACTTTCTTTAAATATTAGCACTGGAAGATTTCATTTTATTGTGCTTTCTTGTAATCAGTGCTGTACAATATTGCTGTAACTGGTGCTGTACATATTGCTGTACACATTGCTGTAACTGCGGGCCGCCTCTCTAATGAGGCAACGTGAAACACATTTCAGAGCAGCACCCTGTAGGACGCAGCAGTTTTGATGCCACCATGTGCCAGTGCACATGTTGACACACAGACAATGATCATTTGGTTGGAAAACTGACACCGGTAAATGATTGGCACAGACACTGGTAAAATGCTTCAAATTGGAACTAGAAAAATTGTTGGCACATGGACATTGGTAAATAGTTGGCAAATGGGCAGTGATAAAACTGCCAATCATTAACACACTGGCATTTTTCCAACCATTTTAATGTTACCAATGTCTGTATGCCAAATTGATTGGCAAAAATGGTTGCAATTTGGCAGTGGTAAATGGCACTTGATCATCAAGGGCCATTTACTACTACCAATTTTCCAACCATTTACCAATGTCTGTATGCCAAGTTGGCATATAGACATTGGTAAAATGGTTGGCAATTTGTCAGTTGTAAATGGTTGATATTGTAGATGCACATATAATGCCAACCATTTACAACTGGCAATTTTCCAACCATTTCACCAATGTATGCCAACTTGGCATACAGACATTGGTAAATGGTTGACAAATTGGCAGGTAAATGAAATCATGGTTGGCAGTGGCCCAAAAGAATACAAAGCAGGGCTGGCAAAAAGACCACTAATAATGTATGAAAAATGACAGGCAGCAGCAGCAGGTACTTACCATTGCAGCAGACAAAGCATAGGGCTTAGGTAAGGACAAAGGTGACATCACATTGTTGCAGCATGAGTCCAGTCACTGTGGTGCGCGTTCAACCCCCTGTTCCTTCCTGGTTCTGTAGCCAGTGTTGCACACCAGCCCTGCACGTGGTGCGCAGCTCAGATTACTGAGAAGCGCATGCGGAAAGCAAGCACAGGCGAAGGCTAATCGTTTGGCTGTGGTGGGCCACGAAGGTACACGGATCTGGTTGTGATTAGAACCTTTGTGACTGAGGTACCTTGGCACTAGATGTTCTTAGTGCTGCAACTGGTGCTGTAACTGGTGCTGTATTTGTGCTGTAACTGGTGCTCTACTTAGTGCTGTACACTGGTGATGTCTTAGTGCTGTAACTGGTGATGTACTTAGTGCTGTTACTAGTGATGTACTTAGTGCTGTAACTAGTGATGTACTAGTGCTGAGATGATGTACTAGTGCTGTAACTGCTGATGACTTAGTGCTGTAACTAGTGATGTACTTAGTGCTGTTACTGGTGATGTACTTAGTGCTGTACTGTGTCTCTTAGTGCTGTACTGGTGATGTACTTAGTGCTGTTACTGGTGATGTACTTAGTGCTGTTACTAGTGATGTACTTAGTGCTGTACTCGTGAGGGCCTTAGTGCTGTAACTGGTGCTCTACTTAGTGCTGTAACTGTGATGTACTTAGTGCTGTTCTGGTGATTACTTAGTGCTGTTACTAGTGATGTACTTAGTGCTGTAACTAGTGATGCACTTAGTGCTGTAACTGCTGATGTCCTTATGCGAACTAGTGATGTACTTAGTGCTGTACTGGTGATACTGGTGATGTACTTAGTGCGTTACTGGTGATGTACTTAGTGCTGTAACGGTGCTCTACTTAGTGCTGTAACTGGTATGTACTTAGTGCTGTAACTGGTGATGTACTTAGTGCTGTTACTAGTGATGTACTTAGTGCGTACTAGTATTTACTTAGTGCTTAACTGATGTGTACTTAGTGCTGTAACTGTGATTCTTAGTGGCTGTTACTGTGATGTACTTAGTGCGTAACTAGTGATGTACTTAGTCTGTTACTGGTGATACTGGTGATGTCTTAGTGCTTTACTGGTGATGTACTTAGTGCTGTAACTGGTGATGTACTGTAGTGCTGTAACTATGATGTACTTAGTGCTGTTACGTGATGTACTTATGCTGGTACTGTGATGTACTTAGTGCTGTACTGTGATGTACTTAGTGCTGTACTGGTGATGTCTTAGTGCTGTAACTGGTGAGTACTTAGTGCTGTAACTAGTGATGTTCTTTTCTGTTACTGGTGATGTACTTATGCTGTACTAGTGATGTACTTAGTGCTGTACTGGTATGTACTTATGCTGTGAACTGGTGTTACTTAGTGCTGGTACTGGTGATGTACTTAGGCTGTACTAGTGATGTCTTAGTGCTGTTATGGTGATGTACTATGTGTAATGTGTACTTAGTGCTGTAACTAGTGATGTACTTAGTGCTGTAATTGGTGATGTAGTTAGTGCTGTTACTGGTGATGTACTTAGTGCTGTAATGGTGATGTACTTAGTGCTGTAACAGTGATGTACTTAGTGCTTGTAATTTGATGTGTTTGCTGTTACGGTGATGTCTTAGTGCTGTAACTGTGATGTACTGGGCTTAACTGGTGATGTACTTAGTGCTGTTACTGGTGATGTACTTATGCTGTTACTGGTAATGTACTTAGTGCTGTTACTGGTGATGTACTTAGTGTGTACTGGTGATGTACTTAGTGCTGTAACTGTGTGTCTTAGTGCTGTAATTGGTGATGTAGTTATGCTGTTTACTGGTGATTGTACTAGTGCTGTAACTGGTGAGGTATTCGTGCTGTTACTGGTGATGTACTTAGTGCTGTAACTAGTGATGTACTTAGTGCTGTAACTGGTGATGTAGTTAGTGCTGTTATGGTGATGTACTTAGTGCTGTTACTGGTGATGTAGTTAGTGCTGTTACTGTGATGTACTTAGTGCTGTAACTGGTGATGTAGTTAGTGCTGTTACTGGTGATGTACTTAGTGCTGTAACTGGTGATGTCTCTGTAGTTGCTGTAATGGTGATGTAGTTAGGTGCTGTTTACTGGTGATTTACTTAGTGCTGTACTGGTGATGTAGTCAGTGCTGTAACTGGTGATGTACTAGTGATGTACTTAGTGCTGTAACTGGTGATGTAGTTAGTGCTGTTACTGGTGATGTACTTAGTGCTGTAACTGGTGATGTACTTAGTGCTGTAATTGGTGATGTAGTTAGTGCTGTACTGGTGATGTACTTAGTGCTGTAACTGGTGATGTAGTCAGTGCTGTTACTGGTGATGTACTTAGTCTGTAACTGGTGATGTTTTAGTGCTGTTACTGGTGATGTACTTAGTGCTGTAACTAGTGATGTACTTAGTGCGTAACTGGTGATGTACTTAGTGCTATTACTAGTGATGTACTTGGTGCTGTAACTGGTGATGTACTCAGTGCTGTTACTGGTGATGTGCTTAGTGCTGTAACTTGATGCTGCATTGTTTTTGTAACTGGTGCTTACATAGTGCTGTAACTGGTGCTGTTCTTAGTGCTGTAACTGGTGCTGCATTTGTGCTGTACTTAGTGCTGTAACTACTGCTGTACTTGTGCTACATAGTAGCGCAAAACTTACTAAGAGCGGTTTTGCATTGCCTGCGCCACACATTTCTGAGTCATCCTTGGAAATGGTGCAGGCAACCAAACTCAGTGTAAATCCCACGCTAACTGATAATACATCGGATAGCTTGGGTTTTACACTGACTTGAAGATTTTGCGCCCATATTGCATCAACCCCAAGAACATTTTTTGAATCTTCCTGTTTGCTGTAACTGGTTCTGTGCTTAGTGTCTGTTAATTGTGCTGTGTTTAGTGCTGTACTCATGCTGTGTTAGTGCTGTAAACTGGGGCTGTGTTTATTGCTCTAACTGGTGCTGTGTTAGTGCTGTACTGGTGCTGTGTTTATGGTGTAACTGATTCTCTACTTAGTGCTGTAACTAGTGATGTACTTGGTGCTGTAACTGGTGATGTACTTATTCTGTAACTGGTTCTGTGCTTAGTGCTGTAAACGTGCTGTACTTAGTGGTGTAATGGGTGCTGTACTTAGTGCTGTATTTGTGCTGTAACTGGTGCTAAACCGGTGTTTGCTTAGTCTGTAACTGGTGAGTACTTGTGCTGTAACTGGTGCTGTACTTAGTTTTGTAACTGGTGCTGTATATAGTTCTTAAACTGGTGATATACTTAGTGTTTGTAACTGTTATGTAGTTAGTGCTGTAACTGGTTCTGTACTTGTGGCTGTAACTGTTGATGTATTTTGGTGCTGTAAGTTGTTGCTGTTCTTGGTGCTGTAACCGCTGCTGTACTTGTGCTAACTGCTGATGTACATAATGCTGTAACTGGTGCTGTACCTAGTGCTGTAACTGGTAATGTATTTATGGTGAGATTCAATAAAAGTTCTTACGTTAAAAAAGGAGCTAATTTTGCACCAATAATTAGTTTTGCTTTCAAAGGTTAGGACCCCCCCCCCCCCAAAAAAAGAAATATAAGCATTGGATACAAAGTGGGCACACCTCTAAGTATATAGAATTTAAAACTCTTTATTAAAAAGCAGAGTAACAGATAAATGTCAATGATCCCTAACCATTAAAACTCCCCAAGTGTAATCCATTAGTAACATAGAATATACATTAGATATATCTCTAAGGGTGGTAGAGAAACGTACACGTCAGCATATCACAATCGTGTATGCCCTGTGTACGCTGTAACAGATATTCAAAATGCTGAGTGCCACAGTAACCTGAGATAGTAAGTTTCTTTTAAGGTTTATACATACAATAGAACAAGGTAACACAAACATATCAGTATTGACAATAACGTTAAGGTACCCATATAGTCACTAATATATTCAATAACAGTGTGGCCGATCAAAAAACTCAGAGCATAACATCGGATACTACACCGGATTTGGGTGGAGAGGGCACATCAGGGAGTTGGTTAAAATACTCTAGCTGGACCGTATCGTCAGCCACAAAAATCTTACAGGTTTATTCAATAAAATTCTTATTTTAAAATGGTGCTAATTTGGCCCAACCAATCAGATCTTAGTTAACATTTAAAGCTAACATCTGATTGGTTGGGGCAAATTAGCACCATTTTAAACGATACAGAACTTTTATTGAATCTCCTGCTTGTTTCTTACCCTCTTATATACCCCATACATAGAGGTGAATTGGCGTAGCGTCCGCATGGCGTTGTCTCTATTACATCATAGGGGAGTGTCTCAGTAGCTAGCGAGGACAAATACGCCCATTTGTCAGGCAGTTAGCGGTTGTTGTCAGCAAACTATTCTGCACAAGGGGGACGTGTTGTGACTGCTGCATAGAGGAAGCATAGAGAGGCACAGATACCAATAGTCCCTCCCAGTTAGATATATACTGTGTTTGATCATGGGAGAATGAATTGCACCTCTGCATGGGACCAGATGAACACCTTAAATTTAGGTAAATGTATCCATATGGATAACCTCCAGAAGATTAGCGAGCCCATTAATTTTCAAGTAACACCACAATCCATATGTGTCACAAATCAAACATTAATTTCCAAAATATAGCCATCAAGAATCAAACAATAATATCAGAATAGCAATTACAAACTCCATATTTGACAGGGAACGTATGCCATAAAATGTTCATTCAAGAAATTAGTTGCAACCCTATCACTAGCTAGCCTCTGGTAAATTAATCCCTGTTTTCACAGTTTTATGTTCGTTGCTTAAGTTTCAAGGGTGGCGTAACCTCCAATAAGGATAAGAGATAGTGGTCATCATTGTCCTTAAAGTGAGTCCTTCAGAAACGTCGAGAATTATAAGTTCTATTCACAAGAGGCAGCTGATATATTTGGACCAATGAGGGCCTCAAGGATAAGTAAAAAAAAAAGGGAGAATCCTTACACTAATTAACATGGAAATTGTCATCTCATATGGTGGACCAAGAGGTCTATTGCCGTAGCATTGAGTTCTCTGTCACAGCAGAAAGTATCCAAGTTGACAAAACGTCATGACCACAGAACCCTCTTATGTACTGTGACTATGAGCGTGCATAGCTGATGTAATCAAAAAGGTGCAAGATGACTGCAGATCTGAATCCATAGGATACATCTTAAATGCAAATTGTATTCGATCAATTCAAAATTTATATGAAATTTATATAAAAGGAGTGAGGTCCCAATCTTCATTCAGCCCATATGGCTGCATTGTATTCAAGCGGAATATCCATTGGGACTCTTCTCGTAATAACATAGTACATAGTTTCCATCTCTCTCCCCTCTCAGTCTTTTCTGTCCCATCAATTGGCTGACATTTCAACTTATCATCCTACTGTTATGCTTTATAAGGAATGATCTGCACTCCTGTAATTCTCTTATTTAAACTCCTATCTCTAGCTGCATTTTTTATATTAGAAATATGTGACCCCGCCTTTCTTTAAGTTTTTGGGTAGTTTTTCCCACATTGTAATAGACAGAGCAAGTCAAGAGGTATATCCACTCTCTACTGTTACAATTGTAATAGCCTTTAATATAAAAGCTATCTGTTGCTCTGCCATTAGCAAAGTATTCCCTTTTAAAATGAGGACAGAACTTACAGTTCCCACATGCGAAGGTCCCTTGCATGGAAAAAACCCCTGTCCAAGCTTTGCGCCGTCCGTTCGAAGTGCTTCACAGAGCTTATCCGAAATATTTCTGTTTCTCTGCGTGCCGTCATTAGTTGTCGACATGATCTGGTATAAGGGTGAAAACAATACATCACTTTGTAATAATGTCTTGCCACGGGTTGTTATACTGGTGATGTATCTAAGGGTACTTTCTTACTGTCACTTTCCTTAGTTTTTGCAGATCTTCCTGTCTAATAACCTTTAAGTATCCCCTGCATGATTCAGCAGGGGTTGTGGGAAGCCACTCTCTAGAAATCTATTTTCTAGGTCATTGGCAGCTTCAAGATAATCACTGGGTTCGTACAGTTCAGCGACCCTGAGGAATTGTCCTTTGGGATTCCTTAATCGGGTGAAGTATGCGAACTCTTATTGAAGGAGTGAGTTGGTGGAGGTGGGTTTACAATACAATTTTTAGGGGTTTTTTTAACCATTGCCACTATAGATACCTTTTTCTGCTTTTGCTTTCAATGTTAAATAGGATCTGATTGGTTGGGTCAATGTGAGCAACATTTTTAACGATAAGACACTTTTATTGAATCTCCCTGTTAGTGCTGTAGCTGGGGCTGTAAATGGGGTTGTACTTAGTGCTGTAACTGGTGCTGTACTTGTGCTGTCATTGATGCTGTACTTGTGCTGTAACTGGTGATGTACTTTGTGATGTAACTGGTTCTGTACTTGTGCTGTCATTGGTGCTGTACTTTGTGCTGTAACTGGTATGTACTGGCTGTAACTTGTGCTGTCTTGTGCTGTAACTATTGCTGTACTGGTGCTGTAACTGTGCCATACTCAGTGCTGTAACTGGTGATGTACGTTATTTAACACAATTGTTATTTTACACAACAATCATTATTTTAATACAATATTTAAAAAAACCAGCAGTACATAGGTAAAATAATCAAGGCCACAATAATCAATCACCGTGTAAAATAATGATTGTGTAATTTAATGATCAGTGTGTAAAATAATGATCACTTTGTTATTGTGGTGGATGTTATTTTACATTAACACAGTTTTTATAATACCGTTCCTCATTTCCCCATTGGGGGGGTTTATGTACTGATCCGATAAAAACTGTACATGTGGCAACCCTGAAAAGACTGTTCCTTACCTTTACAACAAGCATTGGCTCACTTTTCTAATGCAGGCAGACAAAAGGTATAGTGCTGAAAATTGACAAGCAGTGAGGGGGAAGAACTGATAATATGCTGTCTACTTTTACTCAACCAGCATCTTTGTACATGATAATGGTAATGGAAAAAGCAGCAATAACCTTTTTAGCACTATAACTTCTGACTGTCCTGGAAAGTGAACCAGGGCTCATTTTGAAAAATACATTACTTGTTTGGACATCATGGGGCATTTTTTATAAAGTATCCAAATTTAGCGATATAGCTCCATTTCAATAATGTATTACCACGGTCATACATTTTCGCCAAACGTTCATTAATTAACAAATGCTCGGTCATAGAATACCATACGGTAGTAACTACTGCAATGGTATTCTATGGAGATTGTAAATTTGCGATTGCGTTATCGGTAATTTACAGTCATTATCAGTAATTTATACAATCGCTATCATTACAATAACATCTTAAATTAACGGTCTCTAAACCCACAGACCAATCATTTTTTGGTTGGCTGTCAGCTGTCTTTACACCAATATGATAGATCATTTTTAACCAATTTTAAGCAATTGGTTCTGGCCGATTGCTGCCACATGGTAAATCTTTTGATTGGGAAGAACTTAAAGGGGAACTGTGGGCTCCAAACTAAATAAGTTCAAATGAAAGGCCAGTATCCTACCTTTGAAACGAGCCATCAACCACCTCTCTACGTGCTCCACAGCCCAAGATATACAGAAATGACTGACCAGAAAGTTAATGGGTGGAGGCTGACTTGTGACATTCCTGAGGCTTCTCCTGCACAGTGCCGCTGGCGAGCACAGCCTCAACTCCCTCAGTGTGTGAGGGAGACAGGAAGTCCCTCCTCTCTCTGCTGTGGAAGTCCTGACAGAGAAGGTAAGGGAATCTACAGCCCTCACTCAGTCTCAATCAGCCTGAAAAGGCTGATTCCAACAGATTTTCTTAGGGGATTGGTTGTCTGAGTAACCCACGCACCCACGAGTGGGCGGGCCACAGCACCCATGAGTGGGTAGGGCCACAAGAGGCTGTAAGAAAATGGGCCATGGGGGGCTGCAAATGGAGGGACCTGGGGTCATGAGTGGAGGACCAGGGGGGCGCAATGGGGAGTTAATTATTATATTGTTTGATATTTACTGTCATGTAACTCAGTCACCATGTTAAGGTTGGTTTTGGTAAACAATGCCAGTAGAGCTCCTCTTATTAAATGGGTAAAGCACACTAATTATTCCTGGGTCAGTGCAATAGGGATGGGAGGAGCTAGATAGCCTGACTTTACACATGGTTATTTTGGGTGAAATAGTGATGCATTGCATTGTTTTCTTTTTCTAAAAGTCCAGCAAAAGGTGGTTTTGTTGTGGACGTTTATACCTTACAGTTAACTATATCCTTCATGCTGGTTTATTTCCAAATGCTGATGTCACTCCAACCTTTTCTGAGATTTACTTTCTATGGATATTTTGCTCCCAAAGATTTGCTTCCTATGCGCAGAGAAATATATAGTGGTCAAGCATTTCCTTCCCCCAATACAAGCTTGATTACAGGTGAAGGTTCCCTTTAATGTGCTACCCTATTAGTGGTTATTCCCATAAAACTTGAGCCAATGTACCGCAAGGGGGTCCCTGGTTGCAATTGAACAAATGCGTTTTAAATGTTCATATATTTTCCTTCTACTTTGAAACTCTGTCATGTACTTTATTAAACTCCATAAACTCCATGACTCTTTGTACTTATATGCATTTTCTCATTTAAAGATTACACAACCCTGCCCGAACGTCCTTAATGATCTTTGATTTGGGGTAGAAACCGAGTCAAGCTTTTCTAAATGTGCACAGAATCTTTAAGTACAATAGAAAAAAAGGGTTCTTTCTATTGTGCTTGATATAAAAACACTGCAGGGATTGGTGCTAAGGACTAGTATACTAATTTCGTTTTTTTACAATACAAATACAAGTACTACATGTCAAATAAACCTGATGATAAAGGATATTTAATAGAGATTTACTTCAAATAAAAGAAAATACCTCCCTGCGGTTATTTCCCAATATTTTTACCTATTATTTCACAGTCTACACAATCATTTAGTTTAGTCATCCCTTGATGTCAATAATAGATATTTCCAGTCTATAAAAAATACTCCTGAACTCCCACAGCCCCCATGTGACTCCCCCTGTATTGCAATGCAGCTGTTATCTTTCCATTCGAACCAAGTTCATCAGCAAACACAGAAACCTTGCTGACAACACCCTCTTCCAAATCATTAATAAAATAGATTAAATAGAAGCGGCCCCAACACAGAACCCGGTGGCACCCCACTTAGCACTTAGTCCATAATGATGAGCCCCCATTTAAAACTACTTTCTGCATCCTGTTCATTAACCATTTTTCTATCCGTGTTCAAATGTGCCTCCTCAGACCAACCGCCCTAGCATATACATTAGTTGCCTATGGGGGACTGTATCAAAAGCCTTTGCAAATCCCCAAGTAACTACATCTACTGCTATGCCAGAGTCTGAATTTCTACTTACTTCCTCATAAAGCAAGCAAATAGTTTGACAGGACTATTCCTCCTAAATCCATGCTGGTTGCTATTATATGCCAGTCCTTGAAAAACAACTCTAGAACATGTTCCTTATTAATTCAGGGTCTTCCCCACCACGAGTTAAACTTCAGGCCGTAATTACCGCTTACGCTACCTTTTTGATATTGGAATAACATCACCTTTTCCATCCTGAGGGAATTGAAACACAAAAACAATTGCTAGATAAACTAACTTAGCTCCTAACCCGAATGTTTTTATCTGGTGCAGGAGATTATTAATTAACCTTATTTGGTTGTTCTGTACCATACTCAGTTAACAAAGACTTGATCTTTATACCATTATTGCAGCACTATACTCTGTATTGTACTATGATCTCTGTACTGGTCTTCTATATGGTATACAGAGGGGAAAAAATTGGTAAGCCACATTTCAGTCCTCATCTTCTCACTATGAATATACTAAAAAAATATGCTTGTTACTATCCTAATTCATTATTAATTTTACTATTTGATTTGTTTCTTACACTCCTTACGTTAATCACCAAAGGGCCCTTTCGTCCTTGACTTAAGGTTTAAATTTTCCTTCATTTGCTCTTCATAATCAGAACAGCAAAGAACCTACTCTGAGTCCTTCTTTCTAGGCCCCTACTCTGAATATATTTTAAGAACCTTCCTCCTCCTCTAACTTGTATGGCACAATGTGAACCAAGACTGTCAGGTCACACACTGGCCTCACCCAATAATCTTCCTACACGATCCACCCGGATTTCTATTAGGCACATGCCTAGGGTGCCTGTGGTTCGAAGAGTGGCTGTCAATGTACCTCCCACCAATAGACTATGTTCTTCCCAAAATAGATAATTAGTGTGTGTTTGGGGTATGTGATCTGTGTTTAGGGGGTGGCAATGGCCACCAGGCTTTTTGCGCCTACAGCTCTCTGAGGTGTAATCCGCCCCTGATACAGTGGAGAGAGCATGATATGTTCAACTGCAGGTCATGGATGGAGAGAAAAATCTTGACAGGGGAAGGCCTACTGTGCACCAAACACCCCATTCTACCAACCTTCCACAATTACCTTCCCATGTTGGCCTTGCCACTCGCTCCTCTCCCCAATAATAACATAACACAGTTTCTGAAGGGCAAAAAGGATAATGGGCATACATTAAACTTTATTAGCACAACAAACCAGTACCATAATATATTGTATACATTTACAGTATTAAAAGAAATCTACCCCCCCCCCTCAAATTACTTAAATTTGGCAATTAACATCCCAATGTCGACTAGGGACCTTACAGTCCAGAGATAATTTTGTGCCCGCTGTAAATTGAGAAAACTGTAACCAATACTTGCCCGTTATTTTAAGGACTAACCTATTTTAGAATGTAGGTGTAATTAGCGTGTCACTGTGTTTTCAGAACCTACCATCCTCTATTCTGATTTTTGCTCCCCGTCTCCTGGTGGAACAGGGGCACTTCTAGCTAGATAAAGATGGTACAGAAGGGATAAGCCAAAATTAGTCCAGATGGAGCCAAGGTTAGTACACAAGTAATCAAGCAGAGAAAGTACTAAGGGATTAGGATAAAAAGTAGTCAGGCCATGGTCAGAAGTCCGGGCAGTGGGAAACAATCAGAAATGAGGAACAGGCAGGAATCAGTAACCAGAGAACTCTTGACACACACACGAGCTAGGAAAACCCCAAGCTATAATGGCCCGGAACAGGAAAGCAGAAGATAAAAAGGAGAGCAGACCAATGAGAAGATGTGGATAAATGAAACTATGAGGGATAGAAGATGTGGCACAGGGCAATCGGGTCCATTGGGACAAAATAATAGCAGTGTGTACCCAGCTTATGACTGATCTTATTGAGTTGTAGTCTGCACAAGTGACAGAAACTAAAGCTTAGTCAAAATTGAGATTAAAATTGGAATGTATCTGTTGCCTGCATTACCCACCGCCTTCTCTAGTCCAGGCCCAAGGCAGCAACCTAGGGATACCCTGCCAGTAATTTGGCTATGGTTTTATGTCCTCATCCTGCAAACTTTTAAGGTTTTCCCATGATGTGAATATCCATTAATTGGGCAAGAAAAGGATTTTTTTTTAGCTGTGACACACATAATAAACTAGGAAGGTTTCAAAAGTTTACATTTAATAATACATTTAATGGATAGGAAAGAAATAATAAAGGTTTTGTTCCAGGCTTCCTAGCCACCCAGAAACCAAATAGGAAACTTAGCAACTAGACTAAGTACCAGAGGCAAAATTGGAATGGATTAATATTCCCGTCCTAGTTGATGACATTCAAGTTGATTTCTAAAACAATTGATCATTATTTTTGCCTTTAAACCACGGCTTATTGAAGACCATACAATCAATAAAGCCAAATATCAGCCATGCCGCATTAAGTAAGATGTATTGTATGGCCAAATGTATTTATATCAATATGGGAATTTGACATTGCTGATACCAAAATGGCCCACTGACTTGGGTTCCTAAAAATGTAAAATCAAACAACCCTCCAATTCATTGCATATTTGGTAACATTGCTTCTCTGCCACCAGGTTTTTAGAAACCTGGTCCTTTGCTGATTTTTTCAAAGTCTCAAGCAAATGCAATTATATTTACCACTTTTCAACGCATATGTAATAAAACTAGTAATCTATATTTAACAAAGGGAATAGTCTGTAGCCCTAAAAGGTCTGTGGCTTTGGAAAGCATTTGCCATGAAAAGTTGGCATTTCTTATAATTGGAGATGGCCGGAAACTCTGAAGTTTCGTTCTGTTTTCAGATTTTGGAACTTTCATGTTTTTTTCGAAGGGTTAACGAAATATCCTCTAATGTTCATTGGAAAAACTACTTTCGAGCTTCCTGGACGTATTTTTGAGGGCTGTCAAACGTTCAAGGTTATTTTCGGGGCTACTAAAAATAATCTCGAATATTTGTTCCGCCCGGTTTCGGATTTAGGACTGACGGTTCCGTTGTTGACTCAGTTATAATAGGTTAAAAGGAATCTCTTTTCCAACTCTGTATTCAGGCTGATGATACTTTTCACATGAAAAATTTCATTTCACGCAAATAAGTAATATGTAGCTTTATGGTAACTTTAGTATTGTTCACTCTTGGTCAGATCAAGCTGACACTTCATAAGGAAACTGACTGCAAGTCCTACTTAAGTACTGCAAAAAAATGTGCTTTATTATTATTTTATTATCTAGGGGAACTAATGTTAAAGGATAATTATTTTTCTTCATTTAAAAATAAAAAAAGTTAAAGTTCAAATTGGAGTATATTCATATTTCTGAACAGGGTACAGCTACAAAGGTTAATTCTAATTAATGGCCAGGCTGAGAACAAATATGAAAGCAAAATGATTTGTTTTACAATATCGGGTTTAGTTAGTGTTTATTTGCCCTATGTTACAAAATCTCCAATAAAACTTCAATAAGTTTTAGCGTGAAACATTATGAACATTGTTTAATTCACACCCATACCAAAGAAATGATTCTTAGTATTGTTTACTATGTATTATTGTTTATGACTTACCATCTTGGAATTTTGAAGACTCTTAGAGGAAACAATTTTGCTCTCTGGGTGGAGCTGATAGCCTAAAAAATTGTACTATAATTTCACAATGCTGAGTAGACACAACCATGGAAATATCTGCATATACTAAAGGACACAGAAGCAGGACATCCATCTTTACCATGGGTGTTCCATAGTTTACAACATTTCCAAACATTTCCTATTGACGCAGGTACCTATCTAAATACTTGCAAAGATAAGATACTACAAATTGGAAAATGGGTTAATACAGATCTTTATTGCTTGTTTCCCAGGACTTATAACCCCTGACCCAATAGAAGGTTAAGTGTAGACTACGAACATTTTTTACACCTTACAATGTTATTTCCTTGTACAATAATTTATAGTGGGAGGAGATAAAGGATGCCACGCTTACTTATGACTTGCACAGTGAAGTCAGGTCACCTTGCGCATCAGAATCCCACCCATATTAGAATTTGGGTGGAAAGAAAACCAATTACTACTTTTGTATGTATCCTACAACTAACTTTGATTTCTTCCATTTTGCTAGTTTTTACTCAGTTGAATTTGGCAGTTTTATTTTTAAAAGTTTTAGAAATGAGCAGAATCCATTTTGTGGTAATTATCGAGGATGTTGTTTTGTGGTTTTAACTTTTGTCCCAAAGTGTTCATTTATCTGCAAGGGGTCGACACTTCTGCGGTTTTAACTGATGCAGCTGTGGATTTTTATACAATTAATTAGTTAACCAAATTTTTTTAGCAATCACCTCTTTCCAAATCCCCTGAGCCACTGTTAACTGAGAAAACCATCTCAATGTTCAAAATGAGTAATAAATGATTCAAAACCACAAAAACTGCCTTCTAGTAACAGTAAACGAAATGTTATGACTTTTGATGGCTCCTTTATTTTTTTATCTCTTATAGTTACTGTATAGGCTTTAAGGTTGCCTACCTATAACCATAACAATTGATCTGTTGTTGCCACTGTTTTGTCGCTTTATTGCCGAAGCTAATCCTTTGTGGATCACTTGTCGCAGTTCTTTGCTTCCCACAATTTGTAAATTCTATCCCATACAAGGTGGGAGTTGTTGGGCCTTGGTCTTGTGACCCAATATTTTCCAAAGCCCATCCAAATGTTGCTGCTAAATTAGCCATTGAACGGATTAACAAAGACACAAGCCTAGACCTTGGACTCTCTTTTAACTATGTGATACTAGAGGAAGATTGCCAAACCTCAAAAGCTCTTTCAACCTTCCTTTCATACTCTGGGGTTGCTTCGGGTTTTATTGGCCCTTCCAATCCAGGATACTGTGATGCTGCTACACTCCTTGGCAAAAACTGGAACAAGGCTGTGTTTTCTTGGGCTTGCATCAACTATGAGTTGGACAATGTAAAGAGTTACCCGACATTTGCTAGAACACTCCCTTCCCCCACAAGAGTTCTTTTTAATGTTATGAAGTATTTCCAGTGGGCACATGTTGGGGTTATATCATCCAATGAAGATATCTGGAGGGACACTGGGAGGAAGGTAGCTAATGCCCTCCGTAGTAATGGTTTACCAGTGGGAATTGTTGTTTCCATGGGGGATGATAATGGAAGCATTCAACTTGCTCTGGAGAAGGTTCGCAAGATTGACAATCTGCGTAGTAAGTTTGCCTGTTTAACATTACTTTCAATGCATTGTGGGCTGAATAACATTTATATCTTGGGACAACCTTAAAGGATAAGTGCACTGTAAAAATCAAGTTATGTTCATTTGGAAGCTGCAGCTTTAAAAATGCTGTTGCCATGTTTTTTTTTTACCTATGTCCCTCCAGAGCCTAGCTTTGTGCCTTGGAAGTTGCTGACATGTTGTTACTGGTTTGCTGAATGTTAAAGGGTATGTCCACCCTAAAATCACATTTTTAATATAGCCTTCCTCCTGGTCCCCCAGCCCCAACCGCATAATTTTTATTTTAAGAAAGCTCCCCAAACTCTTACTTACCTCCCCTCTTTCCTCCGCCGCGCTCCCGGCCCTCTGCTTCAGAAATGCAAGCAGAGGGCGGGACCAGCAGCCCGCGTCTGTGATTGGCTGAGCGGCAGCCAATCACGGACGCGGCTGCCGGCAGCTCACTTCGCGGAGAAAGAGGAGAGTAAGTAAGAGTTTGGGGAGCTTTCTTAAATAAAAAATTATGCGGTTGGGGCTGGGGACCAGGAGGAAGGCTATATTAAATGAGATAACATAGGGAGAGGGAATCTGGAGAGGGAGGGAGAGGAGGGGGTGGGAGGGGGAAAGGGCTGCAGTACGCATGCCAAACTTCTCCCGGAGGCCAGGTAGAGGCAGAGTCCTATATGGACCTGCTAGCCTCCTGTGGGCATTTTTTGGGACTTTGGGGGGGACTACAGGAGAACCCATGGAGCTGGGATGTTAGGTAAGTATTAAACTACACTCATGGTGGGGCCAGTATTTAGGGGGATTATAGTTTTGGGGTGGACTGCCCTTTAAGCTCTGCCCCTCTGAGATTTCCTCTCTGCTTTCTCTGCTTGAGCCTCAAACAGAAATGCCTGTGAGTTCCGTGCACTCTCCTGCTTGAGCCTCAAACAGTAATGCCTGTGAGTTCCGTGCACTCTCCTGCTTGAGCCTCAAACAGTAATGCCTGTGAGTTCCGTCACTCTCCTGCTTGAGCCTCAAACAGTATGCCTGAGAGTTCCGTGTACGTGCGTGTGCACGGAACTCACAACATTACTGTTTGAGGCTCAAGCAGGAGAAAGCAGAGGAAATCTCAGAGGGCGGAGCTTAACATTCAGCAAACCAGTAACAAGATGTCAGCAACTTCCAAGGCACAAAGCTAGGCTCTGGAGGGGCATAGGTAAAAAAAAAATGGCAGCTGCAGCTTCCAAATGAACATAACTTGATTTTACAGTGCACTTATCCTTTAATATTAAAATATATGTAAACATTAATACTTGTCTGTCAAGGAGTAATTTATTAGAACACTTTTGAGATAGGAAACTGTGAATGTTGTATAGTTTTGTTGTTGTACAGTTCTGATACAAGAGCAAAAAAAAACATTTCCTTAAATAAAACTGAGGAAGCCATAGAATTGTGACAGGGACCACTACATTGTGCTTGATCAATACCCTGATCTGTATGGTTCAGGCACAAAGAGTTGGAAGAAAATATATATATATCACTGGTTTCCTGCTACTCCTGACTAACAAATTACAGATAGGGTTGACCCATGATTATCTAATGTGTACCAGGCCTTTTATGCTAATTATTGTGTGTTTGGGTACAACAGAAAGAAAATGTCATGCAAATTCAATAAATAGAATTTTGAGGTGAACATTTTTTAAAATACCATTTCCCCCGTTTTAGCTCCTTGGTTATTGGCAATGGTAATTGGTTTTAGTTGGTAAAAGTAAAATAGGCAGAGTCCAGCTTTTTCTGACACTTTCTGCTGATGTAGTAATATAAAATTTACGTTAAAACTGACCATGATCCTGCAATGCTTTAAAGTCCCTTGTGAGACTTGCATCATGGGATCCCAGTGAGGTAAGACGTAACTTTTTTTGACTACATTGATCCGTTACATCTCTGTAGCAATAACGTTAAGATTGCCACAAAATTTTTGTGCCTATCTTTTCTAAGCCTTTACTACATTGTCTATGCCGCGCTATTTCCAAAAAATTCTTGGAAATGGCACATCCAGCGCAATATTACATTGGGTAGCCTGGGTTTGGCACTAATTTCGTCCCAAAACAGGTCCGGTGTTGCATCAGCCCTTTTGTATTTACTCCATGAGCGGTGATAGGATATCCTTAATTCCAAAACACAATGCTCTGTACTCTCAGTGTGATTAAAATGTCTCTTAAAAAGTCAACTAGACTTACTTATTGTAATAAATTCAGTAGAATTCCTCATCTCTTCAGGTTTTCTAATCTTCCCGAAATAGAAGAGGTGGTTTGGGTGAGTTTGCATTAGGAAGAGGGCACCAAGGGAAACTTGCTTAGGGCAACAAAATGGACAGAATCTGCCTTGTCTCTGAGCTTACATTGGAAGTGAGGACTGGGTAGGGCAAGCAAGATGGAGAAAGGTAAATATTAAGGGCTTTAGGGACCAAGGGGAGGAAAGTAACTAAAACAATTTAGGGGTTTGGGGAAGGTAAGTATAGATTTGTGTTCTGCTCTGGGGGTAGACTTGCCCTTTAAAATTAAAACATAGGGGTTCAAAGCTTTTAGAATGACTGCAAATCACAGATTGATTTTGGTTCTTTTTAAGATTTTTGTTACTTTTAGCCCTTTTCCCACCTCCTCTCCTTCTCCAGTTAGACACTGAGTCATTTGCCAGATTCTTTATGGCGTCATTTTTCGTATAAGAAAATGTTCATGCCTGGTATGACATTGGAACATTTGTTCTGGACCCATTGAATGACAGAAACAGTACTTGAGTTTTTACCTCTACTTGAAGGGTTTGGGGAAATTCTTAGGATCTATTTTTTGAAATTGAAATTCAGTCCAGAATAACAAATACCGTTAATATGTGTTATTTACTTTGTTAGTTAGTAGCGTAACTGGGAATCACTGGGCCCCCAGCAAAACTATGATGGTGCCCCTATCTCTGCTTCATCTACAGTTGGTTTTCTGGGAGGAAGATTTATCTATCATAAGAAAAATAGAAAGATGGGGCCCCCTGGTCCCGGGCCCCCTTAAGTTGCTGGCCCTGCTCCTCTGGTAGTCCGCCCCTGTCTTTAGAATTGAGGCTCAGTAGATCAAACCCATCCTGCGTTTATCACCTGCAGCCTGTAGATGGCACAGCAGACACTTTCATACTTGGCTTCCTATGTTCTGCGGGAAGCAGACAGCTCCCTATAGGTTTTTTCCATCTAGATTCTGATGTTCAGGATTTGCAATAAGCAACATATTTCGACATGAGACAATCTCTGTTTAAATTATGAATAATATCTAACATAAAATTCACTTGTTTATATTCTGAAGGCAGTAGCTGCACTTTGCTTAAATTACTTTCCTTTCAGTTGAACAAATAATTTCAAACCCATATTTCATTTCATTATTCCAACTGCTTTTATACAAGAACATGAGATACTGGAACAAGCAATATGACATGTTTGAGTGTCACGACACCCTGGATGAGAATCAGAGCTGTTATATTTCCATCTACTGTATTTACCAGTAAGAATACCTTTAAATTTCAGCACAATTATAGATATTTCCTTTTTAAAGACTGGAAAAAGTAAAATAGACAGTTTGTGGCAAATGTTACCCTGACACTCTAACTTACAATAAAGTCCAGAGTTGCAAAAGTCTGCCTGTGCTATAAAGCCTCATACACACTAAATAATGATCATTATGGCCAATAATCTAACTTGTTCTAGTATCTGCCATCTTTCAAAGATATGGCTTCACACAGTCCAGAATATTCTCTCAATATAAAGTATAGAAAGATTGTGACTGCCATTCACCCTAATGATTGTGGCCGACTACATTACTATACTACAGTACAGTACGTTCGGCAGCTTTGGAAATGGTCATTTCGTGGGTACACACATTACATGAAAAGGACCGATCCCTTCAGGATCGCCAGGATTGGACCATATAGGCAAAGTATGTGTGCACTTAAGGTGGCCATATATATATATATATACAATTTTATTACCTGACCGAGCGCTCCTGCAAACTTCGACCTGATCCTGCCGGAACCGCCTCTCCCGTTCTTCTATGTGACCGACATGTGATCGCAAAATGAATGGGATTCTGTGATCGCATGTCGGTCGCATAGAGGCGGTTCCGGCAGGATCGGGTCAAAGGTCGTGGCCATCTTTAGCTTTAATGTGCAGCAACCAATCAGATATTATCTAACTGCAGTAGACAAATAAAAAGCTCAAATGTAATTGGTTTTCGCAAATTAATAGCATTAATAGCATTCTCAATATCATTAAGTTTTAGCTACACTGTTTTAAAGCAAGCAAGTCTGTCCTGGAACACATTCTTTGTAACAAATATAGCTGATGTCTAAAATGGTTATCAGTTTTACTAAATGCTGAATAAGATATGCAGGAAGCTTTTGGATCTCTTTACTAATGCATGTCATGTATGTGTGCTCTCTTCTAGTCCCCTCTAGTCATAAAATTAGGTACAATCCTGTGAATAGAAACACTGCATTGTGACTTTTACACACAAATATTGCTGGGGGGATCTCCTCTCTTTTATATTTAGCTCCATGAAAGTTATTTGCATGTTCATATATTTACAATGACTGCAGAGTTGGTGGATGTAAAGAACCACATAATGCAGTATTAACCAAACACTATTGCTAGCACAGTCAACACTGTATGAGGTACCCGATCATCTAATAAACGTTATAGCAGGTACTGATTGCGTACTGCATTACTGCTGGCACAGCCATGTGCGTAATATTTTGTATTCATTTCAAAATGTTTGCAAGTTACTTTGTAATGGGTTGTAGACATGACTTAACATATTACTTCAGGCCTCCTTAGCATTTGTCATTGGCATTGCTCATTGAAAGTATAATATAAATACTAATGCAATAGTTATATTATCATACAAAATTTGAAATGTTTTCAATATTGTTTGTTGTGCAGTATTTCTTAATTTGTCACGTTACTAAGCATACCTCCCTGTGACAACTGGCCATGCCCTGGAACACCCAAACAAAGTTGGTAGTTCTGGGACTCCAGGACAGACCCTTTATATCGGGTCTATCTTAGGCAACCCGGAATGGTTGAGTAAACAAAAATGTCACTTATTTTATTGATCCCAGATTGCAAAGCTGGTTGTTCTTTGTGTGTATTACAGTGATTATTATGTGCATGCACTCTGTGCTTATTGGGGGACAAGCACAACGGCAGCTATTGGAAGCAGCTCATGATTTAAAAATGACAGATGGAACCTATGTGTTTGTTCCATACGACACTCTCTACTATAGCTTGCCATATCACAAGATCACTTATGACATTCTAAAAAGAAGTCCCAAGCTCAAAGCTGCATATGATGCTGTGCTAACCATCACAGTAGAATCTGAACTAAAGACCTTTTATGAAGCCTTCCAGGAAGCCCAGGAGAGTGGGGAAGTGGACAGTGGCTTACAACCGAGTCAGGTAAATAAAACTTTACATCTTAAATTATTAAGCTGTTTGTAAACATATTAAAGGCCAGGAAGGACAGGCCGTCACTTAAAGGGCATCTATAGTGGGAAAATGACCTTTTTTCCCTTTCTTTCCATGTGTTCTATAATTCCCCACAACCCCTAGAGTGTCTTCACTTTTTTCAGATTCCCTCTCTGTCCTGAGATACACCAGTTAGAAGAATACGTGATTGCATTCCTCTACTCCTATTTGAACTGTCAATCAAATCCCTGTGACGTGATCCCCCCTCCCTGCTCTGTAATAAACATAGAGATAACAGCATTAGCAGGGGGAAGAGAGGTAGCTTTCATGGCATATATAAGGCTGCACTTGATTCCCCTTCTTGATAGCTTTCACTGATTGATGATGGGTCACAAAGTGAGAGATCGTAAACTGTACTGATCTCCTTCTTCTTCCGTGTCTCCAGGACAGCTTGCTTTCTATTGGCCACTGTGCGTTGGGTGTGTTTTTCAGGATGTTGAACTTTTAACTCCTACTGCACATGATAAGCTTGTCGGTTAGCCGGAGTTGAGACATGGAGGAGGTAACAGAGTGGAGGGCGAAGGGGGGTGTGCTGCACACAGATCTGACACCATGGTTAAACAGAGTCACTGACATAGATAGGATTAAGGCAGCACAGAGTACATGAATTTAACTTTGCAAAGGGGCAATGTGTTTTTTTCACTATAGATGCCCTTTAAGTGATCCACCAGGATGCTGTTATACCACAAAAATCACACTCTCTATGTCATGCTGCAAGTGTTGTACTGCAGTCTTCTAATGCACACATGCACCATTTTTATTATGCACTGCAAATGTTCCCATCATAATGGTAGACATATGGTACAAGTCAAAAGTCAAAATCTTCTCAGTGAATGCCTTTCCTTTATTTTAATTCTTTACATTATAGATTACCATTGAAAACATCAAAACTATGAATAACCACCTATGGAATTATACAGTAATCATAAAAGTGTTAAGCCAGAATATGTTTTATATTTTACATTCTTTGTTAATATGCAGGGTTATTCAATAAAAGTTCTTATCAAAATGGTGCTAAATTTGCTCCAACCAATCAAATCTTGCTTTCAAATGTTAAATAATATCTGATTGGTTGGAGCAAATTTAGCACCATTTTGATAAGAACTTTTATTGAATAACCCTGATGGTTTTCTAACTTGAAGGTGTCTCGAGAGCTGCATTCTGACACCATCTCAATGGGGATTAGACCTTCATAACTCTCCTTGGTCAATAGCCCTTGCAATGGTCTCACTAGGTGCTAATGAGATAAGATGGCACTTGACTGCAAAAAGCTGTGGTAGCCAGTGTGTTTTTTATTCAGGAAGAGAGAACCAAATTCTGAAATTTAAAGTACCTGAAGGGATTTCTGTAGTGAAACCTTTTACTGATTTCTAACAGGTAAATCTTTAGTTAGGATTACATAGAAAGATGAGTGACACATCATTTAAATTCACAATTTCCAGAATGTAAATCAAGAAATTTAGGTGGAGATCTCCTTAACATGTATCCATGAACATGGCATGTACTCATTAAGTGGGAGCTTTTATAAGAATAAAGAATTTTCTTCTCAATTCATTTTGTCATACTCACCTCTCCCCTGCTCCACACTGGAATAGTACCCAGGTTTAGGGCCTAAACTTTTAAGTCCTCCACCCTGGGTACTGCACTGATCACCTGTTATACTTTCATGGAGTTTCCCTCACGGCTCCAGTCCGCTGTGTCCTCCTCACGGTGACAGTCTGTAATCTGGCCAATAGGAAGACACATTTCTTTGCAGAGCATGTCTTCCCATTGGCTACATTGCGAACTGCAGACAGAATTAGAAAGAGGACTAGAGCAGTGAGGGAAACTTTGTAAGTTCTCACCCTAGATAATAATCATATGTGTGTAAGGAGGAAGTGAGTATAATTGTCCTTTAAATAAGTTCCAAGAATGTTACCTGGTTCCTCCAGCTGAGCTGATCAATATGCCACTTATAAATTCATGCACCATCAATTCTCTCTGATTGAAATTCAATATCGTTTTGATAAACTGGCTGATATTGCCGAGCAGTCTATTGAGCGGTCACACAAGGGTCAATTCATTTTTTATTCCTTTGGTCAAATAGATCAAAGTGGTCAAAAAAATCAAAGTATGTATGCCTGTCTTTAGGGAGCCAATTGTATTTTAGTATTGTATTTGTATTTCTTTTAGTATCAATTAGCAAGTTAATAGAATGTAATCTCCAAAGATAACATCCCATTTCTTATATATTTTAGTAATTAATGGTGATTTATGGTGGTTTATTTTATGTGTTTAGGTGTCTCCATTATTCGGGACCATATACAATGCAATCTATTTCACTGCTCATGCCATGAACAGCAGCAGAAGTGAGGGATCATGGGTGTCTGGTTCCAGTTTGGTTAAACACTCAAAAAACATGCAGTTTTATGGATTTAATCAGTGGATTAGGACAGATACGAGTGGCAATGGATTTACAGACTATGTCATCTTGGATACTGACATCAAGACCTGTGAGCTTCACCGTGCCTATGTGGTAGATATGGAAACAGATATGGTACGATTCACGGGAAGGCCTATTCATTTTCCAAATGGTGTCTCACCAAAGTCAGACTCCTACTGTTGGTTCTCTAATGGAAAAATATGCACAGGAGGTAAGTTCACACATATTTCATGTGAAATGAATTCCCATTGTCGCTATTGCCACTGTTCTTGATAATTATTCGTTCTTAGTTTAGTGGAGGATGCCTGTACATATGCTAAGATTATGCAATTATCTCCCTATTCAGTTATGGGATTATATCAATCTGTTTGTTGCTCAGTTTCTTATGTAATGTTAACGTAGCAATTAAAGTGTTGCTTGGAACTCTAAGCGCTCATTAACTCTAGAAGACATTTTGGTGCGACGTCAAGTGATGACATTGCACCAGAACGCTGTGCTCATTGGAGTGAACGGTCCTGTTCACATCTATGAGCTGTGATACAGTGAGTTGCATGTAACACACTGTGTGCAGCAATTTGCAATTTGATATTGAAATCAATGGACACCACTATGTGATAATGCAAAGGAACATCACACAACATTGAAAGTATGATGTTCCCCACAGCGTTATCAGGCTACAATGTGAGCGTAGCCTAAAAGCTTATACATTTAATTTAACACTTAAAAATAAATAAATCAGACAACGAACTTTTGATTGGATAGCCCGGTAAAATTAGTTAAACGTTTTGGTGCGATTTCCTTGCTAGTGCAATGTTCTTATGGGGAAAAAAAATGACACTGTGAACGTAGCCTGACTTCTTTAAATATTAGCACTGGAAGATTTCATTTTATTGTGCTTTCTTGTAATCAGTGCTGTACAATATTGCTGTAACTGGTGCTGTACATATTGCTGTACACATTGCTGTAACTGCAGGGCCGCCTCTCTAATGAGGCAACGTGAAACACATTTCAGAGCAGCACCCTGTAGGGACGCAGCAGTTTTGATGCCACCATGTGCCAGGTGCACATGCTTGACACACAGACAATGATCATTTGGTTGGAAAACTGACACCGGTAAATGATTGGCACAGACACTGGTAAAATGCTTCAAATTGGAACTAGAAAAATTGTTGGCACATGGACATTGGTAAAATAGTTGGCAAATGGGCAGTGATAAAACTGCCAATCATTAACAACTGGCAATTTTCCAACCATTTTAATGTTACCAATGTCTGTATGCCAAATTGATTGGCAAAAATGGTTGGCAATTTGGCAGTGGTAAATGGCACTTGATCATCAAGGGCCATTTACTACTACCAATTTTCCAACCATTTACCAATGTCTGTATGCCAAGTTGGCATATAGACATTGGTAAAATGGTTGGCAAATTGTCAGTTGTAAATGGTTGATATTGTAGATGCACATATAATGCCAACCATTTACAACTGGCAATTTTCCAACCATTTCACCAATGTATGCCAACTTGGCATACAGACATTGGTAAATGGTTGACAAATTGGCAGTGGTAAATGAAAATCATGGTTGGCAGGTGGCCCAAAAGAATACAAAGCAGGGCTGGCAAAAAGACCACTAATAATGTATGAAAAATGAACAGGCAGCAGCAGCAGGTACTTACCATTGCAGCAGACAAAGCATAGGGCTTAGGTAAGGACAAAGGTGACATCACATTGTTGCAGCATGAGTCCAGTCACTGTGGTGCGCGTTCAACCCCCTGTTCCTTCCTGGTTCTGTAGCCAGTGTTGCACACCAGCCCTGCACGTGGGTGCGCAGCTCAGAATTACTGAGAAGCGCATGCGGAAAGCAAGCACAGGCGAAGGCTAGATCGTTTGGCTGTGGTGGGCCACGAAGGTACACGGATCTGGTTGTGATTAGAACCTTTGTGACTGAGGTACCTTTGGCACTAGATGTTCTTAGTGCTGCAACTGGTGCTGTAACTGGTGCTGTATTTGGTGCTGTAACTGGTGCTCTACTTAGTGCTGTAACTGGTGATGTACTTAGTGCTGTAACTGGTGATGTACTTAGTGCTGTTACTAGTGATGTACTTAGTGCTGTAACTAGTGATGTACTTAGTGCTGTAACTGATGATGTACTTAGTGCTGTAACTGCTGATGTACTTAGTGCTGTAACTAGTGATGTACTTAGTGCTGTTACTGGTGATGTACTTAGTGCTGTAACTGGTGCTCTACTTAGTGCTGTAACTGGTGATGTACTTAGTGCTGTTACTGGTGATGTACTTAGTGCTGTTACTAGTGATGTACTTAGTGCTGTAACTAGTGATGCACTTAGTGCTGTAACTGCTGATGTACTTAGTGCTGTAACTAGTGATGTACTTAGTGCTGTTACTGGTGATACTGGTGATGTACTTAGTGCTGTTACTGGTGATGTACTTAGTGCTGTAACTGGTGCTCTACTTAGTGCTGTAACTGGTGATGTACTTAGTGCTGTAACTGGTGATGTACTTAGTGCTGTTACTAGTGATGTACTTAGTGCTGTAACTAGTGATTTACTTAGTGCTGTAACTGATGATGTACTTAGTGCTGTAACTGGTGATGTACTTAGTGCTGTTACTGGTGATGTACTTAGTGCTGTAACTAGTGATGTACTTAGTGCTGTTACTGGTGATACTGGTGATGTACTTAGTGCTGTTACTGGTGATGTACTTAGTGCTGTAACTGGTGATGTACTTAGTGCTGTAACTAGTGATGTACTTAGTGCTGTTACTGGTGATGTACTTAATGCTGTTACTAGTGATGTACTTAGTGCTGTTACTGGTGATGTACTTAGTGCTGTTACTGGTGATGTACTTAGTGCTGTAACTAGTGATGTACTTAGTGCTGTTACTGGTGATGTACTTAGTGCTGTAACTAGTGATGTACTTAGTGCTGTAACTGGTGATGTACTTAGTGCTATTACTAGTGATGTACTTGGTGCTGTAACTGGTGATGTACTCAGTGCTGTTACTGGTGATGTGCTTAGTGCTGTAACTTGATGCTGCACTTGGTTTTGTAACTGGTGCTGTACATAGTGCTGTAACTGGTGCTGTTCTTAGTGCTGTAACTGGTGCTGCATTTTGTGCTGTACTTAGTGCTGTAACTACTGCTGTACTTGTGCTACATAGTAGCGCAAAACTTTACTAAGAGCGGTTTTGCATTGCCTGCGCCACACTATTTCTGAGCATCCTTGGAAATGGTGCAGGCAACGCAAACTCAGTGTAAATCCCACGCTAACCTGATAATACATCGGATAGCTTGGGTTTTACACTGACTTGAAGATTTTGCGCCCAATATTGCATCAACCCCAAGAACATTTTTTGAATCTTCCTGTTAGTGCTGTAACTGGTTCTGTGCTTAGTGCTGTAACTTGTGCTGTGTTTAGTGCTGTAACTCATGCTGTGTTTAGTGCTGTAACTGGTGCTGTGTTTATTGCTCTAACTGGTGCTGTGTTTAGTGCTGTAACTGGTGCTGTGTTTAGTGGTGTAACTGATTCTCTACTTAGTGCTGTAACTAGTGATGTACTTGGTGCTGTAACTGGTGATGTACTTAGTGCTGTAACTGGTTCTGTGCTTAGTGCTGTAACGGGTGCTGTACTTAGTGGTGTAATGGGTGCTGTACTTAGTGCTGTATTTGGTGCTGTAACTGGTGCTAAACCGGTGTTTTGCTTAGTGCTGTAACTGGTGAGGTACTTGTGCTGTAACTGGTGCTGTACTTAGTTTTGTAACTGGTGCTGTATATAGTTCTTAAACTGGTGATATACTTAGTGTTGTAACTGTTAATGTAGTTAGTGCTGTAACTGGTTCTGTACTTGTGCTGTAACTGTTGATGTATTTGGTGCTGTAAGTTGTGCTGTTCTTGGTGCTGTAACCGCTGCTGTACTTGTGCTGTAACTGCTGATGTACATAATGCTGTAACTGGTGCTGTACCTAGTGCTGTAACTGGTAATGTATTTATGGTGAGATTCAATAAAAGTTCTTATCGTTAAAAAATGGAGCTAATTTTGCACCAAATAATTAGATGTTTGCTTTAAAATGTTAGGACCCCCCCCCCCCCAAAAAAAAGAAATATAAGCAGTGGATACAAAGTGGGCACACCTCTAAGTATATAGAATTTAAAAACTCCTTTATTACAAAAAGCAGGAGTAACAGATAAATGTCAATGATCCCTAACCATTAAAAAAACTCCCCAAGTGTAATCCATTAGTAACATAGAATATACATTAGATATATCTCATAAGGGTGGTAGAGAAACGTTACACGTCAGCATATCACAATCGTGTATGCATCTGTGTACGCTGTAACAGATATTCAAAATAGCTGAGTGCACAGTAACCTGAGATAGTAAGTTTCTTTTAAGGTTATATACATACAATAGAACAAGGTAACACAAACATATCAGTATTGACAATAACGTTAAGGTACCCATATAGTCACTAATATATTCAATAACAGTGTGGCCGATCAAAAACCTCAGAGCATAACAAGATCTGATACTACACCGGATTTGGGTGGAGAGGGCACATCAGGGGAGTTGGTTAAATACTCTAGCTGGACGCGTATCGTCAGCAGCAAAAATCTTACAGAGTTATTCAATAAAAGTTCTTATCATTTAAAATGGTGCTAATTTGGCCCCAACCAATCAGATCTTATTTAACATTTGAAAGCTAACATCTGATTGGTTGGGGCAAAATTAGCACCATTTTAAACGATAAGAACTTTTATTGAATCTCCCTGCTTGTTTCTTACCCTCTTATATACCCCATACATAAGTGTGAATTGGCGTAGCGTCCGCATGGCGTTGTCTCTATTATACATCATAGGGGAGTGTCTCAGTAGCTAGCGAGGACAAATACGCCCATTTGCCAGGCAGTTAGCGGTTGTTGTCAGCAACTATTCTGGCACAAGGGGGACGTGTGTGTGACTGCTGCATAGAGGAAGACATAGAGAGGCACAGATACCAATAGTCCCTCCCAGTTAGATATATACTGTGTTGATCATGGGAGAATGAATGGCACCTCTGCATGGGGAACAGATGAACACCTTAAATTTTAGGTAAATGTATCCATAAATGGATAACCTCCAGAAGATTAGCGAGCCCATTAATTTTCAAGTAACACACAATCCATATGTGTCACAAATCAAACATTTATTTCCAAAATATAGCCATCAAGAATCAAACAATAAATATCAGAATAGCAATTACAAACTCCATATTTGACAGGGAACGTATGCCATAAATGTTCATTCAAAATAATATAGTTTGCAACCCTATCACTAGCGTAGCCTCTGGTAAATTAATCCCTGTTTTACACAGTTTTATGTTCGTTGCTAAGTTTCAAGGGTGGCGTAACCTCCAATAAGGATATAGAGATAGTGTCATCATTTGTCTTAAAGGTGAGTCCTTCAGAACGTAGAAATTATAAGTTCTATTCAGCAAGAGGCAGCTGATATATTTGGCCAAAGTAAGGGCCCTCAAGATAAGTAAAAAAAAAGGAGATCCTTACACATAAATTAACAGTGGAAAATTGTCTCTCATATGGTGGATCCAAGAGGTAAATATTCCGTAGCATATGAGTTCTGTTCAGCAGAAAGTATCCAAGGTTCAAAAAACGTCATGAGCCACAGAACCCATCTTATTACTGGTGACTAGTGAGCGTGCAAATAGCTGATAGTAATAAAAAAGGTGCCAAGATGACTGCAGATCTGGAATCCATTAAGGGATACATGCTTTAAATGGCAAATTGTATTCGATCCAATTCTAAAATTTATATGAAAATTTATATAAAAGGAGTGAGGTCCCAATCTTCATTCAGCCCATATGGCTGCATTGTATTCAAGCGGAATATCCATTGGGACTCTTTCTGTAATAACATAGTACATAGTTTCCCTATCTCCTTCTCTCAGTCTTTTTCGTGTCCCATCAATTGGCTGACATTTCAACTTATCAATCCTACTGTTATGCTTTATAAGGAAATGATCTGCCACTCCTGTAATTCTCTTATTTAAACTCCTATCTCTAGCTGCTTTTTTTATATTAGAAATATGTGACCCCAGCCTTTCTTTAAGTTTTTGGGTAGTTTTTCCCACATTGTAATAGACAGGAGCAAGTCAAGAGGTATATCACATCTCTACTGTTACAATTGTAATAGCCTTTAATATAAAAGCTATCTGTTGCTCTGCCATTAGCGAAAGTATTTCCCTTTTTAATATGAGGACAGAACTTACAGTTCCCACATGCGAAGGTCCCTTGCATGGAAAAACCCCTGTCCAAGCTTTGCGCCGTCCGTTCGAAGTGGCTTCTACAGAGCTTATCCGAAATATTTCTGTTTCTGCGTGCCGTCATTAGTGGTCGACCATCGATCTGGTATAAGGGGTGAAAACAATACATCACTTTGTAATAATGTCTTGCCACTGGTTGTTATACGTGGTGATGTATCTAAGGGTACTTTCTTACTGTCACTTTCCTTAGTTTTTTGCAGATCTTCCTGTCTAATACCTTTAAGTATCCTCCTGCATGATTTCAGCAGGGGTTGTGGGAAGCCACTCTCTAGAAATCTATTTTCTAGGTCATTGGCAGCTTCAAGATAATCACTGGGTTCCGTACAGTTACAGCGTACCCTGAGGAATTGTCCTTTTGGGATTCCTTTAATCGGGTGAAGTATGCGAACTCTTAAAGTGAAGGAGTGAGTTGGTGGAGGTGGGTTTACAATACAATTTTTAGGGGTGTTATTAACCATTGCCCATATAGATACCTTTTTCTGCTTTTGCTTTCAAATGTTAAATAGGATCTGATTGGTTGGGTCAAATGTAGCAACATTTTTAACGATAAGAACTTTTATTGAATCTCCCTGTTAGTGCTGTAGCTGGGGCTGTAAATGGGGTTGTACTTAGTGCTGTAACTGGTGCTGTACTTGTGCTGTCATTGATGCTGTACTTGTGCTGTAACTGGTGATGTACTTGGTGATGTAACTGGTTCTGTACTTGTGCTGTCATTGGTGCTGTATTTGTGCTGTAACTGGTAATGTACTTGTGCTGTAAACTGGTGCTGTACTTGTGCTGTAACTAGTGCTGTACATGGTGCTGTAACTGGTGCCATACTCAGTGCTGTAACTGGTGATGTACGTTATTTTACACAATTGTTATTTTACACAACAATCATTATTTATAATACAATATTTAAAATAAACCAGCAGTACATAGGTAAAATAATCAAGGCACAATAATCAATCACCGTGTAAAATAATGATTGTGTAATTTAATGATCAGTGTGTAAAATAATGATCACTTTGTTATTGTGGTGATGTTATTTTACATTAACACAGTTTTATAAATACCGTCCTCATTTCCCAGTTGGGGGGGTTTATGTACTGATCCGATAAAAACTGTACATGTGGCAACCCTGAAAAGACTGTTCTCTTACCTTTACAACAAGCATTGGCTCACTTTTCTAAGTGCAGGCAGACAAAAGTTATAGTGCTGAAAATTGACAAGCAGTGAGGGGGAAGGAACTGATAATATGCTGTCTACTTTTACTCAAACCAGTCTTTGTACATGATAATGGTAATGGAAAAAGCAAGCAATAACCTTTTTTAGCACTATAACTTCTGACTGCCTGGAAAAGTGAACCAGGGCTCATTTTGAAAATAATACATTACTTGTTTGGACATCATGGGGCATATTTTATAAAGTATCCAAATTTAGCGATATAGCGCATTATCAATAATGTATTACCACGGTCATACATTTTCGCCAAACGTTCATTAATTAACAAATGCTCGGTCATAGAATACCATACGGTAGTAAACTACTGCAATGGTATTCTATGGAGATTGTAAATTTGCGATTGCGTTATCGGTAATTTACAGTCATTATCAGTAATTTACAATCGCTATCAATTAACAATAACAATCTTAAATTAACGGTCTCTAAACCCACAGACCAATCATTTTTTGGTTGGCTGTCAGCTGTCTTTACACCAATATGATAGATCATTTTTAACCAATTTTAAGCAATTGGTTCTGGCCGATTGCTGCCACCATGGTAAATCTTTTGATTGGGAAGAACTTAAAGGGGAACTGTGGGCTCCAAACTAAATAAGTTCAAATGAAAGGCCAGTATCCTACCTTTGAAACGAGCCATCAACCACCTCTCTACGTGCTCCACAGCCCAAGATATACAGAAATGACTGACCAGAAAGTTAATGGGTGGGAGGCTGACTTGTGACATTCCTGAGGCTTCTCCTGCACAGTGCCGCTGGCGAGCACAGCCTCAGACTCCCTCAGTGTGTGAGGGAGACAGGAAGTCCCTCCTCCTCTCTGCTGTGTGAAGTCCTGACAGAGAAGGTAAGGGAATCTACAGCCCTCACTCAGTTCTCAATCAGCCTGAAAAGGCTGATTCCACAGAGTTTTCTGTAGGGGGATTGGTGTCTGAGTAACCCACGGCACCCACGAGTGGGCGGGGCCACAGCACCCATGAGTGGGCAGGGCCACAAGAGGCTGTAAGAAAATGGGCCATGGGGGGGCTGCAAATGGAGGGACCATGGGGTCCATGAGTGGGAGGGACCAGGGGGGCTGCAATGGGGAGTTATTATATTATATTGTTTGATATTTACTGTCATGTAACTCAGTCAACCATGTTAAGTTGGTTTTGGTAAACAATGCCAGTAGAGCTCCTCTCTTATTAAATGGGTAAAGCACACTAATTATTCCTGGGTCAGTGGCATAGGGATGGGGAGGAGCTAGATAGCCTGACTTTACACATGGTTATTTTGGGGAAATAAGTGATGCATTGCATTGTTTCTGTTCTAAAGTCCAGGAAAAGGGTGTTTTGGTGTGAACTTTATACCTTACAGTTAACTATATCCTTATGCTGGTTTATTCCAATCTATGCACTCCAACCTTATTCTGAGATTACTTCTAGGATATTTTGCTCCAAAGATTTCTTCCTATCTGCAGAGAAATATATAGTGTCAGCATTTCCCCAATACAAGCTTGATTTTAAGGTGAAGGTTCCCTTTAATGTTGCTACCTATTAGTGGTTATTTACCCATAAAACCTTGAGGCCATGTACCGCAAAGGGGGTACCATGGTTGCAATTGAACAAATGCTGTTTTAAATGTTCATATATTTTTCCTTCTACTTTGAAACTCTGTCATGTACTGTGATTAAACTCCATAAACTCCCATGACCTTCTTTGTACTTTATATGCATTTTCTCATTTAAAGCATTACAACCCTGCCCGAACGTCCTTAATGATCTGTTGATCTTGGGGGTACGAAACCGAGTCAAGCTGTTCTAAATGTGCACAGAATCTTTATATTACAATAGGAAAATGGTTTCTATTGTGCTTGATATAAAAACACCTGCAGGGATTGTGCTTAAGGACTAGTATGCTAATATTCTTTTATGTTACAATAGCAAATAGCAAAGTACTACATTGTTCAATAAACCTGATGATAAAAGGATATTTAAAGATGTACTTCAAATAAAAGAAAAATAACCTACCTGCTGTTATTTCCCTAATATTTTTACCTATTATTTCACAGTACTACACAATCATTTATTTAGTCATCCCTCTGATGTCACATAATCTGATTTTCCAAGTTCTATAAGAAATATACTCCCCTGAAACTCCCACAGCCCCCACTGCTCCCATGTTATTGCAATGCAGCTGTTATCTTTTCCATACAACCATCATCAGCAAACACAGAAACCTTGCTGACAACACCCTCTTCCAAATCATTAATAAATAGATTAAATAGAAGCGGCCCCAACACAGAACCCGGTGGCACCCCACTTAGCACTTTAGTCCATAATGATGAAGCCCCATTTAAAACTACTTTCTGCATCCTGTTCATTAACCATTTTTCTATCCGTGTTCAAATGTGCAGACCAACAGACCTCAGCATATACATTAGTTGCCTATGGGGGACTGTATCAAAAGCCTTTGCAAAATCCAAGTAAACTACATCTACTGCTATGCCAGAGTCTAAATTTCTACTTACTTCCTCATAAAAGCCAAGCAAATTAGTTTGACAGGATCTATTCCTCCTAAATCCATGCTGGTTGCTACTTATAATGCCAGTCCTTGAAACATACTCTAGAACATGTTCCCTTATTAAACTTTCCAGGGTCTTCCCCACCACTGAAGTTAAACTTACAGGCCTGTAATTACCCGGCTGTGAACGACTACCCTTTTTGAATATTGGAATAACATCAGCCTTTTTCCAATCCATGAGGGAATCTGAAAAACAAGAAACAATTGCCTAGATAAAACTTAACTTAGCTCCCTAAGACCCGAGGATGTATTTTATCTGGTGCAGGAGATTTATTAATATTAACCTTATTTGGTTGTTTCTGTACCATATCCTCGGTTAACCAAAGTGCACTTGAATCTTTTATACCATTATTGCTACTATACTCTGTATTGTACTATGATATCTGTACTTGGATCTTCTATAGTGTATACAGAGGGGAAAAAAATGTAAGCCACATTTTCAGTCCTCATCTTCTCACTATTAATATACTTAAAAAAATGTGATGCTTTGTTCAGCTATCCTAATTTCATTATTAATTTTAGCTAGTTTGATTGCTTTCTTACACTCCTTGTTACAGTTATTATCATCTCTAAAGGCCCTTTCCGTTCCCTCTGACTTAAAGGTTTTAAATTCTTCCTTTCCATTTGCCTCTTCACATCAGAATTCAGCCACAAGGGAACACTACCCTGGAGGTCCTTGCTTTTAACTAGGCCCCTAGCTCTCGGAAATCATGTTTTAGAACCTCTCCTCCTCCTCTAACTTTGTCATTGGCACCAATGTGAACCAAGACTGTCAGGTCACACCTGGCCTCACCCAATAATCTGCCTACACGATCCACCCGGATTTCCTATTAGGCACATGCCTAGGGGTGCCTGTGGTTCGAAGAGTGGCTGTCAATGTACCTCCACCAAATAGACTATGTTCTTCCCAAAAATAGATAATTAGTGTGGTTTGGGGTATGTGATCTGTGTTTAGGGGGTGGCAATGGCCACCAGGCTTTTTGCGCCTACAGGCTCCTGAGGTGTAAATCCGCCCCTGCATACAGTGGAGAGAGCATTGATATGTTCAACTGCAGGTCATGGGATGGAGAGAAAATCTTGACAGGGGAAGGCCTGAGCTGTGCACCAAACACCCCCATTTCTACCCAACCTTCCACAATTACCTTCCCATGTGTGGCCTTGCCACTCGCTCCTCCCCCCAATAAATAACATAACACAAGTTTCTGAAGGGCAAAAAGGATAATGGGCATACATTAAACTTTATTAGCACAACAAACCAGTACCATAATATATTTGTATACATTTACAGTATTAAAAGAAATCTACCCCCCCCCCCCTCAAATTACTTAAATTTGCCAATTAACATCCCAATGTCGACTAGGGGACCTTTACAGTCCAGAGATAATTTTGTGCCCGCTGTAAATTGAGAAAACTGTAACCAATTAACTTGCCCTTATTTAGGACTAACCTATTTTAGAATGTAGGTGTAATTAGCGTGTCACTGTGTTCAGAACCTACCATCCTCTATTCTGATTTTTGCTCCCGTCTCCTGGTGGACAGGGCACTTCTAGCTAGATAAAGATGGTACAGAAGGGGAGAAAGCCAAAATTAGTCCAGGATGGAGCCAAGGTTAGTACACAAGTAATCAATCAGCAGAGCAAGGTACTAAGGGATTAGGATAAAAAGTAGTCAGGCCATGGTCAGAAGTCCGGGCAGGTGGGAACAATCAGAAATGAGGAACAGGCAGGAATCAGTAACCAGAGAACACTTGACACACCACGAGCTAGGAAAACCCCAAGCTATAATGGGCCCCGGAACAAGGAAAAGCAGGAAGATAAAAAGGGAGAGCAGACCAATGAGAAGAGTGGATAAATGAAACTATGAAGGGGATAGAAAGATGTGGACAAAGGGCAATCGGGTCCATTGGGACAAATAATAGCAGTGTGTACCCAGCCTTAGACTGATCTTAATTGAGTTGTAGTCTGCACAAGTGACAGAAACTAAAGCTTAGTCAAAATTGAGAATTTAAAATTGGAATGTATCTGTTGCCTGCAATTACCCACCGCCTTCTTCCTAGCCAGGCCCAAGGCAGCAACCTAGGATACCCTGCCAGTAATTTGGCTATGGTTTTATGTCCTCATCCTGCAAACTTTTAAGGTTTTCCCATGATGTGAATATCCATTAATTGGGCAAGAAAAAGGATTTTTTTAGCTGTGACACACATAAATTAAACTAGGAAAGGTTTCAAAAGTTACATTTAATAATAACATGTAATGGATAGGAAAGAAATAATAAAGAGTTTTGTTCCAGGCTTCCCTAGCACCCAGAAACCAAATAGGAAACATTAGCAACTAGACTAAGTACCAGAGGCAAAATTGGACATGGATTAATATTCCAGCCTAGTTGATGACATTCAAGTGATTTCTAAAACAATTGATCATTATTTTTGCCTTTAAACCACGGCTTATTGAAGACCATACAATCAATAAAGCCAAAATATCAGCCATGCCGCATTAAGTTAGATGTATTGATATGGCCAAATGTATTTATATCAATATGGGAATTTGACATTGCTGATACCAAAATGGCCACTGACTTGGTGTTCCTAAAAATGTAAAGTCATAACCCTCCCAATTCATTGCATATTTGGTAACATTGCTTTCTGCCACCCAGGTTTTAGAAACCTGGTCCTATTGCTGATTTTTTGCCAAAGTCTAAGCAAATGCAAAAATATATATTTACCACTTTTCAACGCATATGTAATAAAACTAGTAATCTATATTTAACAAAAGGGAATAGTCTGTAGCCCTAAAAGTGTCTGTGGGCTTTGGAAAGCATTTGCCATGGAAAAGTTGGCATTTCTTATAATTGGAGATGGCCGAAACTCTGAAGTTTCGTTCTGTTTTCAGATTTATGGAACGTTCATGTTTATTTTCGAAGGGTTAACGAAAATATCCTCTAATGTTCGATTGGAAACTACTTTCGAGCTTCCTGACGTATTTTTGAGGGCTGTCAAACGTTCAAGGTTATTTTCGAGGGCTACTAAAAATAATCTCGAATATGTGTTCCGCCCGGTTTCGGATTTAGGAACTGACGGGTTCCGTGTTGGAACTCTAGTTATAATAGGTTAAAAGGAATCTCTTTTCCAACATTCTGTATTCAGGCTGATGATACTTTTCACATGAAAAATGTTTCATTTCACGCAAATAAGTAATATGAGCTTTATGGTAACTTTAGTATTGTTCACTCTTGGTCATGATCAAGCTGCACTTCATAAGGAACTGACCTGCAAGTCTCAGCATTTAAGTACTGCAAAAAAATGTGCTTTATTATTATTATTATTATTAGGGGAACTAATGTTAAAGGATAATTATTTCTTTCATTTAGAAATAAAAATAAAGTTAAAGTTCAAATTGGAGTATATTCATATTTCTGAACAGGGTACAGCTACAAAGGTTAATTCTAATTAATGGCCAGGCTGAGAACAAATATGAAAGCAAAATGATTGTGGTTTTACAATATCGGGTTTATGTTAGTGTTTATTGCCCTATGTTACAAAAATCTCCAATAAAACTTCAATAAAGTTTAGCGTGAAACATTATGAACATTGTTTAGATTCACCCCATACCAAAGAAATGATTCTTTAGTATTGTTTACTTGTATTATTGTTATATGACTTACCATCTTGGAATTTTGGAAGACTTTAGAGGAAACAATATTTGCTCTCTGGGGTGGAGCTGATAGCCTAAAAAAATTGTACTATAATTTCACAATGCTGAGTAGACACAACCATGGAAATATCTGCATATACTTAAAGGACACAGAAGCAGGACATCCATCTTTACCATGGGTGTTCCATAGTTTACAACATTTCCAAACATTTCCTATTGACAGCAGGGTACCTAGTCTAAAATACTTGCAAAGATAAGATAACTACAAATTGGAAAATGGGTTAATACAGATCTTTATTGCTTGTTTCCCAGGACTTATAACCCCTGACCCAATAAGGAAGGCTTAAGTGTAGACTACGAACATTTTTTACACCATTACAATGTTATTTCTTGTACAATAATTTATAGTGGGAGGAGATAAAGGATGCCACTGCTTACTTATGACTTGCACAGTGAAGTCAGGTGTCACCTTGCGCATCAGAATCCCACCCATATAGATTTGGGTGGAAAGAAAACCAATTACTACTTGTTGTATTGTATCCTACAACTAACCTTTTGATTTCTTCCATTTTGCTAGTTTTTACTCAGTTGAATTTGCAGTTTTATTTTTATAAAGTTTTAGAAATGAGCAGAATCCATTTTGTGGTAATTTACGAGGATGTTGTTTTGTGGTTTTTAACTTTTGTCCCACTAAGTGTTCATTTATCTGCAAGGGGTCGACACTTCTGCGGTTTTACTGATGCAGCTGTGATTTTTATACAATTATCTAGTTAACACCAAATTTTTTTAGCAATTCACCTCTTTCCAAAATCCCCTGAGCCACTGTTAACTGAGAAACCATCTCAAGTGTTCAAATGAGTAATAAATGATTAAAACCACAAAAACTGCCTTCTAGTAACAGTAAACTGAAATGTTATGACTTTTGATGGCTCCTTTATTTTTTTTATCTTCTTATATTTACTGTATAGGCTTTAAGGTTGCCTATCCTCTAAACCATACAATTGATCTGTTGTTGCCACTGTTTTGTCAGTCATGGCAAGACTACTGTCTAGCTTTCTTCACAAGCATTGTTTAGATGGTATACTGTGTGTGTGTGGGCAACATTCTTCTTTAAAGTAGACATAAAGGTAAAATACTACATTTTAAAGGGCATGCCTGCCCCCCACCTTTATACTTGCCTTTCCTACCCTATCAAATGCTGAGATTGTTTTAATTACTCACCTCTCTAAGGTCCCTGAAGCTCCTTTTACCTTTTTGTCTCTGCCGCAGACTTCTTCTGATACTTGCTTCCTTTCTGGTTACAGCCATCAGTCACGGTGACATCATGACCAATGACTTATGACTGCATACTTTCATGCTTCTTTTGCAGCTGCGTGAGCTCTGTAAGAGCTTGTTGCAGAGGAGGCAAGAACTTGAGAGGCCAGCATCAGCAGAGAAAAGCAGGTAAAAGGACCCTGGTTTCAAAGTGGGGCAGTAATAGAAGTAGTATGTTACAAATATAGTAAATGGCATGTCCGTAAATTATTCGTAATAATGTTAAATAATTAGTGTGGTCCAGGTGCTCAAGCCCCAAGCAATTCGTAGGCCACATCTCAGTAGACCAACACTGAATTTACTCACCGCATCTTTAAAAAGTTCCAGGTGCCACTGCCCCAGATCTATTGTTTCCTTCAAATCACACAAAAACCTTAAGGCTGACACAAATAGGTGGCAGACGGTCACGGAGTTTGGAGTAGCATAGAGTTAAGTATGCACTTTGTACTGAAATTTGATCATTGGATGAGCTGGTGACCCCAGAATCATAGATCTTGATTTAAAGTTTATCTCCACCCTGACAAATGTTTTTTGCTCTAGTGTAGGGTACCCTAGCCTAACGAAGTATAACAAAGCAATGTAAGTTTATTTCTACAGCTATTTTTACTAAACTAACATAGAGGTTGTGGGTGGGCTAGGGTACCCTACACTACAGAAATAATCTTTTGATGGTAAGGGGTGAAGGAGCAAGAAGGGATCCAGAGGGAGGGAAGGGGGTGGGGTGGAGGGCTCCCCTGCGCGTGCCAGAAACCTCTCAGAGGACATAGAGGAAGCAGGGACCGGATGACTCAGACAGCTCCTACTCTTCACATTGAATGGTCACTGAAAGAGAACCATTTGGAGCAGAGATGTAAAGCTAAGTACACACAGTACCGATAAATCTCCAATACCTTTGGATTCGAACAAGCGTGTGGCCGCCGAACATTTGGTTGGCTGTGCGGTCATTCGGGAAAGAGGGAAAATTTCACTCGGTCATGGCAGACTCCCTATAGGGCAGTCTGCCATGGCTAAAGGAAACACACAGTTTGTATCCAGTGTGTATCCAGATGTGGCATGTGTGTACCAAGCTTTAGGTAAGGATTTTTGAACACTACACAGTAGGGCCAGTACATAAATTTTAGTTTCGAGGGTGGACATGCCCTTTAAGACTGTCATTGATGACATTTTTTATTATGAGAATATTGGAAAAGTTACTTAGATTCTCTGTGGTAGTGATGCAATATTACACTTCCTGTATCTGTTCAATGCAATATAAAACTTGTGTATACAAATCTTTCCCCCTCCCCCCAACTTATATTGTTTTTTACTTTTTATTAGGTATTGAACCTGCCTTCGCATTGATGATCGTTCTTTGCATTATTGTTGCCATCATCTCTATAAATGCACTTGCTTATGTTATAAGGTCAGTCTCCTGCATTATAAACTGTATATAAATTATTTTGCAGCTTTTTAAGTTAACATAATATTTTTATTGATCTTGTAAAACCTGTAGCAATCCGGTACATATTAACAGACATTACAGTATATTGCATTGTTTCTCTATCTTTTTACTCTTGTCTCTGGGTTTTAATTCATGTCTTTAATTCATTGGATTACACTATGAAATACAGCAGAAATATCAATCACTATATGTATAAATATATCTAAATAAAGAAATGCACTCAAATGTATCACATAGAGTGGTTTGCGACAAACCCTAACAATCGTTCCGTTTTTGGATTTGGGTCTCCGGAAAAACCCAAAGATCCTAAAACGGAACATAATTTCATGCCTTCGGACTGCTGATGATTATCGAATGTATGAGTTTATTTTTGGTAATCCTCGAATATACGATCAGAAACTACTTTTGAGTTTCCGATCATATTTACGAGGATTATCGAACTTTCAAAGTTATTTTTCGAGGATTTCCCAAAATAACCTTGTACATTCGATAATCATCAAAAAGCATTCCAAAGTTCCAAAATCCGAGCGATCCATCTGGTTTTGGACGGAACATTTGGATTTCGGAATCAAATTTTTTAGGTGTGGAATCGTACCCAGATCGCATCTCTGCTCAACTAATGGGGTCCCAGACCATTGGTTAAGAAACACTAGTAAATTGTTTATACTAGATACAAATATTGTGTAATGTTGTGTGTCCAGGTTTGATTTTATCAAATATTCCAATGCAAATCACTCTTTCCAGGATTCACTTTAATAATACCGAGGTTCTATTTCCTATATGAATTTGAAACATGACTCGATTTTCTGACCACAGGATCCAGGTTTTTGTGAATTTATCACAAGTACCATTTGTGTGTAAATGTTGTTTCATATCCGAGCTTATCTCCTTTATTAATCCTCCCCAAGTAGGGATTTTGTTGTTATTCAGTTTTCTGCTAATTTGATTCAAACTGTTGTGAACAGAGATGAACAAAATTGTGAGTTTCGTTTGCAGAAATTATTGAAAGGGTATCTCCACTAGTAAAAAAGAAAATTTTGACATTCAGTTTTATTTAAGAATGGGAGGTAAAGGAGCTGTGTCTTACCTCCTGTTCTTCAATAAAACATTCAGGAGCCGTGAAAGAAATAATCAACGGACTTTGTATTCTAGGTGCATCACACATGCCCATAGAGTACTAACAGCTCCCTGTTAGTACTCTAAATGATAAGAACTAACAGTTCTTATCGTTTAAAATGGTGCTAATTTTGCCCCAACCAATCAGAACTTATGTAACATTTGAAAGGTAACATCTGATTGGTTGGGGCAAAATTAGCACCATTTTAAATGATAAGGACTTTTATTGAATAACCCCCTAAGTCTGTTGAGACCAGTCAAAGTATGCAGTGCACGAGCGATCGGGTAAGTACCTTACCTTCGTTCCCGTATCATGATTTATTGAAGAACGGAAAGTAAGACATGGCTCCTTTACCTCCTGTTCTTTAATAAATCTGAATGGCAATTTTTTTTTTTTACCAGTGGAGACTTGAAATTCCAAACCCAATTCTTGACTATTGAACCGGAATTTTAAAATTTTCAATTCCGTTTTTCGACTTTCTGTGTGAATTTTCACTTTTCGATCAGAATTTTGGATTTTTCAACTGTAAATTTAGGATATTTCAATTCAATCCATTTTCCAACTTTTGGAATATCCTAGAATTCTGTGGATTTCTAAAACTAACAGTTCTGAATTAAAACTAGTTTTGTTTCGAAACCAGGACTCATCTCTAGTTGTGAATGTGTGATACAAAACTGTTGTTCTATATGTTTTAAAGTAGTTTAGATCTATACACAAAAGAGCTAGTGACTTTTAGTTCCAAGGCTAACATATCTGATATTAATAAAAAAAATCTATAAGAAATGTTCTGTATACACAAAGTACCAAAAAAGGTACCAATGGGATTGGCCCTCTATCTGTAATGTGTGTGCCCAGCTAAACAGAAGAGGGGCGATTTCGTTTCCGAACTATATAGGACTTCAGTAAAAGTTCTAAAGTTCTTTAGTTTGGAAACAAACCCATTAAAGTCAATAGTTTGAAAAGTTCTAGTTAAATTAAAATAGAAATGGTAACTTACTTTAAATGGCTCTGGGACCTGGGAAATAGTCAAAAAGTATAGAAATATCAAAAGTAAGGGTCTCTGATGGCAGGAAGGCTGAGGCCACTGGTCTCCTAGTGCTCCTGTCATTGCACCATGAACTAGTAATAGTCCATAAAGTGAAGCTACTAATAGTTTATTAGTGCAGTACACACAACATGTTTCAGTATTAAACACTTTTTCAAGTGTGAAAACGGGTTTAATACCCGAAACATGTTTTGTGTATTGTACTAATAAACTATTAGCAGCTTTATGCCTTGGGTCTTCACTTTATGGAATATTACTGGGAAATAGTCTGGGGAACATGTACATATCACCAAAACTTGTTTAAACACAAAGGGGGAGATGCAATATATTTCGCTATCGCAACCTACGTGCACTTGTTTCCGCCATGTATTAATCACTTTGCGACCGTTAATACATTGCGAAAACACTAGCGGTAAGTTGCGACCTTTTGCGCGTATTTTAAAGACACCATTGAAGAGGCGTTAATTGTCTCGCAAAAAACTAGCAAAGAAACGGCGAAAAATTTATTGACATGGTGCAGGCAGTGCAAAACCTTTGCTAATACATTAGTACATAGGTTTGCGTGATTTTAGCGCTAATTTTCTAGTTAGCGAGGGATATTGCATCTCCCTGTAACTTTCCCCACAGGGCAATTGTCGGATTTTAACATTGAGTTTTCACTATATTCGAGGGTTATCACCACTTTGAGGGTTACCGAACGATACATTCGAGGGTTATTGGCAATTTGAGAGTCACTTAATGCTATATTCAAGGTTTATCGTCAATTCGGATAACTCCCGAACAGCTATATTCGGGAGTTATCGACAATTTTAGGGTTACTGAATGATACATTCGTGGGTTATTGCTGAAACGCTACATTCGAGGGTTATTGCCAATTCGATTCAATTTGAGGGTTATTGCTGAAATGATACATTCGAGGGTTATTGGCAAAACGCTACATTTGAGGCTTTTCACTGAAACGCCGCATTCGAGGGTTATCACCGAAACGGTAAATTTGAGGGTTAATGAAAATTCAAAAATAATCGAAAATATGTCAGCGAGTTTCGAAAGTTCGAAAAAGTCCAAGTTTGTCCGAACTATTAAAGTTGGGGTCGAACTCGGGTTTGAGTTCTAGCCCAGATAGACATTTTGCCACATACTGCTTGGGCATCATATTTTAAAGGATCCTGGAAAAAATATTTTTCAGAACTTATAACAAAGGAGAAACGGTTACTACAATGGTCTCATTAAACAGTGTGCTCAGCGTGAGTGTACGCACAACACTTCAGTTCTGCGTACACAAAGGTTTAATTAGTGCACACACAAACTGACAGAATATAAGCACAAGGGAATTGTGCACACAGAATTTATTTGGTATGCATTCAGGTGTCACATTTCTGTGAATGCCACTAATAAGAAAACTAGATAGAACATTCATTTCTGGTCCCTTTGGTTATCTGTAATAAACCAACTCCTTTCAGACATTTTCCTGCAGGGCTGAGTGAATTTATTCCAAACACCCTGAGACCTATGTAATCACAAACAAGGATAGCACATCCTGCTGGAGTCTTGTGAATTAAGAAGCCTACCACATAATACATTATCCATTTCAATGGCCTGTGCCAGAATGTGCCATAAAATATGAGTCAATTCGTAGTCCTACAACACATTAACACTTTCTGCACATTTATAAAACTGTCAGGGTTATTCAATAAAAGTTCTTATCATTAAAAATGGTGCTAATTTTGCCCCAACCAATCAGATGTTAGCTTTCAAATGTTAAATAACATCTGATTGGTTGGGGCAAAATTAGCACCATTTTTAACGGATAAGAACTTTTATTGAATCTCCCTGTATGTTCATCTCTGCACTCACATAATACTGTAACACATGAAGTACCGTCAATAAAGAAATGTAAACGATAAAATAACATCGGTTTGTTTTCACAATACACCTGAAATTAAAAGGGGACGCTTTATGGATATTTGCTTTGATTTCTTAAAGCCTCCATCTTTTAAGGCTATTTGTGGTGAAATATTTAATGATTTTACCTATTTTGATTGTTGTGCTTGGTGACCGTTAATATTTGTGTGTAATAAAATTCCTGTTTTTTATTTTCAGACGCCGTATTAATAAAATAAAGTTAGTTAGAGGGCCAAACAAAATTCTGTTGACTTTGGATGATGTTACATTCATTAATCCTCAACTTAGTGTAAAGGTAAGAATGAGGGAAAGCTAAAATAATTGTTATAGTTTGTAATTATTAATATCTTGTGTCTCATCTACAATACCAGCAACCACCCAATTCTACACAGAACTGTCCCCGCGACACGCATCTCCCCCCCCCTTGCACACACCACACGGGGTACGCACCTTCTCCCGTGCATGCTGCGTGCACACACCACCTGTGGCGTGCATCTCCCACCACGCATGCACACACACACCCCAACAGGTTTCCGGGACCCACCTGTGGACGTTGGCTAGAGGACATCACATGACCAGCACAAGCAGGTGGGTCCAGTGTCCATGCATATCGACAACCTCATCTACAATATGATACAATGGTAGTTTGGAATGTTTTGCAGAATGTTCTTTTCCAATAATGCAGAAAATGGTGCAGATGGAAACAGTTTAATGTTCCACATTAATGATTAATTCATTTTTGTATTTTCCCTTGTAGAAAATGAGCAATGACGGAAGCCGCACTAGCGACAGTGGCCGGGTGTTGTCTGATACAAGAAGTATGAAGTCACCAATGAGGTCAGGTTCAACAAGAAGTCTTACACCTGCCAACTATGAGAATTCCAATGTAGCTGTATATGAGGTAGGTTTACCTATATATAGGCATCAGATCCTGAATGTATCATTTATTTTCTAATTAGATTTACAGATTTTTAGTAGATCATTCGTTTCACTATACAGCTTGTGTTAAAGAGAGAGAATTCTAGTCAGTGCCATGGAATTCAGCACTATTGTCTTTAAACTGTTGTCTTTATTGTTTTAGTGATACCTACATGCATCTCTCTCATATTTCATACATGGACATCAGATCTTTTCTATGAGGCAGTGTCGGGCTGGGGGGTTGGGGCCAACCTGGACATCTGAGACCAGGGGCCCACCGGATGAGTTTAGTGGCCCACCTAACATTACACACTATCTTACTCCTACTGACTCATATTATTTATTAAAATGCATTTCTTACAGTCCCTTTGGCTCTGTATTTACATTTTCTCTGTTTTCTCTGTTTTCTTTGGTGAATGGACTGTGGGCCCACCGGGGGATTTCCCTGTAACCCTGTGGGCCAGTCCGACACTGACTAATGAATCATTTCTTAGCCATATTGTATTTGACCTTGCAATGTTACTCCATCAAAAACAGGTTTTGGAAGTTTTACACGCCAATTTAAAGAGCTGAGAATTCTTTGTTTAGGAAATATTAGGTCTAATATCCAGTGTTCCCTCTAAGGTGTGTGCTCGTGCGCACACACACAGTTAAAGAGGAGCGCACAAAAATCTGATGGAAAATAAGTGCTGCGGTATGTAGCGCACACAATTTAATTTTGTGTGGGCACAGAAAATTTATATCTGCGCACACATACAATTTCCAATTAGAGGGAACATAGCTAATATCAAACAGTTGAATATAACACAGAGGGCATGTCTACCCCAAAATTAAATTAAACCCACTACTGGCCCCATTGTGTAGTGTTAAAAAACCCTTACATTGCATCTCTGCTCCTTATGGTTTTCCTGCAGTGCTTGTCCAAAGTTGCAAAAAGTGAAGAGTAGGAGATGTCTGTGTATCATCTGGTCCCTGCTTCTTCCTTGTCCTCCTGGGGGACTGTGGCATGTAAAATAAACCCCAGAAATATAGTTACAGTCCTTCGTTCCTCTGGCTGTCTGTGATTGACTGCTGGTTAGCCAATCACAAATGTCCCTTTGTTCATCAGAATCAGACAAACACACGATCAGACAGTTCTTCTTCCTGGCCGACCCGGCCAAAAGTCTCGAATGGTCGGTCAGGAGAAGGAATTGGCACGTGTATACCCACCTTTAGGAACAGTAGATAAAGATTGTTGGTACAATTGATTAATGATGGCTGAAAACTAGATAAACCTCATATATCTGCTATAATATGGTGGAAAATGACAAGGCAAATTAAAATATAATACCATGAAACAAACAGGGAGATGTAATAAAAGTTCTTAGCGTTTAAAATGGTATTAATTTTTCCCCAACCAATCAGATGTTAGCTTTCAAATGTTAAATAAAATCTGATTGGTTGAGGCAAAATTAGCACCATTTTAAACGATAAGAACTGTTATTGAACATGACATGAAAGTTTGTTTTGTATGTAATGGCCAATAATTAATGCAATAAATATTAATCTTAGCCCTTTTTGATTGTCACTTTTTAGGGTGATTGGGTTTGGATGAAAAAGTTTCCTTCTGGCGATTTTGGGGAGCTTAAGCCTGGAACAAGTGATGTATTTGAAATGGTAACTGATCAATATTTGTTAAGGATAATTCTTCATCTTACTAAAACCCTTACATCCCCTGGAAAACAAAACTAACTGTTTAACTTGTGAGATCTATACCCTATCTATAGATCTAAAAGAGAATGTATGAGCACGAGCTGTAACTGCTCACTAGCAGGGGGGACTCCCAGGGACCTGCACCACACCATCCGCCCTTAAAAGAGTCTTTGGGGTTTAGGGGGTCCTGCAGCTCAAAACGGGACACCACTCCCCGACAAGTCCCTTTGTGGCACTGACAAGTGCCTTTGGAGGCTTAAGGGGTCCCTTAGCTCAAACCGGGACCCCCTGGTTTAATATTTTTAAATTTTAAAATGTGATTGATCAATATGTGACCATATGATTGCTTGGATTGAAATATTAAGCAATCAATTTGGATTTGGTCCTATATAAAGAGTTGCAAACCAGCACGGAACTCAGAAGCCATCTGAGTAATTACAGAAGACTTCTAGATCAAGATGGCGTTGGTGGCAGCAGCAACACTGACAACGTTGATGTCAGCAGCGGCTGCGGTGTCACTGGTTGCAGCGGTGACATATTTCAGCATCTGCGATGTTGGTAACGATGGTGGTGTCACCTGCGGCCTAAAGTTTGTGTCCCTAACGACATAGGCAGAGACGACGGAGAAAAGAGTATCACCGCAAAATTGATCATTTTGCAGCGATGTGTGGCAAAATTAAAACGCTGATGTTAATAATCATTTATACGTATGCACCCCAGAGTTCCCCAGTATGCATCTAGACTTCACAAGCATTTCCACTGAGAGGATGTTAAGACTTGTTATATTTATTGCAAATAAATGATATAATGTTGATCTTTAATGTTTTAAATACTATACAAGAAATGCTGAAGGAGCTGCAAACCATTCATTATATCAATAAATTAAACATGATGTCATTTTTTTTATACAGATGAAAGACATGCGTCATGAGAATGTCAACCCATTTCTTGGATTCTTTCATGACTGCAGAGTTTTTGCTATTGTCACTGAGTTTTGTTCAAGGGGCAGCCTAGAGGATCTGCTCAGAAACCAAGATGTGAAATTAGACTGGATGTTTAAATCCTCCCTTCTTCTAGATCTCATAAAGGTAAATACAGATTGCTCATCTGACATGATATACTGTTGTCTGTTAACAGACTTATAAGAAAAGATGTTAAAGGAACACTAAACCCCCAAAAATAACTCTGTGCCATTCGTTTCTATTATTCACAGGGAGGTGAGAACGCTTATTCTCACCTCCCTGTCAATAATAGGACGCTCGGGGGACCTGGCTCTTACCTTACCGCGGCTCCACTCGCAGCCGCTCCTTTACTGACAGCCGCTCTGTCCCGAACGCGCGCCCTATCTTAGGCGCATGCGCGCCAATACAAAAGATAGGGTGCGTGATCAGGAGAGAACAGCTGTTCAGTGCAGGAGCGGCTGCGAGTGGAGCGGCGGTAAGGTAAGTTCCAGGTCCTCCGAGCGTCCTATTATTCACAGGGAGGTGAGAATAAGTGTTCTCACCTCCCTGTGAATAATAGAAACGAATGGCACATAGTTATTTTTGGGAGTTTACAGTGGTGTAAGCCTGTGTTCCACTGCACAATATGTTTTGGTCTTGTCTTTGGTGTGTGTTTGTGTGTATGTGCAAACACGGTCCACAGTTTCCATTGCAACCTGTATTCATTAAATTCATGCAAACTGCTGGAAAAATCGCGCCTCAGGGAAACATATTGTGATAGAATGCAACGGAGCACGGACCGTGGGAACCTTCCAGATTGTAAAATAGATCACATAGTGTGCGGTGAGACCTAGCCCTCAGGAAAACGGCTTTTAAGTCTTAAAGGGACAGTTCAGTGGAAATTATCAATATTTGTTAAATTGTTAGTTTGTGTAATGCCTTCTTAGTTATTCTACATATTCTCATTTTGAAAAATCAGTTTATTTCATACCCTTTGCTGTTCCCTGCTGTTGACATTAGTGAGCTGACATTTCAGGTTCTAACGGTCCTTCTTCTTCCCAGGATGCACCACATCCTTGGAATGTTCCTAACAGTAATTTCTACTGATTGGCAGTTGGATGGGTCAAAGATGCTCAGATCTCTACTGAGCAACTGAATCAACCCAGGCACTGGGTCAAGGGCAAGACCATAACGGTCTCTATTAGGGGTCCTGCAAACAGGAAGTCAGTATTTCAGTTACATTTATTTATACACAGACACAATGCTGAATTGGCAGATTAACGTCATTGGGATGGGAAAATACTGCTCTTTTTTCTGAAAAGTACATGTATTTTTACTGAACTTCCCCTTTAAGGTTAATCTGTTGGACAACAAAAATTCTGTGTATCCATCTGTATGTTTAGTCAGTCCTGGTTTTTGTTATTACTTTATATTAAGGTCCTATTCTTGTTATTTTTAACTGGCCCCCCTGTTCACAATATTTACTGTACACAGTACACTAGAAACGGCTGTGGCTTTGCCACTTTTCTTTAAGCTCTGTACAGCCATGGTATGACACATGCAATGCCTGACCACAGACTGTACGACAAACAGAAATTTTGGGCAACAATTTTTTTGTGTATGGGCATTCGGTCGGTGCCATTGACGATCTGCTGAGTTGGATCATCAAAGGAGTTTTAGGACCATATGGAAGAAAGGGGAGAGACAATTAGAGCTGTTAGAGATCTCAGATAGAACTCCATAGTGTCTCATGTGCTTGTAACTAGAGATGTTCAAAACTGTTGAGTTTCGTTCCGACCCATTCAAGTCTATGGGAGAGTGATAGTTCGAAAAGTCTGAGTGATTTACAGCTAAACTAACAGTGGTAACTTACTGCAAATGGCTGTGGCACCTGGGAAATGGTCTGGGGAACATGTCACTGTCACCAAAACTTGTTAAAACACTTCCTGAAGTCAGGCGGGCAATTGTCGGGTTTTGCGCAAGCTGCATTCGACAATACATTCGAGGGTTATCGAACGAACAATCCTTCCTGTGTTAGCGAACGATACATTCGAGGGTTATCAAACGAACGATCCTTCCTGTGTTAGCGAACGATACATTCGAGGGTTATCGAACGAACGATCCTTCCTGTGTTAGCGAATGGTACATTCGAGGGTTATCGAACGAACGATCCTTCCTGTGTTAGCGAACGGTACATTCGAGGGTTATCGAATGAACGATCCTTCCTGTGTTAGCGAACATACATTCGAGGGTTATTGAACGAACAATCCTTCCTGTGTTAACGAACAGTACATTCGAGGGTTATTGAATGAACAATCCTTCCTGTGTTAGCGAACGGTGCATTCGAGGGTTATCGAACGAACGATACTTCCTGTGTTAGCGAACGGTAAATTCGAGGGTTATCGAACAAACGATCCTTCCTGTGTTAGCGAGCGATACATTTGAGGGTTATCGAACGAACGATCCTTCCTGTGTTAGCGAACGATACATTCGAGGGTTATCGAACAAGCGATCCTTCCAAGTCCCTTTAAAGTTGTCTTGCATGTAGAGCATCTTTTACAATAACCCTCTGTGTTGCATATTAAAGGGTAGTTCACACCCCAAAACAAAATTTATATGTTGCAGGAAATGGCCATAAACCTGGACATACAAGGTTATGAACTAAAGCGTCTCGAAATGTAATTGCCAGCCTTTGTTCCCTTGTGCTTTCTGCTGTCTTCCGTTGCCCCTTTCTGTGCTCGGAAAGACCTGCTCCTGTGATTGGTGTAATGTCTGGCCAATCACAGGAGGCTGATGCCGGTCAAACCCCTCTTGCTTTGTGGCATGGAGCAAGCACGAAAGACAAGCAGAAGGCAGCGAGGGGAACGAAGGCTGGTAAAGTACATTGGGGACAGCTTGTTAAAGTTGTATAAACCTTACATGGTCGAGGTTTAGACATTTCCTGCAACATATAACATTTAGCTTGGGGTTGGACATACCCTTTTAAAGGAATAGTTCACACAAAAGTAAACTATTTCTTTGTTCATAACACCACTCAGATGTTAGCTTTTTACTGGGATACTAAATTTAGATCTATTTGTTTGCTGGAATAAATAGCATGGGTAAATGTTTGAACGCTTTTATTGCATCAGGACCATTGTGCTTATATATGAAAAAACATTTTGTGACCGCCAAACAGGTACATTAAGTCTCTTACTGTGATAAAAGACAAGATTTATAAATATCCTGGCGATGATCATTTATTGGAATGCTGCTGTTCCTTGGCTACAAATGCTCGCCAGCTGTTAAATTGGTCTGCATTGTTTGTAAGATCTAGATGCATGAACTTGGTGTTTCTGAGAATGACTCCCTTTTAAATTGTACCCATCTCTAGTACAGATCTACTAATGTTTTTTATGAGTAGTGCATTGCTCAAGTAATTTTGTACTTTTTATACTCCGCATTGCCCATGCATGCGTCAGTGACGCCAAAATGACCTACTCTGCTGCCCCATCTTGTGTTTACATCTGTATTTACTGCATTAGCTTAATGAGTTTGAAACCTTTCAAAACTCAAAGGCATTAAGGAATTTATTCAATCTGAATCTTTTAACATTGTCAATTATACAAATTCTTCTTACATGCAGACAGTTCAAATCCGAATTAAGCACTGCACGTGAAGTTAATTTAAAACTGCAATCTATGGAGAACTGTCCATGCTAGAGAAATTGCCACAGAAAATGGCACTGCCATTATTTTAATGCCACTGTTGGTTTTCCCATAATAGCTTTTAGTGACTTGAATGGCAATGTTCCCAGAAATATATCTTTATAAGCTGTACACACACACATAGAAGTTCGATCAGAGATGAATGTCGAATTGATTGTAATGTTGAGAGATTAGTAGCAGTTTACCGTGCGTGACAGTCCCACCGGATCATGTTTATCAATTTTATAATCAGTATTTACAATTATAAATATCAATTGCAAAATGATCAGGCCAGATGTGCTTGAACATTGAGAGTTAAGTTTGTAGTTATGGCCAGCACAAATCTGAATATGCAAACATTGCATTGGAAGCTCAATGGTCATTTTGATTATAAAACGCGGGGATTAATTCTAGACTTTTTACTATTTACTTAAGGGCATGTTCACCCCCCACAAAATCTTGTGAATTTAGAGTATGCCCTCCCCCCCCACCACCCCCATCCCGTTTTTGCAGTACCTAACTTTCTCCCTGAGAAAGTACAGATATGTTATCTAAGCTCCTGTCCCTCGCTGGTCTCTGCAGCACTTCCACATTGCAGCCATCTTCATGGCCATGCGTGTGCTGCTACATACTGGCGGCAGAAGAGAGCAGGAGGGATAGGGGCAATTCAAGGTAATATATCTAGACTGGAGCAATGGGGAGAAAAGGAAGAAGTATGCAAAAACTGGGTTTGCAGGCTGATTACTTTGAATACAAAAGTTTTATGGGGGGAACATACCTTTAAACTGGCATTGTTTGCTCATCAAAGATACCGGTAGATCACCTAAAGAGCCGTAAACACTAATTTATTTTTTTTTTTGCAGGAAATTGGAACGGTTTGAAATCCTATCAAGGTACGACTTATCCGACCCCTGGACTCCGAAACAGGGCTGGTAACTGATGCTTTTAAACTGAAGAGAAAGAACAAAGAACCACTATCTAACGGATATGAGCGCATGTACGGGGGGAAATAGAACTGGAGCCGAGATATCTACAAGCAAAATAACTGTCTGTTTTCATTTGTCTTTTTTTTTATTTTTTTTTTTACCGTGTGGAAAGGACTTTATATACCGTGACTCTTGGAAAAGCTGCCTATGCATGGTGCAGTCGAACTAATTCGAGAACTTGACCTGGTTTAGCTTGTTCATACTTTTACAACCACTGACAAAGCTAACTTTGTAGGTGTCTGTGTTGGGAAATCTGAAATAGAAAAGATTGCCTTTGTGAGATGTCCCGTGCTTGTTTTCTGGTTGAACTACACACAGCAACAACATTAAGTATCTCAGACATTGGCTGGAAAATATCCTGCAGACAGCTTGGGCAGACGGTGGTTGAGATGGTGAAAAAATGAACCATTACTCCTATAAAAGTAGATCTAAAGGGGAATAGTCCTATAACAATCTGACGGATGGAGTTTACAGTCCCATCACTGGTTGTTGCCTGCATTGTTAATTTTTAGTGGAAGTGTTATAGTGCTTATGATGAATGGTGGCTCCTCTTGGCAAAAGTTTGTCAGTGTTTAGAGAGCACTTCTTGCTAACTTTATAGTAAACCATTCATTGCATTTTTGTCTGGTAGCCATCTCTGTTAATGACCCAACATGGGGGTAGGAGATTGCATTCAGTTCTGACTGCAGTAAAACCTCCTAGAACTCCATTCCCCTTCTCCTCCTTGCAATGCCACAAGGCTGTACATTGCTCACCCCAGCCAATATGAGGCTAGTCTCCCTAAAGTGCCACCACCAGCTTGCCTTGCCAAGAACTGCTGGAAACCATGTTGTTTTTGTGATGGGACTGCTTTTCTTGTGTTTCCCCTGCTGCTATAAACAAGAGGAGAATACTACAAATTAATGTCAGTTATTTGAAAAATATCCCACATCTAACAGCTTAGGACTCGGAGGCTTTTCTAGAAAATATTATGTTTTAAAAATAGTATATCTCTTTACATTTCTGTATTACATTTTTACTGACAGTCCCTCTCCTTAGATGTCCAGTTGTCTTCCATCCCTATACTATTCCAGGCTGTGTGCAGGTCCCTGTAAGGGTTATTTTGCGTTTTTTTTCCTGCTGCTTGTTGTTTTCGTGGGAAGTTTAGAAAAGTAAATCTATCCCCATCGCTTGTGAAGGTTCTCATTCATCAGGTCATGGTATAGTCTGTGATTCAATTAGATCATGATGAATGCAGTCTTGAAGACGTTTCGCTAGCATCCGAGCTTTCTCATTCAGATGACTGTACAAGAATATAATTGCTGTACAAGGATACAATTCCACAGATTCTTGTACAAGTCTAAATGAATTGAGTAAGCCAGTTCGGATGACTAGCGGAAACGTCTTCAAGAACTACATTCAAGTCCAGTGATCTAATTGAATACAACAGAAAGCTATCCCCATCTGTTTGTGCATTTTTATACTGCCCAGCATCATTATTTTTATAAATATGTATCGGACAAACCAAATATGGCAAATGAGCACTGATGTCTTGGCCCATTTGGACTTTTCGAAGCTTTGATCTCCCAGTTCTCCCAATATGAAGGCAAATTATGTCACAGCAGTAAGATTTTTAAAAACATTTACGGAGGAAAGGAACAAAAGACACCAATTAGACATTCAAATGATTGTAAGTCGAGTGCAGCAGCGGTTTTAATGTCCACATCCCACACAACATCTTGATCATAATTACGGTTGATACTCTGATCATTATTGATTTCAAATGATCAGGCCTTTTCTAGAAATCGTCAAACAACAGTATGTTGTAGTGTATGGTCAGCATTTACCTTTCTGACATTTCACGGCATAGTGCTTGTTCCTGTGAATCAGAACATTTGCGTTTCGATTTTCACTAATGAATATACCAGGATAGGGAATGACGGTTAGTGTTGTCATTGGTGCATGTGATGTCTAATTAGTGTATGGCCAACACTATGCGATATGCTAGATTGCTATATTGTACCACAGAAAAAGCTTTTAGGTGAGGCCCCACCTAAATGTATGAGAATTGCATTGGAGTTCTAGCTCTTGGATCAGAATATATATAAAGGGGGTGGTACATTTCTTGCATAGGCAAGGCAGTATCAGAATCCTAAATTTTGGATCCAAATATTGAGTGGTTTCTAGGCCTCACGATCACGATTGCCGAGGTGTGCTTTCAATCAGTTTGTTCTCATTGGAAGCTGTCCATCATCGGCTGGAAAAGTCCACACAGATCTGAACTATCCACTCTACTGTGTATAGGGAGATTGTTAAGGTGGCCACTGCCATTATTGGTCTACAACTGAAGTGTAGGGGCAATAACTTTTTTGCTTGTGGCCTACGCAGATATTAACTCTTTTTTTTTTGCCACAAAACGCAGCGTAAATCAGTACTGTATGTACCTAGCTTTATCTACATGCTGCTGCCTTCTTTTTGGAGAGCAAATAAACTCAAACTAATATAAAGCAATTTTCTCTAAAGGTACATTGCGTTCATTACATGACACATGTCTTTAAGCACAGGTAAAACCACCTTGTTCTGATATCAGTATCCCTTTGAAGAAATATATATCTGTGTTATTTATAAATCTCCTTTTTTGCCTTGCCTGCTTGTTCAAAGTGATTTAATAAATAATTTTCTAAAGAATGTTACCTTAAAATAATTCCCAAAGACTAATAAGAAGATTATTTAATTAGAGGTGCAAAATAAATCTCCAACAACCTTTGTAATTACTGTATGTTTCTACATGTTGTAGACCAGTAAAAGGTATTATTGATTGGTTCCTACAAGCTATTAGCAAAGGCAAATTTTGCACCCTTATTAAATAAGCCCTTTTAATCAGGTAACTACTACATAATATTAATTGGTATAGGGTAATTATTTGCTAGTGTTGGAAGGAAAAGTTGTTTTTACTTGTTCTCGTGTTTCCTATATTAGAGAACATGAACGTTTTGTATGTTATTAAAGATACTGCAAGGGTTGTCAACCAGTCCAGCACACGTTAAACTACAAGTCCTAACATCTCTTTATGAAGTTCGGCCCCTTGGATAATGGTCCGGGAATTGTAGTTGTAGTTCAGTAGAAAATGGTAGGAACTTCAGTTGACAATATGCATTAGAAATCGCTGCATTCTATATCAGGGCATCCATTTTAATAGGATAGGAGAATTGTATTATTTGTGTTAAGAGGTTTACTTGTAAAATTATAAATACTATGTATAAAAAAGCAAAAAAAAAGATTCTGATGTATTCTGCACTTTCTCTTAAGATGCGTGTTACTGATGCCGATATGTTTGTGCTGTGTCAGTCGGCCGCTGAAAATTTTTAAATATCAATATCTAAACTATTTATAGGGAAGAGATCGATTTTGAAGCCTATTTAAAGGTATATATAATGTATATGGAGTCTACAGAGGAACATATGTCACTTTTTTCTGTATGTACTTGTTTGTAATGAAATGATGGGAAATACTTTTGTATATTGTGTTTTAGTTATGCCAGTATTACACCTTTGGAAAAAGACGGGAAACAATTCAGCACCCATGATTGCTGCTTTAACTGCCTTTGTATCTGGCTACGTGTTCCCCTATGGAGTTAGGAAATATCTCCAGTTTCATGCTGTCAGATTGGCACATGTGCATTCCACCTCTCCTGATCCTGGGTCAAGGGGATGACTCGAGTTGAATGGAGCTGTTGTCACTTCTGCAACTCTTTGGAGAAACTACACCCAGATTCTAAGGAAGTCTCAACATAAATGTTGGCAGGATGCTGGATTGTGGCTTTCTCTTCCCCAAGGTTTTGTTTTTCCATTTCCTCTAAGGCTTCCTTTTCCCCACACAACATAGAACTAGCACTAAACTGGATTAGTAATGCAATGTATACTACAGGGACCTATACTTGCTAGTGCTGAGGAAAATGGTCCACCACAATTTCTATCTATGGAATGTGTAAATCAATCCGATAGGTGTTTGTATGAAACAGTAAAAAGCAGTTGACTGGTATCCTGGAAATGCTGCATTAATTTATATTGAATTACCACTGCCACAGAAGAAGGGACCACAGATCTGTTTGTGTATATTTTTGCATTTATAGAGTTCCTGCACATATCTTGGTTTTTTTTTTTTTTTTTTGTCCTGTTTTTCTTTGGGTTTAATTTATTGTACATTTTCAACTTTCATCTTCACATCTCTTTTGTATTTTTAACATCTCATTTTTTGAGATATATATATTATAAGTATTTGGATCTTTCCAGTCTACCTTTTGTAAGTTTCACTGTCATATTTGTTTGTTGTGGTGTGCTCAGGATAAATGCTTGTATTGGAGACCCATCAGGAGCTGGTTATCAAGGGAGAAAATAAAATAAAAATTTATATACCAAGCAAAAAATGTAACTGCCTGTCTTCCTCTTTTAGCTTGTTAAATAGAGGTCACTCATAAGTAGTATAGTATTTGAGGATGAATAGACGCACGTCGTCTAGTCCAACCTACCCAGCAATACCCACATTTCCTGCCTTGATCCAGAAGAAGCAAAAAAAAAAAAAAAAAAAAAAACTGTATAAAATGAAAATAATTCCTTAATGACTCGGAATTAATCCTGGATCAACTCTAACTATGTATCATGACAAGTAACATGCAACATTCTTTATTTTAGAAATTCATCCAGCTTTTTCCCCTCTAAACTACTAATGAACCTGCCATCACCATGTCCATGGAAAGACTGTTCCCTAGTTCCTAACTGTCCTAACTTGAGGACTAAACTTCGTTACTTCATGCAACAATCTAAAGGTGCCCATACATCTAAGATTTTACTTACCCGACCGAGCGCTCACGCGATGTTCCTCGATCCTGCGGAACCGCTTTCTCAGATCTTACATTCGAGACATGCGATCGCATGTCGGTCGAATGGTAAGATCGGGAGAAGCGGGTTCCGGCAGCATCATGAACATCCGTGAGCGCTCGGTCGGGTAAGTAAAATTTTATGATGTAGGGCACCTTAATTGCGTGATATCTATTATCATATGATAATCACATTGTGTATGATGCCAGATTTAATTTGGCTTGCCAATTGCTGTCTTTCTATTATTCTTCTTCTTTTTTTTTTTTTTTTTTTTGTTTTTTGGAGTATCTCCTCCACAGTTTTTGAGCTAGACCTGAAATTTGGTACAGACATGTGGGGCATATAGATGAGAATTTGTGCCGAATTTCGGGACATTTTCTCATAGACTATAATGGGAATAATTCTCAAATGTGGATATTTCAAGGTTTAAGGGTCATGAGATCATAACGTTTTGTTTCATGGTCATAAACACAAACACGGATACCCCCAACCCCCCACACAGACACAGGTACACCTACTGACCTACCTTTCCATTCCCCATGGAAAAGACATAACATAGACAAAAAAACTAATTTTGATCAATCATCTGACCTACCCTTCTATTCCGGCCATACTAAAGGGTAAATAAAGTTAAAAAACAAACTAATTTTGATATTTCCTCAATAAAAGTTAGTTTTATGGTTGTAAACACAAAAATACATAACCCCGCAACCAGACCTAGGTAAAACACACCTACTGACCTACCTGTCCATTTCCATGGCAGCCATACTTAAAGGGTAACTATAGTCAAAAAACTAATTTTGACTAATCATCAACAGTTATTTTTTTTTTTAACCCCCAACCTGACCCAGGTAACAAACACCTACTGACCTACCCTTCCATTTCCATGGCAACATACTTAACAATAGTCAAGAAACAAATTTTGAACAATAATCAAAAAGTTTTTAAACCCCCAACCTGACACAGGTACACACATGGTACACACATCTACTGACCTATTCCTCCATTACTGTGGCAGCCATACTTAAGGGGTAACTAAAGTCAAAAGAACTAATTTGACAAATCAAAAAAGGTTGGTTTTTTTTAACCCCCAACCTGACATAGGTACCACATGGTACACACATTCTGACCTATCCCTCCATTACGTGGCAGCCAACTTAAGGGGTAATGAAAGTGAAAAAAGGGCCTAGCCTTACCATACAAATATCAGATACTTTAATTGCCAGATAACCCCACTATGTATATGACCTGATTAAATAGAAACTATGCTAACCCCCTCTGCTTTCCCCACCTTTAACTTTCCAGAGTTCCTCTGGGTTACCATAGCATCTCTCCTAGTACCAGGGGAACCCCTGACCTGCCCCCAGACTCTTTAGATTGGGTCTGTCCTAGCACAAAACTTGATAGGGCTGTGTTATGCAGTAGACCAGCATCTTGCTGTTTCATTGCCAACAGAGCGGTAAGAGTGTAAAGATGGCAAGGCAAATTTGAAGCATCTGCTGCAAACCATGGGTGAAGACCTATGGGTTTAGGTTCCCACTCTGGTCATTTTAAAAGGTGAAGATGACAGGGATATAGGTATAGTTCTCCTTTAAGGTTTATTGAGTTTAAACTGCATCACGCTAAAACATGGTATTTATTCTTGGTAACCGTAAAACTGACCCACTCTGGACTCATGGTTTAGTAAAGGGCATCATTTAATATAATCAAGAGAAAAGGGGGAATAGAAGATATAATTGGAGCTGACTAACCAGACAAACAAATTAATTTACTGAGAATGAGAAGAATTAGCAAAACCAACTAGACATACAACAAGATAGTGTAGCCACTGACCAGAGTTGTGCCCTTAATCTCAGCCTGCCTAGTGTAAAATTGGGTTTCTCAACGCAATATAGGAAAATTCGGGTGTGTAGCAATAATCTTTTTAAGGGCAGCTCTTAAAGGAGAAATATAGTGCATATAAAAATTTTCACAAACCGAAAATGTAAAGTACCTGGGTCAGGGAGGTAGGATTGGTACTTTCTACCTCCCAAAATAATTTTTTTATAAGAAGCCGCAGCACGAAGAAAAAAGCTTCTGACGGCTTCCTGGTTGCTTCAGCACTATCTCTAATACGAAAGGCTCAGGCCCATAACCTGGCAGATAAAAACTGTGTGTGCTCTAACTCCTCATCAAAAAATTAAGACATAGGAATAATCAATCCTACCTCTAGGCTCCAAGTACAATTGCAAATACTTTTCAATCCAGCCCTGTGATAAAATACTTGTGGACGCGGCTATAATCGCAGCTAACTGGGCCAAATCCATGTGAAACTCTCGCTACCCGATGTATTATCAGTTTAGCATGGTTTAACACGGATTTCTCTGTCCATTGGCAGTCATTTGCCAGACTGAGAGTGAGGACTTAAAAGGAAGCGCACAATTTAAAAAATCCTCCCATACTCCGCCCTAATCTTTGTTCTAAGCTGTATAAGGAATAATAATAGTAATAACAAATAATGAGGGAGAATCCTGGTTAATATACAAACATAGGCCAAAACTTATGCCTATGGAATGGAGGTGCAAATTGGCGTATCTTACTGTCTGACATCTCGCGATGCATTAATTCTCGCAAAGGTATTTACTGCATTGGGTAGGGTAAGATACATCAGTTTGCTTATATATTGCCCTTTTAGAAAACCCTCTTAGGCCACGGCCACACTGCGTCCCGCAAACGCGATCGCACCACACATCGTGTGTGATTACGCTGCATTTGCGATTTCATTTGAGACACAAAATCACATGCAATTGAGCTTTAAAATGGTGATCGCTTGCGATTGCGTTTCCCCGCGATTGCTGTTATTTAAAAAATTTTAGGAACATTCCAAGGAAGTGGTGCATCCTGGGAAGAAGAAGGACCGTTAGAACCTGTAAGTCAGCTCAACTAATGTTAACAGCAAGGAACAGCAAAGGGTATGAAATCAACAGATTTTTAAAAATGGAAGGGAATATGTAGAATAACTAAGTATGCGTTTCACAAACTACAATTTACCAAATATTGATAATTTCTACTGAACTGTCCCTTTAAGTAAAAGTATTGCTTTAATTCTGGCAAAGTAAGTTGGTTCTTCCCTCCATGCAGCAAGGTTTGTGACTGCTGACATGATAACCAATGATTTGACTACTGTTTCACCTGCTGCCTCCACTGCTCATGCTCAAGCTCTTTAAAAGCTCATGGCAGAGGGAGGAGGAATATACCTTTGGCAGAACGGAAGAGAACTATCATTAAATATCTGCTTAAAATGCATGAAATAACTGGTAAAAATAGCAGTTGGGATTGCAGGCAAATAATTGACAAGTGACCAGTGACTATAAAATGATAGGCGCCTTATCCAATAAAACAGCAGAGTTAAAGGGATCATAGTGAAAAAAAACACATTGCCCCATTGCAAAGTTAAATTCATGTACTCTGTGCTGCCTTTCTCCTACCACTGTCAGTGACTATGTTTTTCATGGTGTCAGATCTCTCTACAGCACATCCCCCCTTCCCTCTCCCTCTGTTACCATCCTCCATTTCTAAACACCGGCTACCCAACAAGCTATCATGTGCAGCAGGAGTTAAAAGTCAACATCCTGAAAAACACACCCTTGCTCAGTGGCCAATGGAAAGCAAGCGTCCTGGAGACAGGGATCACTCTGTGTCCTGCTGCAACATGATCTCTCTCTTTGTGGACACATAAATCAACATTGAACGCTATCGTGAAGAGGGTCAAGTGCAGCCTTATATCCAGTCAAAGCTACCTCTCTCCCTCCTGCTAATGTTCTTATGTTTGTTACAGAGCAGGGAGGAGGGAGGGACTTCAGCGGAAGAGGGTCCGTCACAGATTTGATTGACAGTACAAGTAGGAGTACAGGAATGCAATCATGTATTCTTTGATTTGTCATTCAGGACAGAGAGGGAAACTTAAGAGAATACAGACACGCGGGGTTGGGGGAATTATAGAACTCATGGAAAGAAAGAAAGTTCTTTCCCACTATAGATGCCCTTTAGCACTGTATTGCAAATTGTATCCTGTAAATAAACAAATTGTCATATTTTAAATATAAAAATCCTACAGAAAGGAAAGATTTTAAGATACTATGGTGCTGATGCCATAAGAGAACAAAAGTTTCCCCATGCTTAATCTGCAGAAAACCAATCCGATGTTCACTTTAAATTGGCTTTTGCAGATACAGTTATATCTGTTTGGTTGCTGCAGATAATAGCACTTTAGACAATGTCATGCACAGTTTCCGCATATGCCAAGCTAAACCCGTCTGTAAGTACCATGATATGGTTTGTTCAAGGCTGTCTGGATTACCTGGGGTGTGAGGGGCAGGGGAATTCAGGAAGGAAGTTGGACAGGATGTAATAAAAAAAATCCTGCAGCAAAATAAATGGCAAGTTATTTATGGAAAGATCTTTTAATACATTCACCAACTGGATAGGGTGAGGCACCGTAATTAATTCTATACTGAATCAACTTAAATCAACTGCCTTCCCTTCTGTTTTATGCAGGAGAGTAAATAATACACGGCTGTAAAATGACCATTGCAGGGCTATAAACAATACACGGATCACTAAAACCTGTACATTTCAATGGTAAAAATGTTGCTATTCTGTCATTACACGTTTAAATGTGTTTTACAAAGCCTTTTTTTATCCATTCCATTTGCTATGGACGAAAGCTAAGGGCTCGTTCACACTAGAAACGGACAAAAATGCAACTTAAAAACACAGTCAGGGAGATTCAATAAAAGTTCTTATCCTAAAAATGGTACTAATTTTGCCCCAACAATCAGATGTTAGCTTTCAAATGTTATAAGATCTGATTAGTTGGGGCAAAATTAGCACCATGTTTAACAATAAGAACTTTTATTGACTTCCTGAGGTGCGTTTAGTGACATTTTAACCAGTTTTTGTATCCGTTTGTTTGTTTTTGCTAACCGTTTGCATGTGTGTTATTATCCCGTTTTTTCCTGTTTTGTTGGTGGCATTTAATAAGTTTTTAATCACATTTCGAATTTCAAATTAAGGGGGAAGGACCAAAGAACACTTTTTGAGAGCAGTAGTAGATAGTGTTGTGGAGAAAGATCTTTTGGTGATTTTGCTATTCTTCAGCGTGTTTCCTATAGTCCGCGCACTGGAAATGACATCACAGGAACTCCCAGTCATCCTTTGTAAAAATTTAACAGAAACGTTGTAACTCATTTTCATGCATTTTTAACGGACAGAAATGCATGCAGCGTGCGTTTTTAAAATGGACTGGAATGGAAGGAATACAACGTAGTAACTGTGAATGATAGTGAAATCCTATGGGATTGATAAATGGATACAAACCGATGGATAGAGATGGACTAGAGTTCAAGCCGAACATTCAAGTTTGAATGGACTTGGACTTCTCGAACTATCCCGGACCCGGATTCATCCGCTCAGCTCAGATCAAAATATCCATTCATACAAGTGTGTGTTTGTAAGCTTCTCTTTCCTCCTTTAAAAAAAATCTCTCCCTCCAGCTGCTGACACAGATAAAAGCTTGTAAATCTCCTTGATGGTCTATAACCTCTCTCCGGTCTATAAATGTTTTCACACAGTCCCTTTTTCCTGTGTATTTGCTCATAGGATTTTTCGTTTTATGGTCCCAGATAAATTTACTCATGTGATTTCTCATATGGGAATTGCAATGACTGGATGTGGAACTACAAATGCAATGCCATACCTTTAGTAAACATACAACATTAAGTTAAAGGTATCTCCACTCGTTTTATAAGTTTTGGTAATCCAGTTATATTGAAGAACGGGAGGTAAAGGAGCTGTGCCTTACCTTCCGTTTTCAATAGAACACACAGGAGCCAGGAGAGAAGGTAAGAAACTTACCCGCTCGCTCGCTCCCCGGCGCTTGGTCTGACAGGTCCCGACGGAGATACCTTTAAGGAATAATCTAATCCAATAATAAATCACCCCGAGTGCTGTATTTCTATATGATGATCTGCAGAATGAAAACAGCCACAACATTATCTTTCATTACAAAATTAAAGGGAAACTGTGGTCTCCAAAACAGAATTTAAATGAAAGGCCAGGTTCCTACCTGTAAAATGAGCCATCAATTACCTCAATACATGCAGATATAAAGAAATCACTGGTCAGAAAGTTGCAGGGGAGGTTTTGAATCTGCAGTCACAGATACTAGTTCCTCCTTCTATCTGTGTTTGGCACATGCTCAGTGCAGGAGAAAGCAGAAGAAACCAGAAGGGGATTAAGTTACAGTGACCAAAGGAGGACAGAATGGAAGGGGTGGGGGGGGGGGGGCAGGACAATGTGTTCACAATGCAACAGGAGACATAGTTAAATGTGTTGGAATACAACAGACAGAGATTCTTTCAGTGTACCTCAGGGCAGGGATATTGTTGTTTAAAATATGTCATGTTTTTAGTTCATTCCCTTCCTGTGTTGTTTATCATGCTGTTTCTTCACTGTTACGCATGCAGTACAGATTAGCACTCAAATTGTATATATTTAAAAACAATGGAGGCATGTAGCACCATTTAAATAAACCCCCTTTCACCCAATGCAGTGGAATTTTTATGATGTGATCCGGTGATCAACACAACAAAAATGCTAAATTCCTTTTCCCACTTTACACAAAAACCACAATTAGCAACAATATTGGCATCCGCCAAACTGCGTAAAAGTCCCTGGGAAAGTAAACGCAGAATAGCATTCCGCCCCATTGCAAGGGAATCTGAGGGCACGGCCACACTGCGCCACAAACGCGATTCTGCTGTGTTTGCGCATGGATTCTTTTTTTGATATACGAAATCGCATGCTATTGCGCTTTTAAAATGGTGAAATCGCATGCAATGGCACTTTAAAATGGTGAAATCGTATGCAATTTTGTATGGCAAAGGGAAATGCGATCGCATGCGTTGTCGCAATGCTGTGTTAGAAAAAAAATTGCATGCGCAATCACATTAAAAAAAAAAAAGCGATAGTGTGGCCTAGCCCTTAGCTTTATTTACATATGGAAAGAATATGTGCAGGTGCCAATAAAAAAAGAGACCACATGGGATTGTTGGATCTGTAAGTTTGCAAAACATGTGTGTCAGTGAGTGAAGTGATTAGCACTAAAACCAGAGGCTTGTGATGTTTCATTATTAGATTTCACCCCTGAGAAATTACCCATCATTCTAGCAAACCAAAATGCGACGGATTGAGGTTTTTTTGGGTAAAGAAGACATATCTATGTAATATTTTATTGATCTAAGTGGGGAACTGTTCATTGGGATATCAGTATTAGTGGTTTTTTTTATTTGTACTGGGGGATTTCTAACTTCCATCCTCTTCTTTGCAGATTGTTTTAGAAAATGTGCAAAAAGGGCAACAGTCTACAAAGTAACTGTGTTGAATTGTGCGCATGTGTATGAAGGAAAGAATTGCACTGTAATTGTAGGTGAAGGTATGTAGGTTCTAAAAATAAATAGTTTGTTGGATGTGTTCCAAGGTAAAGGGGTTTAAGATGGAAAAATAATGAATACAATACTTACAGCAAAGCCCCAAAGTTATGCATTTGATCGTTGGGGACTGGTTGCCGGCATGTCTGCTGTACAGCCATGCATGTAGCATACTGTTTGATTTAGGAATTTACAAGATTGATATTTAGTGGGAGTTGTGTTTTTACTTGTCATGATTTTTTAACTTGAAACATTTTCCCTTAATTTTCTCAGAAAATCTACTAAAAGCATGACATTCTAGAAGCACTGTGCCAGCATTCTTCTATATGGATGAAAGAATGGCACCATTTGGTAGCTGACTGTGTGTAGGTTAAAAAATATATAGTTGTGCAGAAAAAAAAACAGAGCTAACTGGATTTGTTGTGGTGTAATTGACCTTATGCATTAGCCTTTGGGACTAATTTGTGCAGCCGCAAACTTAAGCCCCCCCCACGAGATTGGAGGCTGGGCCCCCGTTAACTGAATAACAGGAAATGAGCTTGGTCTTACCTCATTCTTCATTAAATGATCAGGAGGCACGAGACAGGAGAGAAACCAGATACTTATCCACGTCATGCTACAGTGCTGCTTCCTCTAACAGGTCCAATGTATGCACATGTGTGTACATTGCAATGACGTGTCGGGACTGTAGAGGAAGCGGTAAGTACATTTTGAGTAGACAATCCCTTTAAAAAAAGTTTAGCTGGAATTTAAAAAAAGGTTTCATAGTTAGAACAAAATCAATCAAACAATTGCAGATAATCTCTGATTTTGCAGGACAGTCCTACATTTTATCATTTTGTCCTGCAGAATGTCCCTTGATTGGACAGATCAAGAAATTGCCCAGGGCCCTGGTTACTCAGTGAAACCAGCAGACCCTTTAAAACCTGTAGCACTGCTGCTGTTACACTTTTACTGTCATAGCTGGTGCTACAATAAACTGGAACACCCCCCACTATCCCACCAACCTGGATAACTGATGGTACCCACTCCAATAATGTTCCGTCCAGAATTTAAAGGTGGGGATATTTTTAAAAGTAGGCAGGACAAAACTTGCAGTGGTGTGTTCAACACTTTTTTAAAAAATGGTTCTGCAATTGTGCGAAATACTGAACTGAATAGAGTCTCGTGAAATAATAGAGACATATCCCAATTCTTCTCTGCAACTACAAGGAAAACCCTGTCAATATATATAAAATGAATCCAAATGTATACATAAACGGAATGTTCCAAATGGACCCAGTTGATATTTATAGATTACAGTATTTTACATTGACGTAATCAGTGGATTGTGGTAACAGAACATTCCTGATTACTTTTTACTTGTTATCCATTTGTTTACTATGAATAGAGAGTCTTAAACTTCATTTACTTCCCGTAACTTATAACAAGCCAGTTCAGGGGTCTGGGTGTGGCTTGCTGGGAGAAGTGTGAATAGATAACCCTAAGGGCAGGAATACCTATATGTGGTAGGAAGCCAGCTACAACAAAACAATGCTTGGGATAAAAAGGTCATTTGGTTAGACATTTTCACTGCAGGAATAATGACTCCACATTTCGATATGATGTATACAGTATACCCATCCTTGTTATGCCAGGAAGTTTGTACTGGTTGGGCAGCTCTCAGGCTTGGACAATAGTCTTTACAATTTAACAAGCACTGGTGATCCACACAGTGTTTAGGACTGTACTGCTGTCTGACTGCAAAGGAAAAACTCCCATCTAAGTGCTATGAACTGGTCCCAGCAAGCCTCAGCCCTCTACCCCCCTGAGGCAATATCTTTGTAAAAAACTCTGAGGTCACTGACCGGCCCACCTAAGCTCGCTAGCCATCCCCATTCTAAATGCACAAACGGGAGAGTTGTCCATTCATCCTTAGGATTGCACATACAACCAATATCTGGGTCCCTGGAAGGTGAGTGCGCAATGTTTAATAACATAATGGGCTACCTTCTTACTAGGAGTCAGCATGGTGTGATTATTGCAGCAAGGGCAAGCAAAAATGTTCACCCAAAAAAGAGAAAAGCCTTGTGATTTGGTAGAAGTAACAGACTGCTACTGTAAATAGGTCATCTGAGTGTGTTCCAGGATAAATGCTGAGTTGTCTTGATATCTGGACAGAACCACGTGCAAAGGGGTGAAACAGGACTCTCTGTTAGGGAGTCTGGCTGCGATTTTGGTATTTCCTTTGCAGACTGTCTGGCTCTTTCCTAACTACCTGCAGAATGTTTGTTTTTCTTGCTTTTTTTATTAAAAAGTTACCAGATAAAATGACTAGAAGCTGTAGATTACTGTAGCTTGTCTGCAAACAAGTATTTGTACAATATAGGTCTGTTTAATTTACATGTTCTAAGTTCTAACACCCCTATAAAAAGAAATGACAATTAGAAAGGCATGAGGACAGTCATATTGTAAAATGATGAATGCATCTTCTTCTATTCTAATTTCCAATTTTTTTTTTGTTTGCTGCTTCTCTATGCTTTGCTCTCTGTTCTGCTCTCTGCACTTTTAGCAATTTGTTATCCATGTCTTCTTTAACTTTTTACCACAGGTTAAAGTACATTTGTTTCTCCAGACGCCGTGTAAACTCATTGTCAGAAGGTTTTGTAGACAGTTGCTGAACCTGTCAAAGTTTTGAGTCCTTCAATTTACAGCACTCGAAGTTTGTTCTTTAGATAAGGAACAGTTCGATCATCACATCAATATGAGTCTAGTGACACGTCACGCCTTAAGAATCTTTTGGCTCAACTTCTTCAGGAAAACTCCAAGTCAACAGCACCAGTGTCCCAGTGAAAGAAGAGATGATAGCAGTGATGCCTACTTGTATATCTTGCTCATCAGTCTTCTATGGTTCCCTGGTAGTATGTGTTGTCCTGGCTTACAAAGGCTCCAAAGAAAAGGATTCTGTGAAATAGAAAGCGATCAAATATAAATGTAAAAGAAACAAAGAATCACTGCAATGGGCATGGAAAATTAATGGAGTACAAAAAATGGATGGATTAAAAGTGAACACTGCAATAAAAAAAAGTGGAATGCAGCATCAAAACCTTTAAAGGAATGAAAATGTCTGGCAATTGGGTAAGTCCAATTAAAGTTCACACTTTAAGGTGGGCCCCAGGGCAGAGTTTCAGAACTTGTTGGGTAAGATTCCATGTCCTGTGTGGGGTCATGAATTATCATATTGGGGGGTTTGAGACATTTTAACTTTCTGTGGCTTTATATGCAGCATTAAATATTGTCAACATTCTAAAGTTATCATCATCAAAATCCATGAGAAAAACACTGCCTGGAGGCACATGTACATATGACACTTGTTATACCTGTCTTGAGATGTAATTATGTATTTCTGTGCAGTTTATTTGTTATGAATATTATACTTGTATCTAACCCTAGATAGGAACCAGCTATATGAAGCAGCCCTGAAGTGCTGGGGGTAAGGCTCCAAAGTTTCAACACAGAGATCTGCAGGTAGCATGTAGAATTATAAGAACTACTATGTATCCATTTCATAGGCTACCCCATTAATGGTCATCTCTGATACACAGCACAGGAACTACCTGCTATTAACAATAAAGCCCACAAAAAAATTATAAAAATGTGCAATTGTGAGACAATGTAAAGTAGACGTGAGTTCTGAGCATCAAAACTGAAGAGTAGGAACATCTTGGGATTGTAGACGTTGGTTTAAGACTAGGAGCCATCTGCTGTTCTACACAAAAGTTATTGTGCATTGTACAAGTAGTTTTTTTTGAATCTTAACAACTCCTCGTATAACTTCAAGTCCATTAATTGACACCCCACTCAATCCGATTCACTAGGTGATAAATAGCTAATGGCACACAAGTGATTTTTAAAACTTTTAAGGTGCAAGGTATTGTAATTGTCACATATCTGAGCTAACTGGACTTGCCAGTTCAAATCTGCATTTGCCAGAAAAACTATACATGACTGCGGATAGCAGGGCTGACCTTCTAAGGGATTACAGGCTTTGGAGATAAGATAATAAAAAAGCTACCGTAGGTATATTTCTTTATTGCCCGGTGGGATCTCAAAAATTCAATCTCTGGTGTTTTAGAGAAGCTAGTGCAGTTTACTGCACAATTGTCAGTCTGTGACCTGGCATTCAAAGGCATACCTGCTGGGGCCTGATCGCTGGCTTGATCGCTGCAGCGATAGGGGGCTTTTGGTGGGGCCTGCTAACGAGGTGGCAGGGGCAGTAGTTATGCCACTGCTGGCATTGATGATACATAGCCCCTCACTTGGGCTATTTTGACATGAAAGTTATTGTAATGTTTTCTAAATTGATCCAGATGTGAAGCAGCAGAAAATAGAATGCCGAGCGAGTGGCCGCCAGATTACTGGGAAGGTTAATTTAAAGGGCATTTTAAAGGGCATTTCCCCATATCATAGTATATATTCCCCCAGCCCCAACCGCTATAAAATAAATTTAAGAAAGTGCCCCGATGTTTTCTTACCTTCCCACTCCTCCGACGCCCGGCCTTCTGCTTGCAAGACACTGCAAGCAGGGGGCGGGGCGGCAGCCGTGCCCGTGATTGGCTGAGAGGCAGCCAACCACGGACGCGGCTGCGGCTCTCTCAGAATGCCGGGGGAGAGAGGGAAGGTAGTAGAGTTCGGGGGTCTTTCTAAAATTATTTTTTAGCGGTTGGGGCTGGGGGAAGATATACTATGATATGGGCAAGGGGTTTTATGGTAGGGGGAGGGATCGCAAAATGGGAGGGAGAGGGAGGGAGAGGAAGAGGGAGGGGGAGAGAGGTTGCAGTACGCATGCCAACTTCTCCCGGAGGCGAGACAGGAGGCAGAGTCCTATATGGACTCTGCTATCCTCCTGGTGGGCAGTTTTTGGGACTTTGGGGGGGGACTACAGGAGAACCATAGGGAGCTGGGATGTGAGGTAAGGATTTTATTACACTACATGGTGGGGCCATTAGGGGGGGGATTATAGTTTTGGGGGTGGACATGCCCTTTAAAGCCTGAAAACCTTGGTATATTGGTCTAGTGTAATAAGGAAACATTGATAACACTTGCTTCTTGCCCCCACACAAAAATCAATGATCCCCAAATCTAAAGAACGCAATACCTCTAAATCCTTGCAGAGGAGAATCATTCTTGATTCTCGCAGCAGCTCCTGCATTCTTCACGGACCTTTAAAAGTAACAGCTGTCAGTCATGTCCAATCACTAATGGGTGCTACCCAAGCTGCCTCCTTTAAACCAGTGTAAGCTCATAGAGCTCTGCATCTATAAAGAGGCATGAACTTCTGGAGGTGTCTGGTGAGAATGAAAGGATTTGTGGACATCAGAGGGACGAGTAAGTATTGCAGACTTTAGGTTTTAGGGGATCCTGAAGACCTTAATACTGGAATTAATAAAAGGTACAGAATTTTGCCTGTGCAGCCAATAGATGCTATCAGATGTTTTCTTACTGTTGTAAACTAGTTCAAAGGTAGCAGTTGATTGGTTGCTGCAGATTAAAAGCACATGCACATTTTTGCGCCTCTATGTGTACTGTTACCGTAATTAGGATGGAACCACTGTTGACATATAGAGAGGACACAATAAATGTGAGGACACAGTACACTTTGTAGACATTTTGCTTTCTTAACTAGTAAGCAGTTAAGTAGGCTATGCCACACTAGTGCTCTTTAAGCACGCACGCTAGTGTTAAGCAATGGGGGCTGGCCACACTATTGTTTGCACTGCATCCACTTTTGGGAGTGTACGTGATCACCATTTTTTGCGCAATCGCACGCACTTCCATAGCGTAATATTGCGTGGCAACGTGCAACATTGCACCAGAAAGCAATTGCGCACGTTAACGCATTCGACTGCGTGTCATTACGGTGCGCTGTAGTGTGGCCCACCCTTAGGGCTAAGATAACATTGACTAGTCTATGATTGAGCTGAGCGATAGTTCCCACACAGAAATATCCACAAATGACCACAAATTAAAAGACTTCCAGAATGTCTGATCATTTGCAAATGACTAAAATGAGAAAAATCTCCTTCCTATCTCCAGACTAACCAAACAGTACAGACCCAATAGATTACTATTCCATCTAAATAGAAGTCAGACAAAGAGTCTGAGTGTGTGTAAACTTCCTTCATATGACTGTTCAAGTTACCGTTTTTTGTATAAATATGGTACTGAATGAAAACCTGGAATGTGTCCTATAAGCTTTATTGCCGAAGCTAATCCTTTGTGGATCACTTGTCGCAGTTCTTTGCTTCCCACAATTTGTAAATTCTATCCCATACAAGGTGGGAGTTGTTGGGCCTTGGTCTTGTGACCCAATATTTTCCAAAGCCCATCCAAATGTTGCTGCTAAATTAGCCATTGAACGGATTAACAAAGACACAAGCCTAGACCTTGGACTCTCTTTTAACTATGTGATACTAGAGGAAGATTGCCAAACCTCAAAAGCTCTTTCAACCTTCCTTTCATACTCTGGGGTTGCTTCGGGTTTTATTGGCCCTTCCAATCCAGGATACTGTGATGCTGCTACACTCCTTGGCAAAAACTGGAACAAGGCTGTGTTTTCTTGGGCTTGCATCAACTATGAGTTGGACAATGTAAAGAGTTACCCGACATTTGCTAGAACACTCCCTTCCCCCACAAGAGTTCTTTTTAATGTTATGAAGTATTTCCAGTGGGCACATGTTGGGGTTATATCATCCAATGAAGATATCTGGAGGGACACTGGGAGGAAGGTAGCTAATGCCCTCCGTAGTAATGGTTTACCAGTGGGAATTGTTGTTTCCATGGGGGATGATAATGGAAGCATTCAACTTGCTCTGGAGAAGGTTCGCAAGATTGACAATCTGCGTAGTAAGTTTGCCTGTTTAACATTACTTTCAATGCATTGTGGGCTGAATAACATTTATATCTTGGGACAACCTTAAAGGATAAGTGCACTGTAAAAATCAAGTTATGTTCATTTGGAAGCTGCAGCTTTAAAAATGCTGTTGCCATGTTTTTTTTTTACCTATGTCCCTCCAGAGCCTAGCTTTGTGCCTTGGAAGTTGCTGACATGTTGTTACTGGTTTGCTGAATGTTAAAGGGTATGTCCACCCTAAAATCACATTTTTAATATAGCCTTCCTCCTGGTCCCCCAGCCCCAACCGCATAATTTTTATTTTAAGAAAGCTCCCCAAACTCTTACTTACCTCCCCTCTTTCCTCCGCCGCGCTCCCGGCCCTCTGCTTGCGAGAGAGGGACCAGGGGGGCTGTGCAATGGGGAGTTATTATATTATATTGTTTGATATTTACTGTCATGTAACTCAGTCAACCATGTTAAGTTGGTTTTGGTAAACAATGCCAGTAGAGCTCCTCTCTTTAAATGGGTAAAGCACACTAATTATTCCGGGTCAGTGGCATAGGGATGGGGAGGAGCTAGATAGCCTGACTTTACACATGGTTATTTTGGGGAAATAAGTGATGCATTGCATTGTTTCTGTTCTAAAGTCCAGGAAAAGGGTGTTTTGGTGTGAACTTTATACCTTACAGTAACTATATCCTTATGCTGGTTTATTCCAATCTATGCACTCCAACCTTATTCTGAGATTACTTCTAGGATATTTTGCTCCAAAGATTTCTTCCTATCTGCAGAGAAATATATAGTGTCAGCATTTCCCCAATACAAGCTTGATTTTAGGTGAAGGTTCCTTTAATGTTGCTACCTATTAGTGGTTATTTACCCATAAACCTTGAGGCCATGTACCGCAAAGGGGGTACCATGGTTGCAATTGAACAAATGCTGTTTTAAATGTTCATATTTTTTCCTTCTATTTGAAACTCTGTCATGTACTGTGATTAAACTCCATAAACTCCCATGACCTTCTTTGTACTTTATATGCATCTCATTTAAAGCATTACAACCTGCCCGAACGTCCTTAATGATCTGTTGATCTTGGGGGTACGAAACCGAGTCAAGCTGTTCTAAATGTGCACAGAATCTTATATTACAATAGGAAAATGGTTTCTATTGTGCTTGATATAAAAACACCTGCAGGGATTGTGCTTAAGGACTAGTATGCTAATATTCTTTTATTTTACAATAGCAAATAGCAAAGTACTACATTGTTCAATAAACCTGATGATAAAAGGATATTTAAAGATGTACTTCAAATAAAAGAAAAATAACCTACCTGCTGTTATTTCCCTAATATTTTTACCTATTATTTCACAGTACTACACAATCATTTATTTAGTCATCCCTCTGATGTCATATAATATGATATTTCCAAGTTCTATAAGAAATATACTCCCCTGAAACTCCCACAGCCCCCACTGCTCCCATGTTATTGCAATGCAGCTGTTATTTTTCCATACAAACCATCATCAGCAAACACAGAAACCTTGTGACAACACCTCTTCCAAATCATTAATAAATAGATTAAATAGAAGCGGCCCAACACAGAACCCGGTGGCACCCCACTTAGCACTTTAGTCCATAATGATGAAGCCCCATTAAAACTACTTCTGCATCTGTTCATTAACCATTTTTTATCCGTTTCAAATGTGCCTCCTCAGACCAACCGGCCCTAGCATATACATTAGTTGCTATGGGGGACTGTATCAAAGCCTTTGCAAAATCCAAGTAAACTACATCTACTGCTATGCCAGAGTCTAAATTTCTACTTACTTCTCATAAAAGCCAAGCAAATTAGTTTGACAGGATCTATTCCTCCTAAATCCATGCTGGGTTGCTACTTATAATGCCAGTCCTTGAAACATACTCTAGAACATGTTCCCTTATTAAACTTTCCAGGGTCTTCCCCACCACTGAAGTTAAACTTACAGGCCTGTAATTACCCGGCTGTGAACGACTACCCTTTTTGAATATTGGAATAACATCAGCCTTTTTCCAATCCAGAGGGAATCTGAAAAACAAGAAACAATTGCCTAGATAAAACTTAACTTAGCTCCTAAGACCCGAGGATGTATTTTATCTGGTGCAGGAGATTTATTAATATTAACCTTATTTGGTTGTTTTGTACCATATCCTCAGTTAACCAAAGTGCACTTGAATCTTTTATACCATTATTGCTACTATACTCTGTATTGTACTATGATATCTGTACTTGGATCTTCTATAGTGTATACAGAGGGGAAAAAAATGTAAGCCACATTTTCAGTCCTATCTTCTCACTATTAATATACTTAAAAAAATGTGATGCTTTGTTCAGCTATCCTAATTTCATTATTAATTTTAGCAGTTTGATTGCTTTTTACACTCCTTGTTACAGTTATTATCATCTCTAAAGGCCCTTTCCGTTCCCTCTGACTTAAAGGTTTTAAATTCTTCCTTTCCATTTGCCTCTTCACATCAATCACGCACAAAGGGAACACTACCCTGGAGGTCCTTGCTTTTAACTAGGCCCCTAGCTCTCGGAAATCATGTTTTAGAACCTCTCCTCCCCTCTAACTTTGTCATTGGCACCAATGTGAACCAAGACTGTCAGGTCACACCTGGCCTCACCCAACAATAATATGCCTACACGATCCACCCGGATTTCCTATTAGGCACATGCCTAGGGGTGCCTGTGGTTCGAAGAGTGGCTGTCAATGTACCTCCACCAAATAGACTATGTTCTTCCCAAAAATAGATAATTAGTGTGGTTTGGGGTATGTGATCTGTGTTTAGGGGGTGGCAATGGCCACCAGGCTTTTTGCGCCTACAGGCTCCTGAGGTGTAAATCCGCCCCTGCATACAGTGGAGAGAGCATTGATATGTTCAACTGCAGGTCATGGGATGGAGAGAAAATCTTGACAGGGGAAGGCCTGAGCTGTGCACCAAACACCCCCATTTCTACCCAACCTTCCACAATTACCTTCCCATGTGTGGCCTTGCCACTCGCTCCTCTCCCCAATAAATAACATAACACAAGTTTCTGAAGGGCAAAAAGGATAATGGGCATACATTAAACTTTATTAGCACAACAAACCAGTACCATAATATATTTGTATACATTTACAGTATTAAAAGAAATCTACCCCCCCCCCCCTCAAATTACTTAAATTTGCCAATTAACATCCCAATGTCTGGGTAGTTTCTTTTAATACTGTAAATGTATACAAATATATTATGGTACTGGTTTTGTGTGCTAATAAAGTTTAATGTATGCCCATTATCCTTTTTGCCCTTCAAACTTGTGTTATGTTATTTATTGGGAAGGAGCGAGTGCAAGGCCACACATGGAAGGTAATTGTGGAAGGTTGGGTAGAAATGGGGGTGTTTGGTGCACAGCTCAGCCTTCCCCTGTCAAGATTTTCTCTCCATCCCATACCTGCAGTTGAACATATCATGCTCTCTCCACTGTATGCAGGGGCGGATTTACACCTCAGAGCCTGTAGCGCAAAAAGCCTGGTGGCCATTGCCACCCCCTAAACACAGATCACATACCCCAAACCACACTAATTATCTATTTTTGGGAAGAACATAGTCTATTTGGTGGAGGTACATTGACAGCCACTCTTCGAACCACAGGCACCCCTAGGCATGTGCCTAATGGAAATCCGGGTGGATCGTGTAGGCAGATTATTGGTTGAGGCCAGGTGTGACCTGACAGTCTTGGTTCACATTGGTGCCAATGACAAAGTTAGAGGAGGAGGAGAGGTTCTAAAACATGATTTCCAGAGCTAGGGGCCTAGTTAAAAGCAAGGACCTCCAGGTAGTGTCCTTGTGGCTGAATTCTATGTGAAGAGGCAAATGGAGGAAGAATTTAAAACCTTTAAGTCAGAGGGAACGGAAAGGGCCTTTAGAGATGATAATACTGTAACAAGGAGTGTAAGAAGCAATCAAACTAGCTAAATTAATAATGAAATTAGGATAGCTGAACAGCATCACATTTTTTTAGTATATTAATAGTGAGAAGATGAGGACTGAATGTGGCTTACATTTTTTTCCCCTCTGTATACACTAAGAAGATCCAAGTACAGATATCATAGTACAATACAAGTATAGTAGCAATATGTGTATAAAAGATTCAAGTGCACTTTGGTTAACTGAGGATATGGTACAGAACAACCAAATAAGGTTAATATTAATAAATCTCTCACCAGATAAATACTCCTCGGGTCTTAGGGAGCTAAGTTAAGTTTTATCTAGGCAATTGTTTCTTGTTTTTCAGATTCCCTCATGGATGGAAAAAGGCTGATGTTATTCCAATATTCAAAAAGGGTAGTCGTTCACAGCCGGTAATTACAGGCCTGTAAGTTTAACTTCAGTGGTGGGGAAGACCCTGAAAGTTTAATAAGGGAACATGTTCTAGAGTATGTTTCAAGGACTGGCATTATAAGTAGCAACCAGCATGGATTTAGGAGGAATAGATCCTGTCAACTAATTTGCTTGGCTTTTATGAGAAGTAAGTAGAAATTTAGACTCTGGCATAGCAGTAGATGTAGTTTACTTGGATTTTGCAAAGGCTTTTGATAAGTCCCCCATAGGCAACTAATGTATATGCTAGCCGTTTGTCTGAGGAGGCACATTTGAACAGGATAGAAAAATGGTTAATGAACAGGATGCAGAAAGTAGTTTTAAATGGGGCTTCATCATTATGGACAAAGTGCTAAGTGGGGTGCCACCGGTTTCTGTGTTGGGGCCGCTTCTATTTAATCTATTTTAATGATTGGAAGAGGTGTTTGTCAGCAAGGTTTCTGTGTTTGCTGATGATGGTTTGTATGGAAAAATAACAGCTGCATTGCAATAACATGGGAGCAGTGGGGGCTGTGGGAGTTTCAGGGGAGTATATTTCTTATAGAACTTGGAAATATCATATTATATGACATCAGAGGGATGACTAAATAAATGATTGTGTAGTACTGTGAAATAATAGGTAAAAATATTAGGGAAATACAGCAGGTAGGTTATTTTTCTTTATTTGAAGTACACTCTTTAAATATCCTTTTATCATCAGGTTTATTGAACAATGTAGTACTTTGCTATTTGCTATTGTAAATAAAAGAATATTAGCATACTAGTCCTTAAGCACAATCCCTGCAGGTGTTTTTATATCAAGCACAATAGAAACCATTTTCCTATTGTAATATAGATTCGTGCACATTTAGAACAGCTTGACTCGGTTTCGTACCCCCAAGATCAACAGATCATTAAGGACGTTCGGGCAGGGTTGTAATGCTTTAAATGAGAAAATGCATATAAAGTACAAAGAAGGTCATGGGAGTTTATGGAGTTTAATCACAGTACATGACAGAGTTTCAAAGTAGAAGGAAAAATATATGAACATTTAAAACAGCATTTGTTCAATTGCAACCATGGTACCCCCTTTGCGGTACATGGCCTCAAGGTTTTATGGGTAAATAACCACTAATAGGTAGCACATTAAAGGGAACCTTCACCTTAAAATCAAGCTTGTATTGGGGAAATGCTGACACTATATATTTCTCTGCAGATAGGAAGAAATCTTTGGAGCAAAAATCCTAGAAGTAATCTCAGAATAGGTTGGAGTGCATAGATTGGAATAAACCAGCATAAGGATATAGTTAACTGTAAGGTATAAAGTTCACACCAAAACACCCTTTTCCTGGACTTTAGAACAGAAACAATGCAATGCATCACTTATTTCCCCAAAATACCATGTGTAAAGTCAGGCTATCTAGCTCCTCCCCATCCCTATGCCGACCCAGGAATAATTAGTGTGCTTTACCCATTAATAAGAGAGGAGCTCTACTGGCATTGTTTACCAAAACCAACTTAACATGGTTGACTGAGTTACATGACGAGTATATCAAACAATATAATATAATAACTCCCCATTGCAGCCCCCCGGTCCCTCCCACTCATGGACCCCATGGTCCCTCCTTTTGCAGCCCCCCCATGGCCCATTTTCTTACAGCCTCTTGTGGCCCTGCCCACTCATGGGTGCTGTGGCCCCGCCCACCGTGGGTGCCGTGGGTTACTCAGACACCAATCCCCCTACAGAAAACTCTGTGGAATCAGCCTTTTCAGGCTGATTGAGAACTGAGTGAGGGCTGTAGATTCCCTTACCTTCTCTGTCAGGACTTCACACAGCAGAGAGGAGGAGGGACTTCCTGTCTCCCTCACACACTGAGGGAGTCTGAGGCTGTGCTCGCCAGCGGCACTGTGCAGGAGAAGCCTCAGGAATGTCACAAGTCAGCCTCCACCCATTACTTTCTGGTCAGTCATTTCTGTATATCTTGGGCTGTGGAGCACGTAGAGAGGTGGTTGATGGCTCGTTTCAAAGGTAGGATACTGGCCTTTCATTTAACTTATTTAGTTTGGAGCCACAGTTCCCCTTTAAGTTCTTCCCAATCAAAAGATTTACCATGGTGGCAGCAATCGGCCAGAACCAATTGCTTAAAATTGGTTAAAAATGATCTATCATATTGGTTGTAAAGACAGCTGACAGCCAACCAAAAATGATTGGTCTGTGGGTTTAGAGACCGTTAATTTAAGATTGTTATTGTTATTATACGATTGTAAATTTACTGATAATGACTGTAAATTACCGATAACGCAATCGCAAATTTACAATCTCCATAGAATACCATTGCAGTAGTTTACTACCGTATGGTATTCTATGACCGAGCATTTGTTAATTAATGAAGTTTGGCGAAAATGTATGACCGTGGTAATACATTATTGATAATGCGCTATATCGCTAAATTTGGATACTTTATAAATATGCCCCATGATGTCCAAACAAGTAATGTATTATTTTCAAAATGAGCCCTGGTTCACTTTTCCAGGCAGTCAGAAGTTATAGTGCTAAAAAAGGTTATTGCTTGCTTTTTCCATTACCATTATCATGTACAAAGACTGGTTTGAGTAAAAGTAGACAGCATATTATCAGTTCCTTCCCCCTCACTGCTTGTCAATTTCAGCACTAAACTTTTGTCTGCCTGCACTTAGAAAAGTGAGCCAATGCTTGTTGTAAAGGTAAGAGAACATCTTTCAGGGTTGCCACATGTACAGTTTTTATCGGATCAGTACATAACCCCCCCAACTGGGAAATGAGGACGGTATTTATAAAACGGTGTTAATGTAAAATAACATCACCACAATAACAAAGTGATCATTATTTTACACACTGATCATTAAATTACACAATCATTATTTTACACGGTGATTGATTATTGTGCCTTGATTATTTTACCTATGTACTGCTGGTTTATTTTAAATATTGTATTATAAATAATGATTGTTTGTGTAAAATAACAATTGTGTAAAATAACGTACATCACCAGTTACAGCACTGAGTATGGCACCAGTTACAGCACCATGTACAGCACTAGTTACAGCACAAGTACAGCACCAGTTTACAGCACCAAGTACATTACCAGTTCAGCACAAATACAGCACCAATGACAGCACAAGTACAGAACCAGTTACATCACCAAGTACATCACCAGTGTACAGCACAAGTACAGCATCAATGACAGCACAAGTACAGCACCAGTTACGCACTAAGTACAACCCCATTTACAGCCCCAGCTACAGCACTAACAGGAGATTCAATAAAAGTTCTTATCGTTAAAAATGTTGCTACATTTGACCCAACCAATCAGATCCTATTTAACATTTGAAAGCAAAGCAGAAAAAGGTATCTATATGGGCAATGGTTAATAACACCCCTAAAAATTGTATTGTAAACCCACCTCCACCAACTCACTCCTTCACTTTAAGAGTTCGCATACTTCACCCGATTAAAGGAATCCCAAAAGGACAATTCCTCAGGGTACGCTGTAACTGTACGGAACCCAGTGATTATCTTGAAGCTGCCAATGACCTAGAAAATAGATTTCTAGAGAGTGGCTTCCCACAACCCCTGCTGAAATCATGCAGGAGGATACTTAAAGGTATTAGACAGGAAGATCTGCAAAAAACTAAGGAAGTGACTAGAAAACCCTTAGATACATCACCATATAACAACCAGTGGCAAGACATTATTACAAAGTGATGTATTGTTTTCACCCCTTATACCAGATCGATGGTCGACCACTAATGACGGCACGCAGAAACAGAAATATTTCGTTAAGCTCTGTAGAAGCCACTTCGAACGGACGGCGCAAAGCTTGGACAGGGGTTTTTCCATGCAAGGGACCTTCGCATGGGGAACTGTAAGTTCTGTCCTCATATTAAAAAGGGAAATACTTTTGCTAATGGCAGAGTACAACATCCCAGTTGAAATATAATGATAACTATCATTTATGGCATTCATTCGAATACATCTTAACTTAATGCGGCATGGCTGAATTTTGGCTTTATGATTGTATGGTCTTCATAAGCCGTGGTTTAAGGCAAAAAATATGATCAATTGTTTTAGAAATCACTTGAATGTCATCAACTAGCTGGAATATTAATCCATTCCTTGCTCTGGTACTAGTCTAGTTGCTAATGTTCCTATTGGTTTCTGGGTGCTAGGGAAGCCTGGAACAAAACTCTTATTATTTCTTTCCTATCCATTAAATGTTATTATTAAATGTAACTTTTGAACCTTTCCTAGTTTAATTTATTTGTGGTCACAGCTAAAAAAATCCTTTTCTTGCCCAATTAATGGATATTCACATCATGGGAAAACCTTAAAAGTTTGCAGGATGAGGACACAAAAACCATAGCCAAATTACTGCAGGGTATCCTAGTTGCTGCCTTGGGCCTGGCTAGGAAGAAGGCGGTGGGTAATGGCAGGCAACAGATAATTCCATATTAATCTCAATTTTGACTAAGCTTTAGTTTCTGTCACTTGTGCAGACTACAATCAATTAAGATCAGTCTACTGGGTACACACTGCTATTATTGTGTCCCAATGGACCCGATTGCCCTTTGTCCACATCTTTCTATCCCCTTCATAGTTTCATTTATCCACTCTTCCATTGGTCTGCTCCCCTTTTATCTTCCTGCTTTTCCTGTTCCGGGCCCATTATAGCTGGGGTTTTTCCTGCTCGTGTGTGTGTCAAGTGTTCTCTGGTTACTGATTCCTGCCTGTTCCTCATTTCTGATTGTTCCCACCTGCCCGGACTTCTGACCATGGCCTGACTACTTTTTATCCTAATCCCTTAGTACCTTGTCTCTGCTGATTGATTACTTGTGTACTAACCTTGGCTCCATCCTGGACAATTTTGGCTTTCTCCCTTCTGTACCATCTTATCTAGCTAGAAGTGCCCTGTCACCAGGAGACGGGAGCAAAAATCAGAATAGAGGATGGTAGGTTCTGAACACAGTGACATGCTAATTACACCTACATTCTAAATAGGTTAGTCCTAAATAAGGGCAAGTTAATTGGTTACAGTTTTTCTCAATTTACAGCGGGCACAAAATTATCTCTGGACTGTAAAGGCCCCATAGTAGGCGACCTTCTGGTTTTCTTGATGTTTAATCCCCCCCCCTCAAATTACTTAAATTTGCCAATTAACATCCCAATGTCGACTAGGGGACCTTTACAGTCCAGAGATAATTTTGTGCCCGCTGTAAATTGAGAAAACTGTAACCAATTAACTTGCCCTTATTTAGGACTAACCTATTTTAGAATGTAGGTGTAATTAGCGTGTCACTGTGTTCAGAACCTACCATCCTCTATTCTGATTTTTGCTCCTAATTGTCTCTCCCCTTTCTTCCATATGGTCCTAAAACTCCTTTGATGATCCAACTCAGCAGATCGTCAATGGCACCGACCGAATGCCCATACACAAAAAAATTGTCGCCCAAAATTTCTGTTTGTCGTGCAGTCTGTGGTCAGGCATTGCATGTGTCATACCATGTCTGTACAGAGCTTGAATAAAAGTGGCAAAGCCACAGCAGTTTCTAGTGTACTGTGTACAGTAAATATTGTGAAGAGGGGGGCCAGTTAAAAATAACAAGAATAGGACCTCAATGTAAAGTAATAACAAAAACCAGGACTGACTAAACATACAGAAGGATACACAGAATTTTTGTTGTCCAACAGATTAACCTTAAAGGGGTTATTTTATGATATGATGATAACTATATGGTTATAATATTACTGAGTTATTATATGACTAGGTTATTATATGGTTAATATATGACTAGTTTATTATATGGTTATTATATGACTAGGATATTATAAGGTTATTATATGGTTATTATTCGAGGATTGTTGAATGAACGAACAATCCTTCCTGGGTTAGCGAACGGTACATTCGAGGGTTAGTTCGGCTCAAACTATATGGTTATTATATTACTGAGTTATGACAGCCTGTTCCATGGTCCCGGACCATATAAACAACATGTCGTCTATATATCTAACATATAGACGAATAAGCGATTGGAACCGGGCGATGATATGTATCTTCTCAAATCGCTCCATAAATAGATTTGCAAACGATGGGGCCACATTGGACCCCATTGCAGTCCCTGAGATTTGCCTATAGAATTGGCCTTCCAAATGGAAATAGTTATGGGGCAATGCCAAATCTAGGAGTTCCATTAGGACTTCCACAGTGGGGTTCCTATGATCATGTTGCACTAATGATTCCCTACACGCTTCGATCCCCTCGTTTTGTGGGATCACTGTGTAGAGACTGCTGATTTTTTCACCTCACGTTCTAATCTTGTAAGGTTCGAGAAGACTTTGTCTATTCTTCTCAATCTCTTGGATCTCCTTTGACACCAGGCCATTAAAGACTTTTATGGCTGGAGGTGTGTTATGTAGGTCACCTTTACTTTTTTTCTTAAAGGGTATGGTTGTCTTTTTTGTGTTATTTTTTAAAAAGTCCAAGAATTTAAATTTCCTCTGAAATAAAAAGACGTCTACTTCAGTGTTAAAAGCATCAAACTTTGGGGTTGGAACAAATGAGAGGCCCTTGTTTAATAGGTTAATTTCACCCTCCGTAAGAGGATGGCTTCTCAAATTATAAATCACATTCTCCTTGGGCACCCCCAGGATCATGTCAGCTGTTGGCTCACTCTTCACTCAAGTCGATGAGTTCATACATAAGAGATAGTGGTCACCTTATGGAGCGATTGAGACTGGTGTCTATTGGAGAGGATGACATCTTTATGACATGCGATGTAGGCAGTCTCTACACAATGATCCCACAAAATGAGGGGATCGAAGCGTGTAGGGAATCATTGGTGCAACACGTTCATAGGAACCCCCCTGTGGAAGTCCTAATGGAACTCCTAGATTTGGCATTGTCCCATAACTATTTCCATTTTGAAGGCCAATTCTATAGGCAAATCTCAGGGACTGCAATGGGGTCCAATGTGGCCCCATCGTTTGCAAATCTATTTATGGAGCGATTTGAGAAGATACATATCATCGCCCGGTTCCAATCGCTTATTCGTCTATATGTTAGATATATAGACGACATGTTGTTTATATGGTCCGGGACCATGGAACAGGCTGTCAACTTTGTTGAGGAGATTAATGAGTTAGATATACCAATTAAACTAACAGCCACCATTAATTCCAATACAGTGGATTTTTTGGATCTTCGTATTTTTAAGGATAGGAACAGGATTGGATCCACGCTCTTCCGCAAACCAACGGATAAACACACATTGTTGCATAGGAACAGTTGTCACCCTGAAGCCTTGAAAAGGGGGAATGTTCGCCAAACGGCTAATGACAAGCCGAAAAGCCAAGATACAAAAAGGATGAATGTTAACTTTCTCACAAACTTCACCCCTAGAAGTAAATTGGTGAAACAAAGTATAGAGAAGCATTGCCACATAGTCTCCTCAGATGCTCATTTACCTTTTACTGATATGGGAGTTAAACAAGTCTTTAGAAAAGGAAGGAGCCTGCGCTCCATGTTAGTGACCACCGATACTTTCCCCATTCAGAAACAACCATTTCTGGTTGTTTCAGGTGTCCCAATTGTGTGACCTGCAGTAGTCTCCTAGTAGGGAATTCTTTCGCACACCCCACACAGGGAGATGAATAAAGATTAGGGGAAGCTTTTCCTGTACAAGTAAAGGGGTGATTTATTTTATTAGTTGCCCCTGTGGATTGTATTACATAGGTATGACCACCACTACTTTTTGAGAACAGATGGCGAACCATCCATCCGGGAATGCGATTGATGGCAAAAAGGAGACCAGCAGTAAATATGGGGATATGGCGGTGGCACGCCACTTCAAGACGGCTCACCATACATTAGCCAGCTTAAAATGCATGATTTTTGATGGACTGGGTCATGAGGACTACAAGTTAGACAGAGAAAAGAGTCTGCTGAAACGTGAAGCCCGCTGGATATATGAATTGAACACACTGACTCCTAAGGGTTTGAATGTACAGTGGGCCCTACAATGTTTAATTTAGCATTAACATTGTTCTATCTAGTGGTTAGAAATGTTTCACATTAGAATATGCAGTCACAGTGTTGATACAGGGTCACTGAGCGATGAGTCCAGATGAGCTATAATGTGTCTTTAGTGACAAACTATTTGGTTTAGGGGGAGATTTGATAAATTAACCTTACTTCAGTGTATGTTGGGTTCGTTATTTGTTCTGATTGTGCCATGCCTGGGTTTCTTTGTATTGTATCTTTGCAGGGTGGAGTTCAGAGGTTACGAGATCCGGTGGATATGGTGACATAAAGATGAGTGGGGAGCCTACTAGCCGATTGTTGCTTTATATGGAAGACTTCCCAAAATTGACTTGACAAATTTGATATCTTACTGAATGGTATCCGTTTATGATATTGGAAGATATGTTTAGTCCCATATATCTTTTGGATTAGTGGAGGTTCCGTCTTCCTGTTAGCTAGTATAGTATGAGTGGTGACACACCTCACCTTTGAAGTTCCCTTCAGAACATAGGTGTCCCACACACCCTCACTGATGTAATGAGGACACACCCCCGTGGAGGTAGCTGGGTGGGTGGTCATTAATACCAGTAATTCTCAATATAATATAGTATCCCTGTACCAACCAGAACTGCAGTATATGTATTAATACCAGTAATTCTCAATATTTTTTTAGTTTTAGAAACTTATCTAGGCATTTTAAAGCTATTCAGTGAACTTGCCATTACCACATCTGCTGGAAGACAGTTCCAAACTTTCACTGTTCTCACTGTAAACAAACCTTTAATAACCTGAAGATGAAAAACAGGGCTGTTGAGTCCATAATTCCTTCAGGGCTGTTGCAAGCGCAGCACAAGCAGAAATGCATTGGCAAGACGGCAAGAGTTTTTTCTGTGGTGTAGTGGGGTCTCGACTTAAAGCTATGTTAAGACGGTGCCTGCTTTTGGGAACAAACCAAAAATCTACTGGTTAGGAAGCGGACACACTACCTGATACTGGTTTCACACTGACAACATTGATTAATTTACTTCTGATTCCACAACCCTGACTATGTAGTGCTGCAAGCAACAAACTTCTAATCACCAGGGACCTCATTGTCTACCAAGTATTGTATATAGCAGACATCCTATAACACTAGTTGGAACCCCACTCTACACTAGGAAGACTTGTAGGAAAGTGGGGCTGGAACTTAAGGTGTGTACATATGAGGGGACTTTTTTCTCGACTGAGCGTTCGAAAATGACTAGTTGCCACAGCCGTCAGTTCACGTGACCGTTCGTGCGGTCCCATTGGGAACCGCACTGTCGTCCGTGATTTGACGGCAGTTACGATTGGACATACGGACGGCCAACCGATCGATACACGGCACAATCATTCGGTTGGCCAAAAATATTGTATGGTGTGTACCAAGCCTTTAAAGGGTATGTCCACCCTTCTAAATATTTTTTTTACATAACATTCCTCGTCCCCCCAGCCCCAACCGCTATATTTGTATTATCAGAAAATGCCCAAAACATTACTTACCTTCCTTCTTTCCTCCGCCACGCTGCCAGGCCCTCTGCTTGCGAGAAAATGCAAGCAGAAGGGCGGGACCGGCAGTCGCGTCCGTGATTGGCTGAGCGGCAGCCAATCACCGACACAGCTGCCGGGAGTTCAGTGCGGCGGAGGAAAGAGGGAACGTAAGTAATGTTTTGGGCATTTTCAAATATAGCGGGGGGGGGGGGGGGACAGTGGGAATGTGTACTGACACTACACTACGAAATATTGACTTCCTGTTTGCAGGACCCCTAATAGAAACCGTTATGGTCTTGCCCTTGACCCAGCGCCTGGGTTGATTAAGTTGCTTCTTTGACCCATCCAACAGCCAATCAGTAGAAATAACTGTTAGGAACATTCCAAGGATGTGGTGCATCCTGGGAAGAAGAAGGACCGTTAGAACCTGAAATGTCAGCTCATTAATGTCAACAGCAGGGAACAGCAAAGGGTATGAAATCAACTGATTTTTCAAAATGGAAGAGAATATTTAGAATAACTAAGAAGGCATTACACAAACTAACAATTTAACAAATATTGATAATTTCCACTGAATTGTCCCTTTAAGGTTCGTACACACGTGCGATCATGGGTGCTGACCCGCGACACATGATGTGTACGAACAGCCGTTTTGGGCAATAATCAGTCCGTGCATTGGGCATGTTTTCGGCCGAAACATGCATTTGTTCTGCGATCTTTGCCCGATCCGCTGGGCGGAGGTCCAAACGAGCGGCCGTTTCCGCCAACTATACCTAATTAAGCTGGTCACACAGGAAACCGTTCCTCCTGGGCCCTGCAGTCTGAAGAGGCAGATAAGGTGAAGAGAGTGGAAGTGAGGAACTTGTTTTTAAGTTGACCTCCAACATGTGCCAAGGTATCATACGACAGATTGGAATCCGATGGGATCACAACACAGTCTCTCAACACTGAATGCAGCTTTAGTGCTTAGCATTGCTTTCAGGTTAATTAATACACTAAATCCAAAACTAGACATGATAGAGATCACCGTGGCAACTGAGAATAATTTTCAAAGTGTACAAACTGCAGAAATGCATAATTGTTTTTTAAAGGGCAATAAAACCAACCCAAATAGAACCCGGACAAAAAAAACAATAAAATGAGCAAAGTAAATATGAATTGGCAAACTTATTACAACCACCAAAAGAAAATATCAAGCCTTACTGAACTAGTGGGGTACCAAACTACTGAATTTATGGATTACAAACAGAGAAGCGGAGAAGATCGGAACAATGATACTCCAAGGGCATAACCAACCAAGACAAGAAAGATGGAATCTCCCTCAAAGTACAACTCACCTTTAAAAATACATTTTTAAGAAAGAATGGCCTCTTTAAAATATGTTGATATATCCTACTTTGTCCTATGAATTCATTACTGTAGTGACCTGTACTGAGCCTGGGCATGCTCAGAAGAGGCAGCTAGCTGTGATGTCAACTGTAAAATCCATAACTGACAGTTGCCAACTGGAAAAACCAGGAAGCACAGACGGGTAACAGGATATTGTACAGGATTTCAGGTTAGACTCACATTTCAAACTATTACAGTTTAGGGTTTGGGGGGTGATTTACCTTTATATAAGTTTTCATTTGAGGGCTGGACTTGCCCTTTAAATATAGCTATAGCATGGCAGTATTTCAGAGGAAGTCCTGGAGTACAATTGGTGCAAGTCTTGTGCATCCTATAAGGTTTGGTATTAGTGAACTAAACCCACAATGGGTATATGGTTCCAGTTTCTCAGCATATTGAAAGTGCACACAAATACTGACCATTGTGTGTATCACAAACTGGTTATTTAAAAAACATTGAATTAGTGTATATAATAATTCTATAAATAAGTAGCAGTTCTTTGGGACAACCAAATAATAAATCCTTACAGTTCCATATGTTATAGCCATATTGCAGACAGAACTAAATGCTGCACCACCTGCACTTAAAATTATTTATTACCCTAGTTATTCCACTGGGTAAAGGGAAGCCAGAGGTCAAAATATTTTAGCATTTTTCCATCAGCATTATACCCTCTACTGCCACTAAGACCGCACTCAATTCAACCTTATGTTAAAATTAGTAGTTAAAAAGATGCTTCTCTTTATATTTTTTTTTTCATCTTAGAGGGGAACTTGGCTTAAGTTAAGAAACTTCTAGGTGTATTTCCTTTTTGTAAATGGCACTAGGTGGGTGTTAAGTAAATGTTTCCCCTGTATGAGCAGTGAAGCTAATGGTCTCCTTGCTAATGTCTGTAATAACAATTGTGGGAACAAGCTGCCAGAATAAAGCCAATCCTGTCAGTAATAACATAATAACAGAAATGTGGAAACAGCCTTTTCAGACAGAGGCAGAATCAGCTTTTTTACACTTCCGTCTGATTCTGCCTCTGCCTGAAAAGGCTGTTTCCACATAGCTTTCTGCGGGGTGGGGGGTATGGGTCTGAGGTGTGATTGTGGGAGGGGCCAAATAGGGTCATAAGGGGGATGAGCCATGGGGCTCCTTTGAGTGGAAAGAAGCCATGGAGCCCATGGGGGATCAGCAAAAGGGAAAGGCCAAAAGGAGCTGGACCACAGGTCCCAAGAGTGGGCAGGGCCATGGGGGTCAAGCAAGGGGGAGGGACCATGGGGATTGTAGGGGCTGTAGATTCACTAACCAGTTCTGGTATCTTCACTGTTTGGTCTAAAGAAGGAAGGGGAGGGACTCCACTTACATTGTAACCTGCGGCTGTGCTCACTGGCAGCCTCCTTCCCCCTAACTTTCTGATCAGACATTTCTACATAGCTTGGGCTGTACAGCACGTAGAGAGGTAGTTGATGGCTCATTTTAAACCTACAACAGGAAGACACACCCACCTCAAAGCATGTGGTGCGCTACTTGCCCCGATTTTTTACAAAGTTTGACAGGTGCCAAAAACCCTAGAAGTGCCCTTGGTCGTCCCTAGTCTGGGGGTACATTTACAAATGAATGCTCATCTTCTGAATGATTACATAGAATAATAAATGTTAAAATAGGTATGGGGATAAGAAAAAGCTGATGAAAGTGAAAATGTTTATTGCTTTCTGCTTTGCACCCCTATCTGATGGAGAACCGAATACTTATTGGATGGCAGATTTGCTAACTCTGTGGATATAAGCCCAGTGACGCTGAAATGCGCATGTAAATGAATGTTTTTGGCAGTTCGGGTCCTGGAGGGAGAGGACATCTGGCGAACGGAAGAGTGCCATGTGACACAGGAAAAGCAGTACTGTGGACTTATGTGGGTGTATTGAGAGACAAGAATATGACTATTAAAGGAACTGTAAGTATTTGCAGTCTTTGCCCTCCGTTTGTATTATTCACAGGGAGGTAAGAACGCTTATTCTCACCTCCCTGTGAGTAATATTTTGCTCAGGGGACCTGGAACTTACCTTCGCTCCGCTCCACTCGCAGCCGCTTCTTCACTGCACAGCTGTTCTCTCCCGATCGCGCGCCCTATCTTTTGTACTGGCGCGCATGCGCCTAAGATAGGGGGCGTGGTCGGGACAGAGTGGCTGTCAGTGAAGGAGCGGCTGCAAGTGGAGCGGAGTGAAGGTAAGTTCCCGGTCCCCTGAGCAAAATATTATTCACAGGGAGGTGAGAATAAGCGTTCTCACCTCCCTGTGAATAATACAAACGGAGGGCAAAGACTGCAAATATTTGATTATATGGTTTTAATTCCTTTAATGTTGTTTTTTATTGGACAATCATCTGCAGGCCACATTATTTTTCAGTATACATACACTTTAAGGTGCTGAGCTAGCTGTGCTTGCTTGGTAAATTCCTTCCCTTTTTTTCATAAGTAACATGGAGCTGTGAAGTTAGGCTTGGATCTGATGTTGTCTTTTAAAGGACAATTATACTCCCATTTCCCCGATCCATTCCTGCAAAGTACCCAGGATGAGGACCTTAAATGCTAAGTCCTCACCTCTGGGTACTTTACAAAAGTCCTCGTTGCTCAGGTTGGATCCTCCCCACTGGCACAGTGGCACTGTCAGTGACAGTCCGGGTGACTAGCGAAATGTCTTCAGGAACTAAACTTTAAGTCCAGTTGGTCGAACTGAATACAACAGAGCTAGCAAAGTTCCTCTATTCATTTAAATAATACTAGAATGGAAGAAAGGCCAGAAAACGGATTGGGAAAAATCTGCGCTCAGGCAAAAGATGACATTTTAGAAATCGCTTATATTTTATGGCTGATAACATTAATATATTGGTCAATGCACAATGTCTCCACTTCCTAAAAAAACCTTGGGGAATAGGCTGCAAAATGGCACATTAGATAGAATATTGAGAAATGGAAAGATGCTAGTCTACTATATAAAGTAGAAATCCTGTATGTTTGTGCTCACCTCACAGCCACTCCCCCAAATACACCCACATTACGGTGACGCCTGCCTACAGCAACTCAGAGAGCTGCAGACACATAACAACAGCGTCACAACCGGCTTCTACAACAGAGGGAACGAGACACTACCTTAGGGTCTGTGAGACATTCCAATTTGCTCCTGGAAGGTTTCAAATGTTAACCCTGGAAAGAAGTCCATAGCCTTAAAGCAAAGGACACATGGCAGCGGGGAACGTAGTTAAGAATAGGTATTCATAGGAAGAAGTTGAAAAAGGCAGAGCTAGGCATAAGAAGGGGAGAGGGAAAAAAGCAAGTTGTTGACAGGCAGATTTGAAAAAGGCAAAGTCAGGGATTGGAGGGAGAAAGAGCAGCCAGGATTGGAGGGAGAGATAGAAACAATGTTGCAAGAAGATATTAAAAGTGTGGGAGAAGGGAAGATAGGCATAGGAGAAGAGAGGCAAGTGAAGAGACAACAGGTTCCCGTCCGCCGCCCCCTGTAGGTTTATGTTTACTTCTTATTTAAGGTCCTGAGACGATGGCACAGCAAGGAGCGGTGGGTCACTGGAAGCTGGCTGGTGTAAAGGGTGATGGAGTTAACCCACGGTGTGGCAGTGTCAACAATGGGCCGACGGAACAGCAAGGACAACAGGTGCTTATCGAGTCGGTGCTTTTACGACTGATGAGCAGAAGTTCCACGGTAGCTTCCAGTGATCCATCAGCAGGAAAGTTTGGTTAGGAACACATTTGTTAAAAGGTTGTATATGTATATCTGTTGTATTTGTTAATATAACGTTTAAATGGTAAAAGGTGGTTTTTCTGAAACACATGTATGTAACAAATAAAGCTGTGACCCCTTTTGCTCCAAGTTAAGTCTCCTGTGTCATAAAAGGAAGGGAAGAGGGTAGGGAACAGAAAGGGGTACAATAGAAAGTACACAGGTAAGTGGGCGCTAAAGCAACAAAGGGTTTGGGGTTGGTCAAGCTCATCCGTCCTACCTCGGCCAAGACTATGTTGCTATTGGTGATATGAACCACATTTGTGATTTTTGTCCTGCTAAGAAATGTAATTGCACAGCACTTGTGGAATGTGCTGTAGCAATAGAAAACAACCCAAGACATCATTGCCATGCCATGAAACAGATTTCTAAAATGTGACACCCCCCCCCACCCCCAAAACAAAAACAAACAAAATCTGTTTGGACCAGCCCTACCATATCCTGTTACTTGTACCCCTTAATTGGAAAAAGCACAGATCATACAGTACACAAACTCCAGCACATAGCATATATATATTTATTTCCGGCCACCGTATTCTATACCATTTCACATACTGTATCTACCATGTTACAAATAACATGTCGTACCCATAAAAGCACAATACTCAACATAGTTGCTAGAGTCTGGCACAAAAGGGACACAGTTAATTAATTCTTGCAGTTTACAGTTATGGCAGCATTGACATGTTATGTTTTTCAGGATTGATCAGTTTAACATTTACAGAAGTAACATTTGGCTATTGTAAACAGTTGCCTGCGATGTTTTGACATCTATAAAATTAAATCATGTCCATGTAAATTTTTGTCCAGTGAGTGATAAACAAGCAGATGACTGCAAAAATATTCTTGCAAGTTGCGTAATAATTACAGTAAACAGATTGTGTAAATAAAGATGGCACACGTGCTAATTATGCAGAGTTCAGCACAATTGTTTGTTCACACGCATTCCATAGTAACATGAGTCAGCATAGAACCTATCACTATGAATAGAGCTTGCACAAAATAACTGGCCTGCACTCTGTTGCTGCTAATGGGTTCTAGTGAAATAGTGGTACATAACATGACAAATCAATATTACTGGAAATAAATTAAACTAGAAAAGGAAAGTTTAAGAATAAACTTTGAATTTGGCTTGAAAGACCGCATTTTGGAAGGGAATGTGTGTGTTTGTGCTCCAGATTTTAAAACTCAATAATGCCAATGATGAGGACATTATTGTTTTTTACTTACCCTTTAAACATAGCTGTCACATGAATTAAAGGCAGGTCAGTTGGTGTGTGTGCTCATGTCAGGTTGGGGGATAAAAGACTAATTTTTTTGATGATTGGTTAAAATGTTTTTTTTTACTATACTTACCCTTTAAATAGGATTGCCACATGAATGAATGGGTACCTCAGTTGGTGTATGTACCTTTGTCAGGTTGGAAGTTAAAAAAACAAATTTTTTTGATTATTGATCAAAATTTGTTTTTGACTATAGTTACCCTTTAAGTATGTCTGCCACAGTAATGGATAAGTAGATCAGTATGTGTGTGTACCTGGGTTTGGTTGAGGGGGTATGTCTTTTTTTGTGTTTACATCCATAAAACTATCTTTTATTGAGGAAAAATCTGAATTAGTTTTTTTGACTTTATTTACCCTTTAAGTATGGCTGCCAAAGGAATAATGGGTAGGTCAGTAGGTGTGTGTACCCCTGTGAGGTGGGGGGTATATGATTTTGCATGTATGACCCTATACCGTAACTAACTTTTATTGATGATTGAGCAAAATTAGTTTTTTGACTATAGTTACCCTTTAAGTATAGCTTCCATGGGAATGGAAAGGTAGGTCAGTAGGTGGGTGTACCTGTGTGTGGGGGGTTGGGGGTATCACAGTTTGTATTTTTGACCATGAAACAAGCTGTTTTGAAATATCCATATTTGAGAATTGTTACCATTATTGTCTATGGGAAAAAATGTCCCGTAATTCACCAATAACGCCGTAACGCTTCTGTGGATTCCTTAGCTAGAAGATGGCACACTTCTCCTATATGCCCTGCACGTCTGTACCGAATTTCATATCTCTAGCTCAAAAACTGTGGGAGGAGATACGGTCCAAAAAAGCAGAAGAAGAAAACGGAAGAAGAAAAAATAGGAAGAACAGGAATTTGGCTTTTTCAAGCCAAATTAATAAACCGCTGTTTATTAAGGGACTGGGTCTTGTAAGTATTTTCAGAGACATACCGTATATACTCGAGTATAGGCCGAGGTTTTCAGGCTTTAAATAAAGCCTGAAAACCAAACCTCTGCTTATACTCGAGTCATTCACCTCAGATGGAAACCCGGCTGCCACTCACTCTGCATCTCCGCTTGAAGTCACTACCCGGCTCCGAGTGGTGACGTTAGGTGGGAGATGCGGAGCAAGCGGCACCTGGATTTTTCTCTGAGGTGAGCACCTGGACTTCACAGTGAGATCATGAAATACCTGAAGAGCGATCCTGATGACTGCCCAGGTAAGGTAACACTGTACTTGGGGGGCACTAGGGGACGGGGGAGACAACAGTAACCCCATATAGTAACCCCCAATTCCTTGCTACTGTAAATGTTTGAAAACTACAACCAAAGCATGCTGGGTAACTGTATGGGATTACTCCATTTAAAGGGCAACTAATGCCTCAAAACTATACGAAACCAGGAGGATGGTATCTATTGTTAAACATATTGCCTTCTGATTCTGTAATGTTTTGAGGCTTTTGTTGCCATTTAAATGGACAGCAGAATTCCCATACAATAATGGCCATACTGGATTTGGCTATTACTGTATGGGACTACTGTATTGGAATTCTGCTGTCCATTTAAAGGGCAACTAAAGCCTCAGAACAATACAGAATCAGAAGGCAGTAGTGTTTCCTAATTTTTCAGGCAAAAATAGGTGCCTCGGATTATACTCAGGTAGGCTTATACTCAAGTATATACCGTATTTGTGGAAGGTAAGTAAAGTACAAATGGGCTTTTGAGGTGAGGGTGGGGGAGCTGCAATTATTTATCAAATTTTATTTTATGGGCTAGACATGACCTTTAATTACTGCATTGCAAGCGTTACAAACCAGACATGTATATGCTTTTCCATTCACTCCTGGTCCTATTTGGAAGTAATGTGATGTCTGATGGACATAACCAGTCTTAAACATTATTAACGCTCTTGTAACAAATTCTCAGTGGTTCCTAAAACACATGTCCATAGTCGGTGTTGGTCTGTAATATCGGCCCGTGTTCTGTTCAATATGCTTACTGCGCTTAGTATATTGGGATAAAATGTAAGTCTCCATCCATCTGTACATTTCTGAATTTTTAGAATTTTTTAGGCTAAACCACATTTTTACCTAACTTCTAGCCTTTTATCTTACTTTTAGCCTACATATAGCTATGTGATTACAGACAAATACAGCATTATAAAGACATAAAAATCTTACATTTACGTTAACAGCCCCAAGCACCTTCTTACTGCTCTTTCCCCCTTAGCACAGAGAGCTACAATGTACCTCTACTGTCTAAAAACAAATCCACATCCGGGCTATTTGCATTCTCAATATCCACAGCTCCTACAGTCATAAAGCCTTTTCCACTTACAATATTGGAGAGAAGAGATTTACGGCAAAACACACTCTTTATTGCAATCCTTTCTCAAGCAGCGATACACATAATTGTAAGATAGGGCTAAATACGTGACGGGAATCTACCCCCACCCTATGTATACCCTCATTGCCCAAACTTAGACCAGTGTAGAATGAATTGTGAACCAGACCCAGTCTGGTTTTGTATGGGTGATATTCAGAATAATCTATTCCCCCAATGTGTCAATTTTAGGCCTAAAATCGAAACGACAAACATGTAACGTGCAAAATCTGTATATATACAAACATAAAAAAAATTAGCTTTTATACAATTTAGAAAGTGTTTAAAAAATGATCCACATGCCTATTATATGGCTGAGAGGCAGCCATTCACAGACGCGGCTGACGGCTATGAAGACAGAAGCAAGCACCTGTAAGTATGTGTCTGGTGCTTTTTTTAGAATTCTAACTTGGCGGCGATTGGGGTGGGCTACAATATATAAAAAGGTTTTTAAGCAAGTTTGAAGGGCAGCCTTGAAGGGATCCAGAGGGTGGGAGGGCTGGGTGGGAGGGCTCCCCTGCACATGTCACAGTCCCTCCTGGGGAGAGAAGACAGCTTTTACTCTTCAGTTTCCTGGACTTTGCACAGACACTGCAGGAGAACCATAAAGGGCAGAGCTGTAAGGTAAGGATTTTTTTAAACTACACAGTAGGGCCAAGAAGTGGGTTAAATTTTAGTTTTGGGTTGGACATGCATAGATATCCTTTAATGTTTGTATATATAAAAATGTTGCATGTTGTATGTTTGTCATTTCCATTTTAGACCTAAAAATGGCACAGTCCTCTCCTGCAAGTTTTACTGAAGAACAGGAGGTAAGACATAGCTCATTTACCTCCCGTTCTTCAGGTAGGCTGAATCCACACTGTAACGTGCTCGCGCGCTTGCGATTGGCTAGTGATTCGCAATCGGAGAGCATGCGGTTGAGCAAAAAATGCGGATCGCATGTGCTCAAATTTAAGGATTGCACACGCAGCGCTCCCTAGCGCACTAGTGTGGCCACATCAACTGGGCCACATTAGGGTGCGCTTTTAAAAGCGCGATCAGATTGCGCTTAAAAGCGCTTCAGTGTGGTTTAGCCCTTAAATAGATAAAAAAAGGTAAAAAACAAAACAAAAGCCCAGTGGACATACCCTTTAAGGCCAGAATACAGGTAAAACAAAGGGAAATATCTGAAAGTTGTAAGTGATACAAATACATCAGTGTCTAGTTACAACAAAATAAAACATCGGGGGAGATTCAATATGCCCCTTTTCCGTCTAAAACCCACGTTAACCCTAAAAAAATTTAGGTTAACGTGGGTTTTGGACGGATTTTCGAGCACAGCGCCATCTCCGAATGTTTTTGGAAATAGCGCTGTGCTAACGATCCAAAATCTGTAGTGTTAAGTTTTGTGCTACTTTGTAACGTGAAACTTAACGCTGCAGCTTATGGAGCGTTAAAGTGCAGCTCCTTACCTTTGCCCGATCCCGCGATGCAATAACTGACGTAATCTCGTTTACGTCAGTTATTGTATCGCGGGATCGGGCTAAGGTAAGTTAACGCCTCTGCGTTATTGAATCTCCCCGAAAGTTACACATTTTAAATGGTATGTGTCTGACAAAGAAACTTACAGAGAGACAATAACATAAAACAAAAAGAATGTTAAAAAGTAAATTTGTATGAATGAAAAGACGAAATAGTAAATATCCTGTGGGACTGAAAGATACAGTACATGGTCTATAAAACATTTTTATGACACATATAATATTTTCAGCCATATTTTAGTCATACCGATTTTACGTCACCAGGATTGTACAATATCGGATTATATGGTCAGGATTGTTGCGTGTATGGGCCCCTTAAACAAGGTACACATGGTCCGATTTTTTCTTGTCACATCTGTGTATGGCCTTTTTTTCAATTAGAATAAGAACATTGAGCCATATAATTATGTTTCACCATGGAGAGAGACAACAATACAGACAGCTATTTCTTAATTAATGGCAGACTGCTGACAGAAATGCACAAGGGTACATGGTGGTTTCGCATTAGTGGGCTAAATTACATAATTAGTAGGGTATACAAATCTTACAGCATTTGCCATTTATCAGCCATACCCCACCATTAGATACAGTTGCTATGGGAACAGTTGTATGACAAAAAGCATTTGAATGAGTGAAAGAATGCAACATTACAAAATATGAAACATAGCGTGCATGTGTGTATGGCCAGCTTCCATCTTTATAAAGATTCTGAGTGCTGTTGGCAATACTCACATACAGTACTGCCAATATACAGAGAATGGCTCTGTACACTGAAATATGAGTGCCGGAAAGCTATGAAACATCTAAAAACGTATCCCTCCCCCCTTCCTTTCACTTCTGGGCTATGTTTACTTTATGAGATAATGCATGTAAAAAAAGAAATGTGTGAGATCTTTATATCCAGCACTGAACAGACACCACCCCAGCTTTCAGAATTCTTCAGTTCTTATACCAGGAACATCAATTACCTGCTGCTCTCCTGGTAAACCAGAGCTTTGTTCTGATTACCATTATCCTCCAGCAAGACAAAGCAACATTTACAATGTAATAATCTGATGATAAATCGTATTGTGACTGAAACCATTATTGCAATGCGTTTTTATGCTTCTGCGTTTGTGTGTTTTTTTGTGTCCTTTTGTGCGCTTTTATGCAACGTGCCTTGTCCGGTTAAATGGCAAAAAAAATGCATAAAATTGCACGTTTTTATGCAGTCCCAATCTGAAATATGGGGTTTACCCAGAGCTGCACCCGCAATATAAAATCAATAAATCCCTATAGCCGAGTGTTTGTGTTGTACAGGTATAAAATTATAAAAGTAGATTGATAAATAGTAGAGCTATATAAAGCATGCTGTGCACAGAGAATTTGAGCACTGTGAGCTTGTATTGCACCCATTGAAAGATAGGCCAGACTACACTGTTTTAATGTGTGATCCGATCACGTGTTAAAAACCACACACGTGTTAGTCGATTGGTCTGGCCACACTAGGTGTGCTCTCCTACGTTGCACAGCATTGAGCTGCGATTCGCTAATCTGAGCGCACGTGATTTGCATTTTTCACGCAATCACCGTGCACCATGAATGCATGTGCTTTATATCCACTCTTTAAATCCAGGTATGCTACTACACGCTGTAGTGTAGCCTCAGCCAAAGAAATTAAATTCCTTTCATTCAGAGCTGAATAAAAATGATTTCTTCACTGCTTACTGAACAGAAGTAAATGTAAGGATACCATGATTTCCTGCATCCATTTCATAACAGATGGTTAACAGGCATATCCACCCCTTTAAAGGGCATGTCCACCCCCAGAATAAAAATCTATACTAACCTTCCCCACCGTTAGATCATTAAAAATACTCACCTCCCCACGCTTCTCCTCCCAGTCCTCACATCCTCTGTAAGCTCATAGAGCTTTTACAGAGAAGATGCACAGTAGTAGGCATGCCGGAATGAAGTCATTGGTTGTGACATTACCATAGTGACTGCTTGAATCTGGAAGAAAGCCAGCGTCATTAGGGTCCGAAAGGTAAGGGTTATGGGCTTCAGTGAATGTGGGGAGGTAACTATAATAATCCAAGGGTTTGTGAGGTGGTGAAGGTAAGTATAGATTTTTGTTCAGGGGTAGACGTGCCCTTTAATAAACTTTTAACCTATAACCAATATACAATAATTACCTGAAGTGTATGACTGGCTAGGGTGGACATTTCTGTTGGGGCCATGCAATGTGCATCCAGCTACATATATGTGTCAGAAGTAATTGGGTTGCCCATTTGGAATCTGAGGTGCAGAATCTAAAGGGGAAACTTGCAGCATTGCAGGGCTTGGCAAACCTGGGGGGAACACAGGTACTGGCAGGGGCCAGTAAACTGGAGGGTGTAAATGGGGCAAATCTGGGGGGAGGAAGGTAGATTTGTAATGGTCTCCAGTGGAAGTGGGGGATGAAAAAGTAGGGTCCTTACCAATGGATTTGCCATTTGGGTAAAGAAGCTGAGGAGGACAGCTTAGAATTGCCATGTATGGAGCTTGCTAATCCCTTAAGCACCCAGGATACCATCTCTTATACATGGGAGGGAGAACTTCGGGGCAAAGGCAAAGTTAGATGAGAAGGGGAGGTCCCTAAAGGGACATTAAACGGTTAATTTAATCGCTTTATCCCACCTTCCAATGAATAACAGAGTTAAACTTTCCTGCCGGCATTTCAATTGCTGCTCCTCTCCAGCTGATGAGCAGGCTGTCCCGATTGTAATCCTATCTTTATTATAGACTCGTTTGCGTAATAGGCCTAAATTTGCTGTACGAGTTGGGAACTGCCAACCCCAACTGGTGAATTTCTGTTGGAAAAAGATTTGGGGGTTCTAGTTAATAAAAGAAAAATATTATTCTCCCTCTTTAAAAAGCAATGGTAATGTCAGGACTCCGCACTTACCTTGTCCTCGTTCCCGCAGTGGACGCACCGCTTCTTATCTCCTCCATCCCTGCAAGCAGTAGGGTTGGACGGGGGAGCTCTAATAAGTTTAAACTTTAGTATTCAGCCAATCCTGCATCAGATCATTCAGCCCCTTTTTCCCCATTGGTTCCTTTGCCTATTTAAGCCAGTTTTCAGTTGTGCATCATTGCCTTTTATAGTTTTGGTATCAGCCAAGCTAGTGGTCCCTGCTATTTGTCTATTTGTATAGTAGTCATAGTTGGGTTCTAGTTGCCTAGTCCTAATTCCTGTTTTCTTGTTTTCCAGTTCCTGTTAAGCTCCATTTGTGTTCCGGTTTTCTAGAGTACACCCGGCCTCAGCGTCTATACCTTGCGCTCTAAGACCGTGGGGTAACCGTGTACAGCGAGGCTCCTGGCGAATGGGGGCTTGTCTATAGGTGAAGACAGCGGCTATAGATTGGGGTATAGGCACTGAAGGTATACTCGGGGACTCCGGGCATCACAGGTAAGGCCTCATTTGGAATATGTGGTGCAGTTTTGGAATCCCATATACAAAAGAGTTCAGAGAAGGGCAACTAAAAAAATTTAAAGGGTATGTCCATCAAAAAATTAACTTTTTTCTAACTGTTTTACTGAAGGACAGGAGGTAAATGCACTATTTCTTACCTCCCGTTCTTCAGTGAATCTTGCAGGAGAGCAGGAGAACTTACCAGGATCGTTCCAGCACTGACAGAGCCGCAGCCGAAATCCCTGATGTTTGTCTTATATAACTAACTAACTGAAAAGTATTTTCTAATTAACTATTAAACAAGCACTTTCTAAACATCTATCACGTAATTTACAGTAGGCTCCCCTTCTCAACTTCCTCAGGTACTTCCTGATTTCCCCAGCAATAAGTCTTAACTGAGCATGCTTCTCCCCCGGGGGAAAAGGGCCGGCAGAGGTAAGGTGATGTCACTCAACCTACTGGAAGCCGGAAGTTTCAACATTCACCCCAATGTAATTTCTCACAGGCTCCAGCCAGAGATGTGATTGTTGGCTCAGTGTAAAGGAAATACTGCAGGCTTTCATTTAACCCTAACTTGTTTTGAGACCACAGTTGCCCTTTAAGTTGGTCACAGGTGTTCTCTATATTCAGGGCTAGCTATGACATCTAGAGATCACAGCATGAATACTGGTTACATTTTGTAGAACCACCATACCTTAGTGGTATCCTTTATAATTGAAAGCACTCACAGGACTTTGTTTATTAAAAGTCAATACATTTATTCAATCAGTGCATAGTTGACGCGTTTCAGCTCCCACATGAGCTGTCCTCAGAACACACAGCACCACGTGTCACTCTACCTTAAATACCCTCGGCCCCCATCACCCAGTAACCCGGGCTGTTACTATAGTGTTACCTGATGAGTCCGTTGGTAAGGACGCTATATCTTTTGGATTAGTGGAGGTTCCGTCTTCCTGTTAGCTAGTATAGTATGAGTGGTGACACACCTCCCTTTGAAGTTCCCTTCAGAACATAGGTGTCCCACACACCCTCAATGATGTAATGAGGACACACCCCCGTGGAGGTAGCTGGGTGGGTGGTCCGGGTATGATTCGGACGCTGATCAATGAGGTAGATTGTAGGAGACAGATCCGCCCGTGACCATGTATCCATGAGTACACCCTGCAAGGTTAGTAGAGTTTTTTTATTGAGGATTTCTTTATATATATGTTTGTTTTGTATTATGCTGTTATAGGACGGAGGGTTACTGGGTGATAGGGACCGAGGGTATTTAAGATAAAGTGACATGTGGTGCTGTGTGTTCTGAGGACGGCTCATGTGGGAGCTGAAACGTGTCAACTACGCACTATGATTGAATAAATTTATTGACTTTTGATAAACGAAGTCCTGTGAGTGCCTTCTATTATAAAGGAGATATATATATATGGATGTTTGAAGTTGCACCCAGGCAGATATTCCAAGGAAACTGGAGTGCTTTCTATTTACCTCCCTGTGAATAATAGGATGCCCGGGGGACCTGGAACTTACCTTACCACCGCAAGCCACTCCTTCACTGACAGCCGCTCTGTCCCGACCACGCGCCCTATCTTAGGCGCATGCGCGCCAATACAAAAGATAGGACACGCGATCGGGACAGAACAGCTGTTCTGTGCAGTAGCGGCTTGCGAGTGGAGCACGGTACGGTAAGTTCCAGGTCCCCCTGTGAATAATATAAACGGATGGCAAATAGTAATATTTATGGATTTAGTGTTCCTTGAATGTGCTAATAAGGGAGTACCTTATTCAATATGAATATTCAACATCTTATAACAAATTGCCATCATAAATATAACAATAAACCGATTACTGTAAATGTAAAGCAGTTTTTTTTTCTACGTCACTTCACTCTTCTGTAAAAAACTCAGTTGGAAGGTACCATTATGGGTAGCTGACTTGACTTGCATCTATATCAACTTGCTTTACTGTAAGGTCTCTGGGTAATAAACGTGGCTGTCTCATTGTATCATAGGTAAGTATAGTTGGTTTTCGTTTTTGTCGAACAGATCTTATTGGCTGAGGTTTAGGGATCTTCTCTTCTGAAGACATACCTAAGAACTCTTCTCTAATTGAGGAGAATTTTGCTCTACGGGTATAGTTTCTGGAGTCTCCAAAGTTTGAAATATTTGAACCAGCAAATCCAGAACAGCTTCAGGATTTAGTTCCGAGTTTTGTGCTGTAAGGGAGTCATTCTTATTTTGTGGACATGTGCAATGCCACTGATATGCCTCCTCATCTGAACTATCAGTTTCAGTCTCATGGGTTGGTTTTGGTTTTGCTCTTCTCTTTTTTGATGGTTTTTCATGCAGTTCAGTGTCCAGTTGTTGAACTGGGATATAATCACATGGTTATAAGAGATTACCGTGTATAATCCTTGACCTACCACATCCTGACTCAGGTTTTACCTCATACACTGGACTGTCCTTATATTTCAGTTTGTTAAAGGGACAGTTCAATGGAAATTATCAATATTTGTTAAATTGTTAGTTTGTGTAATGCCTTCTTAGTTATTCTACATATTCTCTCCCACTTTGGAAAATCAGTTGATTTCATTCCCTTTGCTGTTCCCTGCTGTTGACATTAGTGAGCTGACATTTCAGTTCTAACAGTCCTTCTTCCCAGGATGCACCATTTCCCTGGAATGTTCCTTGCAATAATATTAACTCATTAGCTGTTGGATGAATCAAACATGCTCAGATCTCTACTGAGCAACTGAATCAACCCAGGCCCTGGGTCAAGGGCAAGACCATAACAGTCTCTACTAGGGGTCCTGCAAACGGGAAGTCAGTATTTCGGTTGCATTTATTTATACACAGACAAAATGCTGAATTGGCAGATTAAGGTCATTGGGATAAAAAAATACTGCTCTTTTTTCTGAAAAGCATATGTATTTGCACTGAACTTCCCCTTCAACAATGTAAATTTTGTTTTCCCAGTAATATCGTAGTTTTCCGGGTCCACCTTTTTCATTTAAGTTCCTTACAAGAACACGACTTCCTGGAACAAGTTCTGTGCCATAGCATTTCCTATCATAATATTCTTTGCCTCTGTTTGCTTTTTTTTTTTGCTATGGTTGAAGCTATTTTGTAAGCTTCTGCCATTCTTGCTTTCCATATGGATACATAGTCTGAGTATGTTCTGTACGTGTTAGATACTGGGGTTCGACATTATGTCAATCGGTAATCTAGGAGGGCGTCCATACAATAGGAAGAAAGGTGAGTAGCCTGTCGCTTCACACTTGGTACAGTTATAAGCGTGTACAACTTCTTCCAATCATTTTTTTCTTGTTCACAACATTGACAGTAGTGTGCGGTTGAAGTGTTCAACTTGTCCATTGCCTTCTGGATGTTAGTGTGTGAGTTTTGAATTCTGCAGTATTTTCCCAATCTATTAAAAAGCTGGTTTTCTAATTCTCTGCCCATATCGTGAGGTATCTGGGAAAACCAAATCTGAGTGCAAAATCATTGAAAATTTTGTCTGCAGCAGTTTTTCCTGACTTATTAGTAGTGGCATAGGCCTGGGCAAATCTTGTAAAATGATCCATTACAACTAGAATATATTCATAGCCGCCTTTGCACCTTTCAAGATGTAAAAAGTCAAAAGATACAAGCTCAAACAGATAAATGTTAACAATGCTATTTAACGGCGCTCATGTTGGTTTATTGGGACGTTTCTTCATTAGACAGTTGCATTTTCTGGTAACATAATGCTCAATATCTTTTTGCATGTGTGGCCAAAAGAAGCGTTCCCGAACCAAATTCACAGTGCGTTCAACACCTAAATGTCCCATTTCCTCATGGAGTTCTCCGGTAGATCTCAGGCAACACTAACTGGGAATGGCCTGCGCTCTTTCGATACAAAATACCATCAGAAGAAAGGTATAACTTTGGCCATTCTCTAAACAAGTTTGTCACATTCCCTGGCTCTGTTTGTCTCTCTTTCTTTCCAGGGTATAGACTCTGCCTTTTACAGTGTAGAAATCTTCCAATTGTTGCGTCTTCCTCCTGTGCTTTTCTGATTGTCTTTTTTTGGAAGTTGGCTGATTGTTTCTGTCAAAATCTGGTCTGCTTCAGATGTTGTAGTTTCTACCGTCAGGTACCATGGTATGCGATCTCCCTGTTGTATTTGTACTGATTTCACAGCACAACTGATCGTTTCCAAGTTTACTTCTCTAGAGCGCTGATCCATATTTACCTCTGGGTCTAGTGGCATCCGGGATAGCCCATCTGCATCTGCATTAGATTTGCCTGGTCGATACTTTATACGAAAATTGAAGTCTGCAAGTTCTAATATCCATCTATGACCAGTGGCGTTCAGTTTTGCTGTTGTTAAAAGGTAATAGGTTAAGGGATTATTGTCTGTGTGGTCGAAAATGATGGGCAGTAAAACAGATAATCTCTAAAACGTTCACAGATTTGGTATAGAACAGCACCTAATCCCTCTTGGGAAGCATCGCAGTGTAGTATGAATGGGCTATTTAAGTCGGGGTAACCCATCACTGGAGGCTGGACTAATAAATCAACTAAATGTTCTAGTACCTTCTGATGATACTCTGTCCAACTAATGAATTGTGAAGAAGTATTGGATGTCATTTGCCATCTGGTACCTTTCTTTAGCTTCTGATTGTTGTTCGGAAGAGATGACTCAGTGGATAACAAGTTATACAATGGAGAAGCTATTCAAGCAAAATTTTGTATATATGTTCAATAATAAGATAGGAATCCGAGCATCTTCCTTAGTTCTCCAACAGTGGATGGCTTTCTGACTTTCAAGGCTATTACTGGAGCAATATCTGCTGGATCCATGGTATAGCCATTTTCAGAAACAATCTTACCTAGAAATTGGACATGTTTCTTGAACAGCTCACATTTCTTGGGTGTTAACTTCACTCCTGTAGTACAATTTTTACTTGTGCTACATGCTCACTGAAAGTTGTATTGTGGACCAAGTTGTCATCCAGATATGGTTGGCAAATATCTCTTAGGCCTTCCAGACATTTTTCCATACTCCTCTGAAATTCTGCAGGGGCAGAGCTAAGACCAAAGTGGATACGAACCCATTCATAAAGTCCCCATGGTGTTATAAAAGGTGTTAAATATCTGCTTGACTCCTCCATAAATCCTTGGTGGTAAGCTTTGCCTTGGTCAAGCACAGAAAACCAAGTGCTACCTATTAAATTATCTAGTATGTCTTGGATGAGAGGTATTGGATGGTGGTCTGGGATAGACTTTTGATTTAACTCCCTTTATTCACAGCGGAGTCTTAAGGTTCCATAATTTTTACAGACACATACTATAGGTGATGAATATGAGGATCTGGATTTCTGATCCATCCTCTATATAGCAAATCTTGTAGGTTTTCTTTCACCTCCTTGTGAAGTGGCTTTGGTACTGTAATGTAGTGAGGGAATGCATCCAATATCTGTATCATCTTTAGAGAATGTGTGACATTCCTCTCCCAACATTTGCCTTACTATCCTCCGTTCTTCTGCATCAAGGTGGTTTAGAGGGACTGGAGGATCCCACTGTTCTGTAAGAGGGAAATCCTTTCTTTCTGGTAAGCTCCGGTCTTGTGTTTCTTGGATATCTGTGCTCAAAGAATTGATTTGTGCAGGTCTTGGATTAGCTGGGTATATAGCGTTGACTTGTTCGATGTGGCCTAGCACTGCTTTAGGACTGAGGGTGATATCATGTTTGGTATTGTTATAGATCAGGATTGTCACCTTGGTAAAGTTGCCCTGAGGAACAGCCACAATGGTTTCAGCTAGAATAATACCCTCAGGTAGTTCTGGTATTTTCCCTCGCACAAAAATAATTTTCTCATTTTTTTGATGGGGTCCTGCCCTTGCTACACACTGAACCACAATCAGACGGCTTGCAGGAATAACTGTTTGACATACCCCAGTCCACACTGTTTTACAGAATGTCTCTGAATGATTCACTTGGACTAGTTTTATAACGGTCTCTGCTTTTATTTCTTAAACAGAGAAGGCTGTTGCAAATGTATTTTCCAAAATGGTAGGAGGTGCTGTGTTATGAATTACTTCCTAAATTACATTGTGCCCAATGATTGGTTCTTCAGCCACATTCAAGTCACTGGAGATAAGAAAAGGCACTAACAGTTCGAACCTTGGGCTGCTCTGTGTATTCAACTGAAAGGTCACTTCGATCCAACCAATGAAAGGAATTTCCGTCTTATTTGCTGCTCTTCCATGAAATATCTCACATTCTAATAACTCTTTCAATGCTCTGACATTTGACTTGGGAAGGTACTGCTGTCTCCATGCTTCATTGATGATACTCGCCTGGGCACCAGTATCCCATAATGTTTTAATAGGAATACTATCCAATGTGCAATAAATCAGACATCTTTTTCAATTCAGACTTAGCAGCTTTCGTTTACTTTTTGTTGAAGTTGCACAAATTTGGAAGCTTGGTTTTATGCTTGTATTTGTCCCATAGTTTTGTTGTAGTTCCAGTTACTAAATACGTTCACACAGATTTTCATAAGGTACATGTATAGGATTTTCACTAGTCTTTTTAGGCTCACTGGTGCTATTTGAGGGTACGGCAGTCTGTGGGAGGGACTGGTTCTTTCTAGAGGTTACTGTCCGTCCCTCAACAGCAACCCTCTCCCTTTTGCTTGTGAAGGTTGAGACATTTGGCATAATGCCCTGTTTGACCACATTTATAACAGTGCTGACATCCATTTTTTTGGCCTGATTGCTGACAGACTTGACATATATGCTTCTGCCTTACAGATGAAGTCACAGGTGCTACTGTTATATAGGGGTTTGGCTTATGAGAATTCACCAACACCTTTTTCATTTCTGCCATCTCTGCCCTCATTTCTCTCACCAAATCCTCTAATGCTGGACCCTCTAATCTACGTGCACTTTAATTTGGAATAGTTTTTGGTATCGGTACTGGAGCTTGGTTACTTGCTGGCTTCTCTTTTGTGATTCCTTTTTGTATCTTCTGTGTGTCTGTACTTACTTCACTGATCTTTGTCATTTTACACTTATCTTGGTCTCATTAGACCACAGGACATGGTTCTTGTAATCCCTGTGTTGCACAACAGATGAGTTAACAATGGTGCGATTGTGGGTTTTAGTATTTTAATATATACAATATTTACAAGCAAGTCTCTCATTTGGTAAGTTATGCGTGGTTTGGTGAACTGTAGCTTCCAAGTGCTGAGAGTACAATGTGTGGTTTGGTGAACTGAAGCTCCCAAGTGCCAACAGTACTTATACAGCCCCAAAACATCACACTTCCACCACAATGCTTGACTGTAGGCAAGACATACTTGTCTTTGTACTCCTCACCTCATTGCCATCATCTGAACCAAATACGTTTATCTTGGTCTCATTAGACCACAGGACATGGTTCTTGTAATCCATGTGTTGCACAACAGATGAGTTAACACTGGTGCGGTTGTGGGGTTTAGTATTTTAATTTAGGCACCTGCAATATACAAATATCAGACATATCACCATGTGGGTAGGACCTTTCTTCACACAGCAATCTGGTGTTTGCAATAAGCCTTTTGTCTTATAAAACTAACTAACTGAACATTATTTTATAATGAACTATTAAACAAGCACTTTCTAAACATCTATCACGTAATTTATGATTACAGAGTACATTATCTATACAATCATATACGTTTACCAGAAATAAATAAATAACATACCTGCAATATACAAATATCAGACATATCACCATGTCGGTAAGACCTTTCTTCACACAGCAATCTGGTGTTTGCAATAAGCTGTCCAACCAGAAACACTGATTTACATGGTCCTACTCAGAGAGCTGGTGCATAATTTGCATATTACTCACATGTCTATCAATGAGGTCTGATATCAATTTTGCTTTACATAGCCCACATATGTCCTTAGTCTGCTTGTCTTCAGCAAACTGTGAGGTTTCTTGTACATCATCCTTAGAAGAGGCTTTCTTCTGGGATAACAGCCATGCAGATCAATTTGATGCAGTGTGCGGCATATGGTCTCTGCACTGACAGGCTGGACCTCCCACCCATTTAACCTCTGCAGCAATGGTGGCAGCACAAATACATCTATGTGGATATGTCACAGAACATGTGCACTCAACTTCTTTGGACGTCCATGGCAAGACCTGTTATGTGTGAAACCTGTCCGGTTAAACCATTATATGGTCTTGCCCAACGTGCTGCAGCTCAGTTTCAGGGTGTTCGTAATCTTCTTATAGCCTAGGCCATCTTAATGTAGAGCAACAATTCTTTTTTTCAGATCCTCAGAGTTCTCTTTCCATGAGGTACCATGTTCAACTTCCAGTGACCAGGATGAAAGAGTGTGAGAGCGATAACACCAAATTTAACACCCCTTTTCCCCATATTATATGTGGGCAATTTATATGTACCAGTCTGCGTAGGCAACATATATGTATCAGTCACTGTGGGCAACTTAAATGTATCAGTCTGTATGGGCAAATTGCATTGACCAGTCACTGTGGGCAACTTCTATGTGAAGTCAGTGTGCGCAAATTGTATGTAGAAGTCACTGTTTGGGGGCACTCTGGCACATATATTACTACCCTCCGTGTAGCATACATGTCAGCCCTCCAGTTCCCAAATAACTGTTAGGTCAGCCCTTCAATTTAAGGGGGTAGAGGGATTTGTTTGGTGGTGGTATGTGGCAAGGAGGGTTGTGTGCTGGTGGTGTGGGGTATCCTTGTGTATTTATACTTTGCAAACTACAACACACCTCCAAGTTCTTCCAAGTGAGTCCGAGAATAACACACCTGGTACCAGAAAAGAACAAGCATTAATATGACAATTTTGTTTTTACTATAATGAGGTTTGCCCCAACCAATCAGATGTTAGCTTTCAAACGTTAAATAAGATCTGATTGGTTGGGGCAAAATTAGCACCATTTTAAACGATAAGAACTTTTATTGAATAACCCTGTATATCTATACCTACACCTCACACTGTTATATGCCCATAGAACTCCTGGGTGGCTTCTAATATCCTTATATTTTAAAATAAAGAGGAGCATTATTCAAGAAGAAAAAATCTAGTGGCAAGGAAAATATAAAGATGGTATACATGGGAGTGGCCATTAAATAGGGGTGTTTCTAAAATAGTGGAGCGATGTGCTCACTGATGCCCATTATAACCCTTTCAATCCCTGCCAAGCCAGAAGATTTCACAATTCTCTTTGTAATTACTATTGTACACATTGCAGTTAGTAGGATAAAGTCAAGTTATCACCGAGACATTTGTCTGACACAACTTTTCCCTAACCAACAACTGCCGTACACTGTAATGGCAACTGCCTGAACTGTCCTCTAAAAATGCAGGTACATTTCTATGCAACTCAGACCCACAGACTATTATCAGTTGATTCATTAGGAATTGTTGTATTGTGCCAACACGAATTAGGGCGGAATTAATAAAGGCACAGAATCGCTATTCCATGATACCATGCCTTTAACAATCATTACTTTTACAATCATGGTTGTATAATTATAGTCTTACATTTACGTCATTTACGTCATAAACGTACAACTGTGGCCGTACTTTTACAGTAACCCACAGTATTGGAACCTTCCGCCCTTAGATTCCTTAGAGGTAAGGATTTCAGATGTAATGAGTTGAGTAGGGAGGTCCAACCTGTAAACTTTCAGCTATTGGTATCCTATAACCTGCCGAATCCCAAACAGAAGGAAGATGACACTGAATGCTAATGTTTGTAACATAGCCACAGCTGGAATGGCTCGCATAAGACATCAATGATTTAAATAGAACAAGCCAGGAGATCAGGAGCTAATTAACAAGATTATGGAAGACTTTGGCTGTGTAGAAAAATATGAATCACCATCACACACCATTTAATGCATTTATTTAAAAGCTTGCGCAGATAGTTGTCATTTATTAGCCTCTGAGACATCACCATACGCTTATAAATGACAAGCAACAGACTCCATTCTTCTTTTGGAAAAGAGCTTTCCTATTACAGAAATGTATCTTGACTGTTGCTATAATCACATGAGATATTTAATTCTCTGTTGCCCTCTACTGGTCGTTTTCATCCCACTATTTTCAAAATATAAATTGCTTGTACTACAATAAGCAAAAGTATTGCACCAACCTATGTATGCTCTTCAGTGCCAAATTTTCACTTTTTAAACCCTGGGAAGAGGACTGAGCAAAACTTAACATTTTTACCTGCAGTGTACTAATAATAAAAGACACTTTTAGTACCAAAGCTTTTTCCTCAGAGACCAACACATACATCTAAAATGTTTAATGCAATAATGCACCTCCTTATTTTAAAACATAACAATATAACCTACCCCGTAGTGGATTTCTATGGGAAGAACTGTAAGATTATAGCCTTATAATCTTACAGTTCCAGGAGGAAAAGGAAACCAGAATCCACAAAGAGGTAGGTTATAATAAATAATGCACCCCGAACTGTAAATTAAAGGGATATTAGAAGTCACCTTGGAATTCCGTGGCATGTATAAAAGTTACTCGGCCTGCGGCCTCGTGCTTTTATATGGATATTTATTATTGAGGATCCCAGGGATAAGGATTGCCATTGCATTCCATTGTTTCAAGTCCAGGCCAGGTTTCCACTGTAGGAACAAGCTCACCTGGCTGAGTTTAATAAAGTGATTAGATGTTCTCAGAGTGCAGAGTCATTAGGTCCATGGGGTGTGGAGGAGAAAATGAACACACTGTATGCCACACTGAGAGCAGGTGCCAGTGTTGAAAACCCTTGTTTATTATAAAGACATGAAAGGTAGCTGTTCGAGATAAATGGTTTAATGACAGCAATGAACGGTTTGAATTTATTCTCAAAAGAAATCTTGAAATTTAAAAGCCCAGCAGAAAATTTCCTCAAAGAGAAGCTTGGAACAGGTGATAATGTGCACAGGTGGCTCAGTCAAGGAGGTTTCTCAAAACAGCCCAGTCCATTTGCAAGCAGTTTTGTTATAGGGATGGAGCAATTATGGAAGCTATTTAATGCTGACCATACAGAATTACCTGGGGGTTTTGGATGTGGATAAAGAGGAGACCTGGAGGTAGATGTCGCTCCATTGGGCAACAGACCCAGATCGGATGAAACTGGTGTGTTTTATAGGTATTGTGTATTCTGTGATCAATAACAAGCCAAGGAAGATGAACTGCCAAAATCCAGATCAACAGGAAAAGCCCTGTGTGGCGTTGCCAGAGGGGTCTGTGTGCCCCCAATTGAGTAAATGAACCAGATAGTAAATATGGGGAAATGTTGAAGGCTGGAGAGCAGGGCATCTCTCCCTTGCCCCACCAGGACTGTGCACTGTCTGCATCTGGTAAGCATGTTACATGTGATATTTGTTCTGGGGTTGTGAAAAGTGATGTACTGTCTGTGGCTGTTCCATTTGCCTCTAACCTACAAAATGTAGCAAGTTCTGCGCCATTGCCAGTAGCTGGAAAGGGAATACAGCACATAACGGCAGACAAGGCCCAGTATTCTAAGTAACTGTGATAGCTGGTATATGGGGTTACAGTGCTTGGTGTGTTCCTTTGTGTACAACAGAGGTAAACACAGCATTTGTCACTAATCCTTGACAATTAACGCATTGAAACTATAACAATGCAAACTAAATTTGGAGCAGCTACCTAAGAACTGGTAAAATGTGACAATGCGTAAAATGTGTTGATAGGAACCGACTGGCTGATATTCTGGGATGTGTGGTATAATTAGGAAGGGAGAAATTATGTCCGATACTACTGAAAATATGCTTTGTACCCCTGATAACGCAAAGAATTTACTGGTATCAGAGGGGTTAAACACGGTGTTATAAAAGCTTTAAATTCTACAGCAAATGCTTATTACGTTCTGTAAGTACATGTCCAGGTATAATTGCATTAAAATTCAATTGTATTAAAATGATTGTGAGACAGAAATGTGTGTGACTCTGCCTGTACCAACACTTTCTGGGGGTACCTTTACTGAAACGCTGCAGGTGTGAATATTAATACAATATGGAAGGTGTTGAAATTGATCTTTAAGGCTGAGGGTTGTGTAGCAGAGCTTGAATGAAACAGTTCGTGTGATAAGCCAGGAGGTAACAAAATTATGTCTCTGTTATACAGGTCCTGTGGACAAAACTATGTCTTGTGATGATTAAATAGGAGGAGTTGTAGTGAATAACAGTGTTTCAAACTAAAGGCAATCAGTCCAATTTGAAATGCATACAGGTGAGGAAAATGTTTCCTTTAATTCAAATGATAGAATTGATTAGAATAAATTAAAGGTGTGTGCGGAATTTATGGATTAATACCAGCTGCAAACAGTGGAGTAGCTTCTGGTTCTCCAAAGTAAGTGTGGAGAGTTTACCAGATATGGAGACAGAGTATGGTCAGGAAAAGTTTGTCTGAAGTTAACCCTATCACTACTGATGACATTGTGCTGAAACATGTTGGTAACATAACTAAAGGGGTTGGTGTAAATATCCCTATAGTTTATGTACAATATTTGGATTTAGTAATTTAATAGTTTGTGATGCTTAAAATGGGGATGTTTTGGATATTCCTATATCCTATTATTGCAGTTATACGGGGTGAGATATGGTATGTTTGGCCATGGTTTTACAGCACATTATGAGATACTTCTATGAAAGGACGCTAAATGGTGTGTTCACTGGGAAAATGGACCTTCCCTTTTCACATTAAATAAAGAATGGAAAATAAAGGAGCTATGTCTGAGGCTATGTGAACGGTTCCCTGATGGTTGTCAATAGAGAAACACTACATGTAGCATTTCTGTATCGGCAGACATCTGGAACCTCTCCGGTTTGCCATTCATCTAAAAGAAGCCTTACCTCTCATTCTTCAAAGAGTGCCATTAGGCCCATGGTTTGTGGCCATGAGTGAGCCAGAGTGACACTTAGCCTTAAAGCTGGCAGATGTCAAACATTGACACATGGTTATAGCAATGTGACCTTTGAGATAGCCCAACTTGCTCTGATCCCTACACACTATATAAAAGCCATTAATATGCAAAAAGTTGGGGGGGGGAAAGCCTCTTACTCTGGCGGTGGATAAAAATAAGACTAGAAAGGGAACATTTAAATGTAAAGGCCAAATTTCAGAAGAGAAAGCAAAATGGATTCACAGAACCATATAATAGTTTTATTAAGTTTAGGACTTTGTGTCAGAGAGACACCACTTTAGATGAAGATGCATTTCATTAGGAAAGTTGCAGGTAGGCTTTGATTATGCCTCACATCTAGGTGAATTTCTTTAAAGGGACACTACACCTAGAAAAAATCACCCTTTTGTTTAACCAAAATTATAATTCTAATAGAGATAGGATCACATTCTCCCGTGTCCCATAATGCCCCCTGACATATTGCAGGACATATTCTCATTTCAGGGAAGAGAAGTAAGCATGATGCGATTCTTGTCTGACCCCGACATTGCATGTTTCTATGTGCTTCTTCATAAAAGCTTGGGCAGCACATCTTGAAATTCCAGTCTGCTTAAAAATCTTAACCTGGAAGAGACCTGGTTTATGTGGTACAGCTTGTCTAGTAGCTCTGCTTAGTTTGGGCATGGTGTATGATCTGTGAAATGGTCTACCACAAACTTACATTGGTAGTTTAGCTGTTCTTCACCCACTTTAAATACTTCTAGACAGTTGTTTGTTTCAGTTAATGACTGTTTGAACCTACATATTGAATTGATGATCATTAGCCTGTTTGATATACTTGTTTAATGATCCACCGAACTATAATCCTACACAATCCCCAATTACCTTTAAAGGGTATGTCCACTAATTTTGTAACTATAGTTTGTTCGGTTTAACTGAAGAACAGGAGGTAAATGAGCTATGTCTTACCTGCCGTTCTTCGAAGAACTTATCGTTGATCACTCCAGCGCCAGCTTCCAACTGACAGTCCCAGACGCATCCACGCTCCCTTGCACTGCGCACAATACAAAGGACTGTAGATGTGTCAGAGGCACTGGATCGATATTTCTCTCCTGCAAATTTTACGGGAAGACAAAGCTCATTTACCTCCTGTTCTACAGTTAAACAAACCATAGTTAAAAAATGAGTGGACATACCCTTTTGAGGTTGGTTTGAAGGTAAAGGGTAGTCATACCAAATATTGATTGATTTAGAATTTTCTTCAGTTATCTCACTTTGCCTTTTGTACATAGATATTATATTTGTGAAATCATTCTTTACACCATATTTCACACCTGCGTGTACTGGATTTAGTCTTTCCATTGTGGCTTGTTTATCCTTTTGCATTTCTGCTATTTTTTCCATTAGCAGTTGTTGTACCTTATTACTTAGCCAGTAGTTTGTTAAATACATTGTATACTGTTTGGCTGCCATGATTGGTAAACACATCCATTTAAACATCTTTTGGAAACCAGAAGTCTCCATAATCCAAATAATCATCAAATAGAAGTTGCCTGTTTCAGATATTTCAAAACGGACTAACAAAATGGTTTATTGCAGGGCTATCCCACATATCGTGTTCAGTGTTTTGCTATGTATCGGGGGGGTCTTACAGTTCGCTGCATTCTCAGAATGTCAATACCTGAAGGGATATCACTCAATTTTTTGTCTAAGTAGCAGTACTCTAGATGCTGCTTAGGGCTATAATGTGTGACTAACAGTCAGTACAACTAAAGGTCTGCAGGCTGAACACAATAGTTTGTTGTCGCCTTGGAATCCGCATATGTTTTAGGACCAATAAGAGGCCTTTGGCTCCTATAAGTAAAATATTTGTAGACAAACCTACACAGAGCAATACTGTATAGCATTAACCAATTGAAGCAAAAATATCATTGCCTGTTGTGAATCTGACAGAATCCATTGTAAAAAACAGTGTAACAATCTGGCCTACCATAATCTGTATAAAGAACATGCTAATGCTCACTATCTAATAGAGAGCCAAAAGTGACCAAAATAAATTTTCATTCAAAACCAGCATCTCATGGCTTTAGTTTATCTCCAACGGGATTGGTTGATATATATCTTTTTTTTTGACCACACAAATAGCTGAATACATAAATCCTGATAAATCACATGGGTTTTGTCTGTTTCAGCCATGTGTGTAGCTTTACCGTAATTGATCACAAAACATTATTCAGCTGGGAACATCACTTGAGTGGCACAAGGTAAAAGAATGGTTCCTGTACCAACGTTACTACCAAATTGTAGTAATATTAGGCAAGTGTACAGTATAGCCAGCATTGGCCTCAACACAATGTCTCATCTCAATAGAGGCTGCCAGGGGTCTGACTTGCTAATATTCTGCATCACGACACAATAATAAGGAATTGATCCTATTTTAAAGTCGGGGATCAGAAGGAAAATAGTGGTGTTTGGGACAGGTTCCCCTGGTGCAAGGTAAGGTCACAGTATGGCCTTGCGATAGGTGCAGTGAGATATCTAGTTGGTGATCTATTTAAATACACAATCCCTTTGTTTTCAGAATTGGCAGATATGAAAACACTAAATAGACACAGAGACGAGTCCGAAATAAATTCACTAATGTTACTGCTCCAATCAGATGGTTTACCATTTTGATTTCCTTAGTTGTTTCCTGTTTTACTTAACTGATTGGTTGCTGCACGTGTTGTACTTATCCTTAACCTATCAGCCCTAATCAACCAATGTTTTGAGCAGTATAGGCCATAGAACAGCTCTTTCCTGGCTATTTCTCTAACTCCTGTCTGAACATCATTTGACAGATCACAAATATTGCTTCAAGCTGACCATCAGCACACTGTACAGCAATTTAAGGAAGTCTCTCTTCCTTTTTTGGCTTCATTAGTAAGCAGGACGGAGTGTGTCCATAAAGTAGAACTCGCCTGTCTTTCCCGTGACAATCCAGCAACGCTGAACTGAAAGAACTGCCTGACCCATTCTTTATTTGCAACAGACTTGCAATCACAAAATGAATGGGCCAGGCGGGAATGTCTAGAGATAAACGTCTAATCTATCTAATCTCTAACTAGTGTATGGGCATCTTTTACTAAATTAGATTAGGTTATTCTATTAGGTTAAATTAGGTTACTACAAAATTATTTTAATCTGTCCAATCAGTAAACCAGTCAATTTCTATGGAAAGACCAATCTCTGGGGTAGAAATTTGAACCATACGCTGCACACTCCCCAATATAATTTAGCATTTTTTTAACCTACATCAGGAAATTGGCTTGAATTTTACTCTTGCTGACAAGCTATTGTTCGGTGCAAACCGGAAATTTGTAGTTGCGTCTGGGGTGATCAGTAGTTTAGCAAATGTACAATGTTCACAAAATGAAATAGATGGTGACACTTTCTCCTACTAGGCTTTTGTCATTGTAGACAGACATACTGTAATAGTGCAAGATACTGGAAATGTTCATGAATTACTGGACAAAAAGCATTTGAGATAAAATCTGCTGAGTGTAATAGACTGATATAGTATCTTGACATGGTAAACAAGAAAATGAAACAAAGCATCCTATGCTTGAATTTCAGTGTTACCAAGTAATATTCTGTCGCTCAGGATCCAAATATAGAAATCACAGATGCCTGCAGCACATTAGTATAGATTACATTAATGGCTTGCATTCAAAGTAAAATAAAAACGGTGTCTGCTTTTAGTTGTACAGGGTGCCATATTTTAGAGAAAAGACAAATCTTTGCCCATAGAAAAAGTCCAATCAATCCCTTGTTGTTCCTATGGAGGGTTATCTTGCAATTAGTAGCCTTCAACTGGGCAACTAGATGGATATCAACATTTTTTTACAGGCAAATTTACACAATGAAAATGATCAATTAATGTCCCTTGATGTACATACAAGCACAGAGTCCCATTGCCTTATAATACAGCATTATAGAATGTTGGTACACAGTGGGTTAATCTACATAATTTCTTTGGCATGAAATTCTCACCAAATATCACTAACATGGACATATCATGTCCAAGTATAGTCTCCATAATATAAACATTACATTTCTCCAAATATGTAGAACATTGCTGTATTCCTATTCTAGGAAACTACTGCATTTCTTATACGAGAAATATATAAGTATATGGTACCCTAGGTCTCAGCAGCAACCCCTATTATTATATGAAATAGTTCTACTGCATAATGTTGGATTTACAACCTTAATAAACAACCATTTCTCTCTAGGGTCAATAGTCAACACACCTATAAACCTCCTTATTGGACTAAAGCAGCCCACACACAGCTAGATGGCTGCACTCTGCACATTCCAATTAGTCGGGAAGTATAAATACTGCACAATCTTGTCATCCATTTTGCCCAGATTTTTTTGCTTGAAATCTAATGTGGCTGAACCTTTACCAACTGGTCCGATCAGCTTTTATTACATAACCTGCTCGATATAGCTGGGCAGCCTACTGAACAGAAGACACACGTGCCGTTTTTATCAGGCAATTCGATCAAATTGATCGAAAAGTTTGTAAATGGGAACCCTTGTATGCCTGCCTTAAAGGGCATGTCCACCCCTTTCAATAACTTTTGCCACATAATTGTTCTCCTTCCCCCAGCCCCAACCGCTATAAAAGATTTGTTAGAAAGTGCCCCGATAGTTACTTACCTTCCCTCTATCCTCCGCCGCACAGTCCTGCCCTCTGCTTGCATTGAACTGCAAGCAGGGGGCGGGACCAGCAGCCGCGTCCGTGATTGGCTGAGAGGCAGCCAATCACTGACGCGGCTGCCGGCTGCACAGAACGCCGGGGGAGAGAGGTAAGGTAAGTAAAGATCAGGGGACTTTCTAACAAATCTTTTATAGCGGTTGGGGCTGGGGGAAGGAGAGCTATTATGTGGCGAAGGGGTAACAAGGGGGAGGGATCGCAAAACTGGAGGGAGAGGGATGGGGGAGATGGCTGCAGTGCGCAGACAGGAGGCAGAGTCCTATATGGACTCTGCAGTACTCCTGGTGGGCAGTTTTTTTGACTTGGGGGGGGATTACTGGAGAACCATTTGGAGCTGGGATGTAAGGTAGGGATTTTTATTCACTACTGAGTGGGGCGAGTAGTGGGTGGAATTATAGGTTTGGGGTGGACATGCCCTTTAATTGTCATGGTTTTTCTGTTAAAGTAAATGGTACACCATATTCCTCGACTAATTAAGTTGAAAGCTTGTCTCAGCCCCTGCCAAATAACAACCATAGGCTTCTTAATGGGGATGTCCACCCTAAATTACAACTTTGGATATACTGTACACCCTTGCCCACCCCCAACCGCTGAATTAGATCTCTAATTAAACCTCCCCAATCATACTTAAAGCTATTTGCTCCCTCGGCTGTTTTTTCCGTCTCTCAGCTAGCCGGAAGCAGCAGAGAGGGGCTGGACCGGCAGCCGCATCTGTGATTGGCTGCTGGTCAGGCAATCACAGATGCAGCTGCTGGCTGTAAAGACAGCCACGGGAGTGAAGGGCCTGATTTAGGAGGTTTAACTAGAGATCTCACACGGCGGTTGGGGGTGGGCAAGGGAGAGATGCCGTATATCAAAAGGATTTTAAGCTAGGTGAAGGGCAGCAAAAGCGGGATCCAGAGGGTGGGAGGGAGGGGGGAAAGGGCTCCCCTGCACATGCCACTGTCCTCTCAGAAGACAGGGAGGAGGCGGAAACCTTATACACAGGAAGACAGCTCCTAGTGTTCACTTTCCTGGAATTTGGAAAAGAACTACAGGAGAACCATATGGAGCAGAGATGTAAGGTAAGGAGTTGACACTACACAGTGGGGCCGGTAGTGGGTTAAATTTTAGTTTGGGGGGTGAACATGCCCTTTAATTAAACTTAGCATGGCTTTTCATATATCTCGTATTTAACCTTTCGCAGGGATATACTTTGTATCAGCCAGGCCTAGAGCTACTGTTGTCAACGGCAAAATAGTTAAAATACGAAATGATGGTGTAATGGTGAGAAATAAACGCAGCAGTTAGCTGATTAAATACAATGATCCTGGTAGTCGCCATCCAGAAAAGCTGACTACCTAGTTCTGCATAGCACACGGCCTAGCAGGAAATAAAAGAAAATCCTTCTAGGCTATGCATGGGAGTTCACAAGCACTCTGCCAATTCATTACACTGCAGTTTAACACAGCAGCCAATGAAAGCTTTGTTTCAGCACAGGCAGCAGTGATATCCGTTTCACTTGCCTCTTACTGTATATAAGCATCTTTATGAAAATTGAGCCCTTCCCACAGGCATGCAGTAAGGCTATAAAGTAATACTGCCTGCTAAATGTACAAAGCTCTGCGCTGGGGTCTGCTCTCCAGCACGCAATGCTGCGTCATGCACTCTACAACACATACCCATAAGATTTGGGCCTTAATGCAATATTATTATAATAATATGACTAATGGGAAATGTAACAACCAGTAAAGAATATGGCTGGGTTCCATATTATCTTCCCTGTTAAGCACTAAGGACCATGGAAGTGATCAAAATCATCACTATACTACCCACGCAAGACTCTATTCCCTACCAGCAATTAACTGCTTGTCTCAAACACTAGAGCACCAAGATATAGAATAAGCCAACAGATAGCTACATAGACACGTTAACAGCTGAGAGCATTTACAAGGCATATTAAGCTGGATTTTCATGTATTTTTATAATACAGTTAAATAGAAATTTAAAGTGGAGATATGGTATATTCCCCATTTTTGAAACAGATCCTTAAATATATCAACAATGTGGGTCTAGATGGATACAAAAATATACAGAGTCACGATAGATAGATGACAGAGATAGGGAGGTGAATGATGATGAGTAGACAGATAGATACTTACCATATAGTAATTAGAACAACCTACAGACAAATGATACACAGACAGATAGATACACAGAGAAATAGGTCTTCATTTACATATATAATAGTGAGATATGACAGATATTTATATGATACACAGAGAAATGTCTTCATTTACATATATAATAGTGAGATATGACAGATATTTATATAATGATACACAGATAGATACACAGAGAAATATGTCTTCATTTACATATATAATAGTGAGATATGACGGATATTTATATAACTTACCCCTGTAGTGGATTTCCATGGGAGGAACTGTAAGATTATTGCCTTATAATCTTACAGTTCCAGGAGGAGAAGGAAACCAGAAGCCACAAAGGGGTAGGTTATAATAAATAATGCACCCACAACTGTAAATTAAAGGCATATTAGAAGTCACCTTGGAGTTCCGTGCCTTGTATGAAAGGTACTCGGCCTGCGGCCTGGTGCTTTTATATGGTCACGGAACTCCTCGGTGACAACTAATATCCTTATAATTTACAGTTAATTATTTACAGTTTATTCACTATATAATGATACACAGATAGATAGATACACAGATAAATAGGTCTTCATTTACATATACAATAGTGAGATATGACAGATATTTTGGATGAGAGCAAGATGGACAGTAGATATTATTGTAGTAATGACATAAGAACACAGGCAAACAGATCCATACAGAATTCAGATGCTAACACACTGCTGTATCTAGGTAGCTGGAATATGCAAACTTTAGCCCTATGTCTATGGAACTAAACCAAAAAGCTGGAGTAGGCATTAAAACATAATACAAGCATCCACCTTACTCCCCAAGTTGTCATAGGCGCACTCCGGAAAAAGAATCTCTGAGGTGAGTGAATCAAACAAATCTTTTATTGAGCCAGAACATTAAAAAACATAAATGCCCTCTGGCCTTACACGTTTCAGACCGCAAGGGTCCTTATTCATAGTGCCTATGAATAAGGACCCTTGCGGTCTGAAACGCGGATGTGAGCCGAGCGGAGGGTCTGGGGCAGAGGCACCCGCACCACACTGTGATAAAAGTGAGCTTATTGCTTTTTGAAATTATGTAGAATGTATAAAACTAAGTTCAGGATGTACACAGTGTTTTGGCCTTAAGGTCGTGGCACTTGTTTCACTATTGGGATATTGCCATATATATATTTTCACCTTTATTATATAAAAACAGTAGATTTTAAGGTATCCGTATATGGTCAGAGCTATGTTTTGTATAGACTGATGGACAGCAATGGTTTGCACACACAGGCAGCAATCTTTTGTATAGACAGAGCTATGGTTTGTATGGACAGACAGCTAGGTATGGTTTATACAGACAGAGAGACAGCTAGCTATGGGTTGAACAGAGAGACAGCTAGCTATGGTTTGTAGAGGCAGAGAGACAGCTAGCTATGGTTTGTAGAGGCAGAGAGGACAAGCTAGCTATGGTTGTAGAGGCAGAGAGACAGCAGCTATGGTTTGTAGAGGGCAGAGAGACAGCTAGCTATGGTTTGTAGAGGCAGAGAGACAGCTAGCTATGGTTTGTAGAGGCAGAGAGACAGGAGCTATGGTTTGTAGAGGCAAGAGACAGCTAGCTATGGTTTGTAGAGGCAGAGAGACAGCTAGCTAGGTTTGTAGAGCAGAGAGAGCAGAGAGACAGCTAGCTATGGTTTGTAGAGGCAGAGAGACAGCTAGCTATGGTTTGTAGAGGCAGAGAGACAGCTAGCTATGGTTTGTAGAGGCAGAGAGACAGCTAGCTATGGTTTGTAGAGGCAGAGAGACAGCTAGCTATGGTTTGTAGAGGCAGAGAGACAGCTAGCATGGTTGTAGAGGCAGAGAGACAGCTAGCTATGGTTTGTAGAGGCAGAGAGACAGCTAGCTATGGTTTGTAGAGGCAGAGAGACGGCTAGCTATGGTTTGTAGAGGCAGAGAGACGGCTAGCTATGGTTTGTAGAGGCAGAGAGACGGCTAGCTATGGTTTGTAGAGGCAGAGAGACGGCTAGCTATGGTTTGCAGAGGCAGAGGACGGCTAGCTATGGTTTGTAGAGGCGAGAGACGGCTAGCTATGGTTTGTAGAGGCGAGAGACGGCTAGCTATGGTTTGCAGAGGCAGAGGACGGCTAGCTATGGTTTGCAGAGGCAGAGCACGGCTAGCTATGGTTTGCAGAGGCAGAGGCACGGCTAGCTATGGTTTGCAGAGGCAGAGGCACGGCTAGCTATGGTTTGCAGAGGCAGAGGCACGGCTAGCTATGGTTTGCAGAGGCACGGCTAGCTATGGTTGCAGAGGCACGGCTAGCTATGGTTTGCAGAGGCACGGCTAGCTATGGTTTGCAGAGGCACGCTAGCTATGGTTTGCAGAGGCACGGTAGCTATGGTTTGCAGAGGCACGGCTAGCTATGGTTGCAGAGGCACGGCTAGCTATGGTTTGCAGAGGCACGGCAGTAGGTTGGCAGGGACGGCTAGCTATGGTTGGCAGAGGCGGCTAGCATGGTTGGCAGAGGCGGCTAGCTATGGTTGGCAGAGGCGGTAGCTATGGTTGGCAGAGGCGGCTAGCTATGGTTTGTACAGGCAGAGACGGTGAGCTATGGTGTTACAGGTGAGACGTAGCTATGGTTTGTACAGGCAGAGAGACAGGTGCAATAGAGAGAGCTAATCTGACATTCTGGATGTCAGGCCCACACAGCCTGATTGCTATGGAGAAATGTCCAGATCCCCTCCACTGCTCCTATACTTACGTGCACAGCAATGGAGGGTCCCAGTAGCCCGTGTTCTGCACTGATGCAGCGTTTGCTGCTCCCCGGTCCTTACCGTGATCTTAATGGCTGGAGATCCGTGCGAGGGAGTCTGGAATCCAGATCCGGAACGTTCGCTGACTGGGGGAGATTGGCTGGGAGCGATCAGAGGAGGGGGAAAGGGAAATCAATGGGGGAGAGAAGAGGATGTGACACTGCACAGAGCTGCCGGTCCTTACCATGCTCCCTGTTTCCCTCCAGCCGCATTGCAAACTGAGACACACAATCAAGGAAATGTCCCTAAAATAATCGGGCTGCCAATGACTGGCTGAATTAAAGATGTAGGTCGCTGTGGGGGGTGTGGTGGGAATGGCAGGAAGCACAGGAGGGACTGGAGCACGTGGGGCAATGGGAATAATCCCCCACCAGGGATGCATGGCCGGACCCTGCAGACGGATCTCTGTTGCTTTTTGTCTTTCATACACATTAAAGGAAAACTAAAGTAAAATAGAAATGTTGCAAGAATTTTACAATTGCTAATCGCTGCTGTATCTCTCAATGTGGATCAGCATTTTGCAGGAACCAATTAAAACTGCAGGTTGCTTACAAAGAGAGTCCCAGACCTGCACATGCTCAGTGGACCATGGTGGGAAATTGAGGGAAACCTGTCGGCCATAAATCAACCGGAGTTGTGTTTAGTGGTGTTACCAAATAAACACTTTTCATTAAATTAACACGGACACAAAACTTTTGGTAAATGATCAGCCGCAGCTAATTTACATATGTCCCTTAGCATATTAACGCCACTGTACACCCTAACCATACTAAGTTGTTGTTAACAGACTTCAGGCTCTGGGCAGGTTGGGAAAAGGGGGCTTGGGTGGGGCGTCAATGGGCGAACATATGTAGCACAATAGTAACCAAGTAGCATGCCTATACCCAAGCGATTTATATAACACCTGCTTCTTTTTGCAGTAGCAGTGCATCAAAATCTCTCCTCTTATGCCATGGAGATTTCTCTCTATACCCATAAGTACAATTTTATCTTTTTACTATCATGGGGCTCTGCAGCGTGACTTGCCAATGCACTACATTCTACCTCACCTTTCCCAAGCCCCTCAGGTAGTATGTATGTATGTATGTATTTTATTTTTATATAGCGCTATACATATTCGCGGCACTTCACAATTATTTACTCATTCACATCTGGTGCTCTTGGACTCATTAATAAATGTGAGAGACATTTATTTGTGAAATATCCACCTTTAACACTATACCAAAATGCATAAACAACGGAACTTCCTTCCAGGACGTCCGATAGTGTCAGGGGTGGGGGGTCCCACTGAGCCGAAAATGTGGACGAAATGTTGAGACTTTTTGACATCTTTGGGGTCCTTTGTTTGGAATTCGCGAGATATTGCATAAACTGGAGGGGGGTGTCAGTAGATGCCAATACCATTTTGGTAACCTTGATATTGAAAGTCTATACTCCTCCATCCCTCATGATGTAGGGATGGAAGCGTGTAGACATTACTTGGACTCCAGAGGGAGTGCGTTTCTGGAACACACTCTTTATTACAATTTGATTGAAGAATAACGCTTTCGTCGCCAATAACAAGTTCTATAGGCAGGTGCAAGGCACGGCCTTGTGCCCTCACATATGCTGACCTCCACCTAGGTTATGGGAAAGCTCAGATGTCCTGAATTGGCGGCATCCCTTGGAGTGGAGGATAAAAGCAGATATGGATAAGGTTTGTGGAGATGTGCTAATGTTGTGAAATGGAAGTCCAAACAGCTGGAGGACTTTCTGGAAAGGTTAATATTAAAGGGCATCTATAGTGAAAAAAACACATTGCCCCTTTGCAAAGTTAAATTCATGTACTCTGGATGCCTTAATCCTATATCTGTCACTGACTCTGTTTAACCACGGTGTCAGATCTATGTGCAGCATTCCCCCTCTCCCTCCCCTCTGTTACCTCCTCCATGTCTCAGCTCCGGCTAACCGACAAGCTTTTTATGTGCAGTAGGAGTTAAAAGTCAACATCCTGAAAAACACACCCACGCACAGTGGCCAATAGAAAGCAAGCTGTCCTGAGACACGGAAGAAGGAGATCAGTACAGTTTACGATCTCTCACTTTGTGACCCATCAGCAATCAGTGAAAGCTATTAAGAAGGGGGGTCAAGGTGCAGCCTTATATCTAACATCAAGCTACCTTTCTCCCCCTGCTAATGCTGTTATCTCTATGTTTATTACAGGCAGGGAGGGGGATCAAGTCACAGGGATTTGATTGACAGTCCAAGTAGGAGTAGAGGAATGCAATCACGTATTCTTCTAACTGGTGTATCTCAGGACAGAGAGGGAACTGAAAAAGTGAAGACACTCGGGGGTTGTGGGGAATTATAGAACACATGGAAAGAAAGAAAAAAAAGTTCATTTTCCCACTATAGATGCCCTTTAACAACAAAAATATATGAATTACCTATGACTATAGCACGTCATCCATCAATTTCTGGATCTCAAGATTTCCAAAGAGGGAGACTCAGTTGTCACAAACTTCTACAAAGCTACTGCCTCTAACACATTACTCAATGCGATAAGCATCACTCACCAAAATGAATTAGTGGGATTCCTGTAGGGCAGTTTCTGTGGATTCGGAGAAACTGCTCCACTGCAGCTAGTTTTTACCAGACAGACTGGGGACCTGAGAAAAAATTCCAAGCCTGGGTTATAAACAAAAAGATATTAACGAGGTTCAATAGGGCCCGGAAGTCTAAAAGGGACAATCTAATTTACCCCAAAAGGGTTGAGAGAGAGAGAATGATCATAAAGCTGCACAGACTAGACTAGTAACTAAGTACAATAAGGAGTTGAAGAGATTATGACAGGTATTGAAAAAATATTGGTACCTCCTCAATGAAGACCCGTCGATTTGTGACCAGGTTGAGAAAGCCCCCTCTTAACAGCTAGGAGGGCACCCTGTCTTAAGGACAAATTGTCAAAAGTCAGTTTGAGGTGTCCAGATGGAACCCAAAAGTGGCTGGGATTGGCTAGTTTAAAAACGGGTAACCATAGGTGTGGAAAATGTAGGAGATAAATTCTGAGGGATGGATGATAAAGAATGGCATGTTAGAGGTAATATAACTTGCCATCCACCCACGTCTATCTCCTAGAATGTGATTGTGGAAGTAAGTACGTGGGTAAAACCCAGAGAAAGAGTCCAAGAGCACCTGATGTGATTGAGTAAATAATTGTAAAGCGTTACAGAATATAGCGCTATTAAGAAATTAAATACATACATAAATACCTGAGGGCCTTGGAAAAAGGTGAGGTAGAACAAGCAGGTGGATCTATAATTTAAAAACATTGGACCTACGGGCCTGAATGATGAATTGAGCTACAGCATTTTTTTGGTATAATAAATAGCCTTGGTGTATAGGCATGCTACTTGGTTACTATTGGGCTACATATGTTCCCTGTGAGATATGTATTATTGTAATTATGTATACGACTTCCCCGTTCTAAGGGTTAACAGATTGGGAGGAGTTTGAGCTAGCAACCTCCTCAAAAGCAGGACACCTGAGAATCTCCGTTCAGTGAGTGAAACGATCGTCGGTCGATCTACCTGTCCGGGAACGCCGGGGAATGTTTGTTTCTGTTTTTGTAATAAATTCTATTTTTATATCATCCAGTGATGTCTCCTAGTAAATTATATATGGACCAAACATTAACTTTGTTTTGGGCACTTTTATTGTCTAAAAATAGCTGGTCCGACAAAAGTGTGTGAGTGCTCTCTGAGGTACTGGGTTATCTTTATTGTGGTCCTACAAGTTTATAACTGTGAGACCGCGGGTTATCCCGTAATGCTGGGGCCAATTTATAAGGTTGTGCGGATTTCATATATATTATAGATTTTCATGTTCTTGCATTTTCCTAACACATGCATTATACGGTAAAGACCATAAAAAAGCATCTTGTATGATAAAGACCTTCGTTCCCTTTTAAGAAACCTCCCATTCTACAAATTCAGAGATAAAATATACTGCAGAGTATTGTTAGTACCCTATCAATTGGACCTGACCTACAGTCCCCTTCCTCTCACCTGTTTTGGATTAATTAATCTATTCCCAGGGTTCATAGTCTCTTCCGCTTTTACTCTCTGAATTATATTATATATTCCCAGTGTTCACTAGTCCATTCCCTTTTACTCCATGTGGATTGTTATTCTATTCCCAGTGTTCACTAGTCTGTTAAATTATACCGTATATACTCGAGTATAAGCCGACTCGAGTATAGCCGAGGCCACCATTTTGCTCAAAAATAAAAGATGATAACCCGAGTATAAGCGAGGGTATACAGTAACCCTAACCTTCCATGTAGATGTTTGGAAACTACAACTCCAGCATGCTTGGTTGCTGGAGTTGTAGTTTCACCCCTATAGTAGAAAGGTATTGGGGGTTACTGTATGGCATACTGTCCCCACCCTAATACCTTTCCCTGTAGATGTTTGAAACTACAACTCCCAGCATGCTTGGTTGCTGGGAGTTGTAGTTTCCAACCACCTATAGTAAAAATAATGTGGGTGTCTGCATGGCATATGTCCCTCCAGCCCTCCCCCAGTCCCCCCCAAGCTCACTACCTGTACCTGGTCTTCAGTCTTCCTCTCTCTGCAATCCAGAGGCAGCGGAGTCCGGCCGCAGTTCCAATACTGCTTCCGCTGCGCGATGAGTCATCCCGCCAGCGTGCGTGATGACGTCATCGCGCCAACGCGAGAACTATGGGAACTGCGGCCGGACTCGCGGCTGCCTCTGGATTAAAGGTAAGTTTCTTCTGACTCGAGTATAAGCCGAGTCAGGTTTTTAGGTTAATTTTTAAACCTAAAAACCTCGGCTTATACTCGAGTATATACGGTATATAAATTAAATAGTAATCTATCCTTGTAATACTATTAAAAGCATTTATGCATAATGAAAAAGATCACAAAAACATTTACATTCAAAGTTCCCCTGGGTAGGGAGTAGGGTTGATTTATTTCCGTACCACCTAGTGCAAGAAAAGTCTCACATCCTTCCCGTTTTTCATCTGCCAGTCTTTCCTTCTTCTTCAATGGTATCTTTAGTATAGGATACTCCAACACACAAACCTGGAAGATAAAAACTGCTAAAACATGTGGGGCTTGTAGCCTTGGAAATCTACCTGCAAATGTATAAACTAATGACAGGCAGACACTGACGATGTTCCACTGACTCAATGTTTGATCCAACCTGAATATCAAATCGGTGGCATTGTCGCACCAAGAAGAGGTTTTTAACCTTGGGACATTCCCAGACATTATATAATACCCAGATAATGCTTTGTGTCTGTACTTACAGCTGTAACGTTGGTTACAGGGTATGGTGGCTTTTTGGAATGTGGTAGGTAAGTCTCATAGATGTAAAGCCATGATATACAAGACCAAGAATTAAAGGTCTCTAAACTGTTGGATAATCCAACGTCTGCCCCATTTGCCACAGAGGGTTGACCGATCACACCCTGCCCACAAAATAAAAAAGATGGGCACAAACAGCGCAGGAGCTATGTAAAGTGATCAGTAAATCTCGTTGGAAAATAATCTTGGAGGTTTGGTGCAATGTACAAGCAGTGCCAGGCAGCAACAGCTAGAGCAAGCAAGATATTTTCTTGTACTAAGAGGGATATGGATTCAAGGGAAAACATTTTTATTCCCCCTCTTTACAAAGTATTGGTTAAGGCCTCATTTGGAATATGCATTGCAGTTTTGGAATCGTGTACAAAAAGGATATCTTGGAAATGGAAAGAAGACGACAAAGGGCAACTAAATATAAAGTGAATGGAGGGCTTGAATATGAAGACAGATTGGATAAAAAACAATTCTCTACACTTCAGAAAAGGTGATTTAAAAAGTTTAGTCCTCAAGTTCAAAGGGGTTTTTCCACTGTGAGAACAGTAAATCTATGCAACTGCCTTCCAGTGGACGTGGTGGAGGGCAGGTTCATGGATAGTTTAAAAAGAAAGCTGGATGAGTTTCTGCAAACAAGGAAGTTGCAAGTTACTGGTTTTGATAAAAGTAGAGTTGATCCAGGGATATTCCAATTACCATTGGAGTCAGGAAGGAATTTTTTTTTTCCCTTCACAAATTGGTGGGTTTTTTTTTGCCTTCCTCTGGATCAACAGTTAGGCAGGAAATGGGGTAATGCTGAGAGGTTGGACTGGATGGACGTAGGTCTTTATTCAACCTCAAATTTTATTACTATAACTATATTTGCCAGCATTCTAAAAATTATTTTTTTTATATATTTTAAAAATATGTCTTTTTTGTAAGAACATATATGACATATTTACATTACGCTGAAAATGCACAATTTCTATATGAATAACTGGGTTCCACATACAAAACAGATTTGCTTGCCCATAAACCCTTAATGAGAATAGAGAAGTTACTGCAGAGCTCTAACCTCTATCATTTGTCTACACTTGCAGACCGTAAATAATTTATTCCATCCCACTGCTCCTGTGGATTACAGGAAGAATGGAACATTTTTAAATATAACTGATTGGTCAATCAAATATGACCCTGCAGTTATGATCACAAGGATATTTCTAAAATAAACGAGACATTGAAAAATGCAAATAATATTATGGTGAGGTGAATTAAATATGAAGAAAACAAAGTCACCGTAAACAAGACATAATGAGATCCTGCAATTTGCAGGTGATGTTCAGGTGACCCAAGGGCCATTCAGGCTGACCATAGTGGTTATGTGGGTGTGGTGGCAGTAGGTTCTGGTAAGGTGTGATCTGTTGCAGGGCTTTAAAGCCATGTAGAGCAAAACATACATTTTATTGCATTGGATAGCTGCACTATTTACAAAAAGTTTGGAAATGGAGCAGTTAAAAAAAACTCTTGTTAACCCAAAGTACAGTATTTTTCAATCTTTGCTAAATGGGGCAATCCTCGTTATAATAAACAATATTGCCATGTAAATCCTTGTTCCTTTCTGTCCTGTATACATAGTTAATTGTGGCAAATAAGTAGTCAAAAGTTCTACTAAAGGGGTAATTGTTATGGAAACTAGGGGAGAAAAATTACACCATACTGAATTGTGATTTTATATCCTTTGTGTTGGAGAACAATGTGTTTGCGTTCAATACAAATTTATCGCCAAGAAGGGGGACTGTAATGGGGGCAGCCTGTGCTCCGAAGCCCGCTACGCAGGATGTGTAGGAACGAACGTTTGGGCGATAATCGCCCCGCGTGTAGGCACTTTATTGGTCAAATGGTCGTTCGTTCGGATACAGCAGGTCGGTCGGTCAAACGATCCCCGACCTAATGTCCATTTTGGCCGATAAAGTGCCTACACATGGGCGGATTATCGCCCAAAACGTTCGTTCTACACACGTGCCTCACTGGTCGGGACCCGCAATTGCATGTGTGTACGCACTTTTAGTCTCGGTCTCTGGGAAAACAATGTAAGTGAAACCATTATGGACTTTGAGGAGGGGGAGGACAAAATCATGACTTCGAGGAGGGGGGGACATTGTCTCGTTGGCTACAATATGTGGGCTACGTCCCCACTCTGAACGGGTTGGTGGTTGGGTTGACTAGTTCATAGAGAGATTGAATCAAAATGAGTTAACATCAAGTTTACTTATGAATATAGACACATATGATTTAACCATCTTTAAAAATGGAGATATATAGATACTAAAACCTTAGGAAGGAAAACTATATTTAACTCATTACTTTTAGCGTCAAGCCATCACCCTAGAAATTTGATCAGGGTAGCCTGATGGTCAATATTGTCATATTAAAAAGAAACTGTTCAACAAAAGAGAGTGCCTAGTCGGCAGAGATGGTTGAACTATTTGTGAGAGTGGGTAACAGAAAACTGGTTATCAGGAAAGGTCTAATAAAAGACAAATTTACCCAAGCCACTTCTTTCAGCCAGGAAAGACTGGATGTCCCCTTTTGTCCCCTAAATGAGGAAATGCAGTTCTCCCCGCAGTCATGTTTGGATGGGTCAAAAAAAAAAGAACTAATTAAAAAGTTTGTAGTCAAATAATTAATTTAGTTCCAATAGAGTAATTTAGCGCTTCTGAAGTAACAATGTATACGTGAATTTAGTTACAATTAATATTGTGATCGTAATCCATGAGAAGCCTATATATACTGTGCAGACTATTCATTGATAGTAATAGGCATTGCCTTTAAAATACATTTTCTTAAAACAAAAAGTTAGTGTCACTTAAAAAAATGGATATAAATGAAATCTCACCACAGTGATCACAAAACCTTGATGAAGCCCTACACGTATGGGTGAAACCCGCATAGGTTGTTTAATGGAGATACAGCAAGAGTTGTAGCAGTGGTGTGGCTAATCCAACAGCTCCAGGTGTCGAGAGCTTGACACTACATCAGTTTGGAAGTGGCCAAGTTCTCCTAAACTATTGATCTGGGTAAAGTGTGGCCGATCGTGATAGGCCCTATCAGGAACCTGGCTTCTCATGCAAGTCCCAGAACGTTTGGACACATAACACTTATGTTGCTTTTTAGCAAAAAATTGCCTAGCTAAAAAGTATCAAACTATGTATTAAAGTACTAGAAAAGTAACATTGTCTATAATGTAACTGTGCAGTTAACTCTAGGATAGAATCACAAGTATAGCATAGTATTGAGTTTGTATTGAGGTTGAATAAAGACATATGTACATCCAGTCCAACCCTACTCAGCAATACCCACATTTTCTGGATAACTGTTGTTCCAGAGGAAGGAAAAAAAAAACCCCACCAGAATTATGAAGGGGAAAAAAATTCCATAGTCTTTTTGCAAAGTAGGACAGGGCACACTCTGTGGCTATTTAGCCGATGGAATATAATGTGCTACCCCAGTCAGTCCTCTACCAAAGACCAGCTATAGCACAAGCAATATAAAGAACCAGGATGCACACTTATCATTATGGTGATTCCTTTATTTCTGCATCACACAAAAACAAACAGTTTCGGGGAACGCTATGCCCCTTCATCAGGTGTATACCAACCACAATACAATCCCCTCTAAATAGACCTAGTGACCATGGCTCCTCCTCTCAGGGGGAGTGGCTTGTTCTTTCCACACACATACAACAGTGAAACATAGTCCGTTGTCAGTAATCAGTCCATTCCATTCGTTCATAAGGTGATGGTGTCCAAAGAAAATTTATAAGATGATAGTGTCCCAAGTACCTGTTTTGCTGGATTCCTTATCCAAGGGAAGTTTCTTAAAAGTGAAGACGTGGAGAACAAAGTGCTGTACAAATATTTAAAAACAATATATTACAATTTTCACATAAATCAGAACATAGGTACAAATCTCCACATGGTGGCAGTCTTACTCTTTTTTTTTTTTTTTTTTTTTTAATAGAAACCATGGTAGCAAATGTATCTAATAGTAGCAGTGTTAAGCCTTATGTGAATTGTATACAATTCAATGGCAATGTAGCCCAAAAAGTATATAATAAGTAACTACTGCAACTCTGGACCTGATATCAGAAAAGGCATCCATAAAAAGCTATTAACCTGTTTCCTCGTGAGGCTCCAGGGGGATAAAGTGTTCAGCACTATCTACCGTACCGCTTCTCTGGTATTGGCCGTAACCAGCCATTTGATTCTGGTTAACTTGAGCTTCTGTTAAAGCAATGGTTTGCTTATGGGAGTTCATGTTTGGACGTATTACGTTGTATTGGTTATGTCCTCTTGTGTTCATTTATCCTTGTCTTTTAGTTTTCCCTATATACCTTTACCACATGGACATTTCAGGAAGTATATGACACAGTCCCCTTTAATGATGGCAATGCATAACCTGCATGGGAAGGTCCTACCCGAGGAGTGCCTAAGAAGGTTTGTTTGCTTTTCAATGTAGGTGCCATATCGTTCTTACTAGTGCATTCCAAACTGAATGATTTTTTATATGACCGCAATGGGGGTTCTGTGAACAGTTTGCCATATTCCGGATCTGCTTGTAAAATTGCCAATGTCTATTAATGATCCTGCCAATTTTTTGGGATTGGTGTGTGAGGTGGTCATGAAAGGTATCTTTCTCTGCTGATCCTGTATGGGTTCTGTTCTTTCTGAGCAAAGTTTCTGTCTATTCTCATGACTCTATCCATTTGTGCTGTAAGTTCTTTCTGGTCATAACCTTGGATTTAAACTTCTTGCACATTTCTTTAAGTCTTTTGTGTACACTTTGTATCATTACTTGTTATTCTTCTTACTCTTAGCCATGGCTAAAGGGTATACTTTTTGGTGTTCTCTGGGTGGAAGCTATCTGCTCAGTAAATTGTTTCGATCTGTATCTTAATGTACAGATCTGTCTTAGTTTGTTACTTCCTTTTCCACAGTACATCCAAGTAATTTATCTTAGTTGACTAGTATTCAGTGTAAATCTGAGTGGGGTGTGTTTGGTTACGGTACCTGGTAAGTCCTGTAATACAGTTAGACTACTTCCCACAAAAAGAAGATATCACCTACATAACAGGTGTATCCCCTGATCTTTTCATTATATTCTTTGTTGTTAAGATGTATTCTTCTCCAAACTCGCAACAAATATGTTGGGCTTAAGTGGGCGCAAAATGGGCACCCATACTTTACCCTGTGCTTGAATATAATAGGTATTTTGAAATCGAAAAACGTTTTTGGTTAAACATATGTTTAGTAAGTCCATAATGAAATAAACCAATGGGGTTTCATACCCCCAGTCAAGCAAGGCCAGTTGAGTTCTTCTCATACCTAGGTCATGCGGAATAGACGTGTACAACAATTCTATATCCACAGTACAGAGAGAGGATTCTGTGTTCACCTCACCAGCGTCCAATGGTCTCAGGAAGTCAGACGTGTCTCTTCAGACATGAGATCAATACACTCCCCAATGGTTAACAAAGTGATTCAATACCTGAGGCAATTGGGCGTCTTTTCAGCAGAGTTTCTAGCCTGTATTGGCAATCTTCTCCGAAGGTCTTGCGAGTAAGCTCCCGGTATCAGCCACTGAATACATTGGTAAGTGAGTAAGCTCCCGGTATAACAAATACATTGGTTAAACACACCTTTATTATTCCGATCCCTAACCACCAACACATTTAAAAATCCTAACCACAACCGTGATCACATTTTAAAAATCCAAGCCATTACTAATACGGAGCGCATCGGCACTTCCGACCTCACACTCCTAAACAGAGCTAGGTATTAACCCCTTATAAAAAAGGCAAATCATAGCTGTCACACAGAGATGTTTATGAGGCACTGGGGGTACAGCGCCCTCCCTCTACCCACCCTCTCCTCCCGTTTTGGCAAGCCCTCCCCCTACCATTAAAACCCTTTTGCCCATTAGTAGGTTCCTTCCCCCAGCCCCAACCGCATTATTAAATTTTCCAGAGACTCCCCGATGTTACTTATCTTACCTCTTTCCCTCGGCCATTTGAACTGCCGGCAGCCGCGTCCGTGATTGGCTGCCTCTTAGCCATCGGACGCAGCTGCCGGCCCGCACCTGCTTGCAGTTCAGTGCAAGCAGAGGGCCGGGATTGTGCAGCGGGGGAAAGAGGTAAGGTAAGTACCATCGGGGCACTTTCTGGAAAATCTAAGATGCGGTGGGCTGGGTAAAGGTGCCTACCGCATCTAAAATTTTTTTTAAAAGGGTGGACATGCCCTTTAATAAATTTATTGTGTATCTTATGTTTATGGTCCTATATAATAATAGTTAAAAATTGGGTTCAATGAACAGAGTCCCTATTCAAATTACATCAGTCTATCAGTGGGGTAATATACTTACCATGGAATAGTAGATCATGAGAACTATAATTTATTTATTTTGCTCTGTCTCCTTACACTGATCTCCTGTTTTATTTTTTATTTTTGGAATGTTGAGTGTCCCCATTAATGTTTCTTTTCTGCCACTGTAGTTTGTATGTTAATTTGGCAAATCTTCTGTAGGGCCATCTGTGCCTCTCCTATAGAGACATTCATCAATGCATTTTATGAGGAAGTGAGGACACTTCTTGCATAGCAATGATTATGGTATACTATTTTGCTAATGCTTTTGATACTGTGCCAGACTAAGGTCTGTTGGCATTGATAACCCAGTGAACACACAGAATATTAGAATTGGTTAAAGGATTCTGTACAGGAATAGGTAAGGAACAGTATTGCCATGGGTTGAGTTTGTGGTAATTCTTTTGTTAAATTAACATTGTTGTGAATGGTTATTAATAGTAAACCAGTCTCATGATGCCATGTTCATGTGTACAAATAGAAAACTCTTACAATTCTACTTCACAGACCATGGTCTGTTACAGAAGAAACAAAATGGGGGAAAATTGTGGGTATGTGTGTAATAGACAAATAGGCAGGGTGGGGGTGTTGGAGTGTGCACCTGTGTCTGTGGTGTAAGGGGTATGAAAAAAAACCCAAACCTTTTTTGGTGAATGATCAAGATTTGTCTTTTATGATGTGATGATCAAGATTTTGTTTTTTGACTATAGTTACCTTTAAATATGTTGCAATGGCAGGGTAAGGTCAGAAGGTGTGTAGGTTGTGTGTGGGGGTTTGGGTATGAAATGTTTGTGGTTTTAATGGTTTTAGGCATGAGGCCCGACTACAAACCCAACAGACAACGCACAGAAATCGCACACGCGTTTAAGCTCGCGATTTCTGTGTTGTTGGCTCGTTGTGTCATGCATTTTTATAATTTTATAAAAATGCGTGCGTTTGCGTAAAGAGAATGGTGCATGCAAAATGCAAACGCGTGCGCATTGGAAATTGCGGGAATAGGAATGTTTGCGTTTCCCGCGATTTCCCATGTTAGCCAAAATCACACAGGCAATCACGGGCACAAAGTGACTAAACAAGCGTTAGTGTGGCCAAGTCCTTAATCACATGAACCCTAAAACCCTGAAATTATTTGAGGATTGTACCATTATAGTCTATGGGAATAAATCCCAAATATTCGCTGTACCGCTTTGCCGATCCTAGCTAGGTACATAGCACACTTCGCCAATAGGCCCCGCACATCATGTCTCTAGCTCAAAAAAAGCGGAAGAATATAAGGGAAGAAGATGAAGAACAGAAGAAGAGAGAGAAATAAAAAAACAGTAATTTGGCTCTTAATAAATATTAATTTGATATTTGCAGATTTGTATCCTTCCCCATTCTCCGGCACTGGCTTGACCGGCTGATAGATGGAGCCATTGCACAGTTATGAACTCATGCCATGTAATTGTTTAAAGCTTCACAATGCGCACATGCATCTGTAATAGAATTCTCCAATTATTTTTACCAATTTATTTAAGAAATGATTTAAAAAAAAAAATTAGGGTCTGGATATTTGTGGTTGGGCGCTAATTAAGGGAGTGTAAGTAAATTAAAGGCCCATCTTCTGTTTTCTGATAGCCTGCACAAATGAAGTGATTCTCCTAAATAAGATATTAAGAAGGTCATAGTATCCTATGAAAAAGAGAGCTAGGTTTTTAGAATAATTAATGCAACCAAATTGTCTATCTAATATTATGTACAATTCTCAAAAAAATAAAATACTTAATAAATGTAATACAAGTACTAATATACAGTATTACTTGTTATTTATTTAAAAAATGGACTTAGAGATGATTCTTCATCAAATATGATATTATTATCAAGTTTGGGCAAGACTATTTCTCAGTTACTAAGCAAATGAGCATTAAGGTAACGTGGTCGTCCATACAATTGTCCTTTAAAAAAGAAAAAGTATAGAATGATGGTTTTCTAGCTTTTCTGGATTTAAAGGGCCATGTCCACCTTATTACAACTTTTGTATAATAGTATATCTCCCCCAGCCCCAACCACATAAAATAAATGTAAGAAGTCCCGAGTGTTAAACTTACTCCCTCTATCCTCCGACAACGCCACGGCTTTGCTTGCAGACATGCAAGCAGGGGGGCAGGACCGGCAGCGCGTCGTGATTTGCTGAGAGGCAGCAACACAGAAGCGGCCCTGGCTTCTCAGGAATGCCGGGGGAGGAGGGAAGGTAAGAGAGTTTCGGGGGGTTTTTTTAAAATATTTTTTAGGGTTGGGGCTGGGGGAAGATATATGTATGATAGGGCAAGGGGTTGGTTGATTGTAGGGGGAGGAGGGGATAGGGGAAGGGGAGAAGGGGCTGCATTACCGCATGCCAAACTTTCCTGGAGGTGAGAAGGAGGCAGAGTCATATTGGACTCTGTATCCTCTGGTGGGCAGTTTGTGGGACTTTGGGGGGGGTGGACTACAGGAGAAACATATGGAGCTGGATGTGAGGTAAGGGATTTATTACACGTACATGGGGGGGGATTATAGTTTTGGGGGGTGGACCATGCCCTTTTATTATAAGTATAGGCTTGACAAAGTTGCACTTTGGACTGCACCTGTCTCTGTGATAATCATGTGACGTAAGGCCCATAATCCGGAAATCAATCTTTTTGAAGCATAGGTTACGACCTTGCTACGCTACCCTTCTCTGACCATTCCTACCTATGGACACCTATATTCAGCACGATTATTTATTCAGCACATTATAAAAATGCATTATTAACAGATATTAAGTAAGAATTATTTCTGGCAGAGTAAGCTGGCTCTTCCCTCCATGCAGTCAACAAAGACTGTGACTGCTGATGATTGGCTTCTGCCCCTCTGATGCTCCTGTGACACATGCTCTAGCTTTTATAACAGTCTTATTGTATACCCTAGCTTGAAAATGTTATCTAATTAACAGTAAAAACAGCCGTTGGGGTTGCGAACAGCTACCTTACAAAGTCACCAAGGTGTTTGTGTTCAAGGGTGGACATATCTCGAAAAGCTGCTTGCCAGTCCCTATCAGCAGAGTACTGCGTGTCATTGAGAAGAATGACTGTATTACAGACCACAGTGTTCTCCTAGGGTCTTTAGCGGGCGGCCCAAAAACACCGGCTACTTTTTCTGACCCCGGCTGGAAAAAAATCCTTCCTATGAGAGAACTTAGATCTAGGTTAATAAGGGTGCCACATAGAGTCAGTAAAAAACTCCCCTGCCATACTGCCCAGTCCAGACCCATTTTTAACTTGTAAGATATAAGTTACCACATGTTATAGCTCTTGTCCAAGATCCCAGGACCAACAAAGGTCGTGGCCCCTGGCTTGTGTGCCCTTTACATGGGTTTACTTCAGACAGGGAACACTACAACTCCTGCATTACAACAACAGATGCTGGAGTCATAGGTTTTCAAACATATAGTGGGATGAAAGTAGACATCCTGTCCTATATATGAGCAATGATGCAGTGCCACATTTTTCCCCACCACCAAAATTTCCCGCCCACCCAACCCAGTACTTTTTTAATGCACCCGCTGGAAAAAAATTCTGGGTGAGAACACGTGAACCACCTGTGCAAATTTATTCAGCTGCAAACAGCTTTTGATCATAGCTAAGAATACCATTTGCATTGGGAGTACCAAATAATAATAGTATCAAGAAACTAGATTTTTCGCATATTGTTTTGAGACACACAGATTATTTTTATAGCTTTTAATTATTGAGCTTTCATAAAATAAGTATATGTCCATTTTTTTTTTAAATTCTTTATTTTACTAATTTTTGTGGAATAGTACATGGGGGTTCGCAGGATCCCAATATACTAACTTAACAACATATATATATAAGGAGTAGGGAGAAAGAGGACTCAGGAGATGGTCGGGGGTGTATTTGTGAAATAGACACTTAGTACATGTTTGTTGTGAAGATGGGCATTATTTGGTATTCAAGGACTTTTTCATGAAATATAACATTCAAATTTATGTGAATAAGAGAGTTTATAGAATCAGTTTCCATAAATGATGTCCGTATTGACCAAGTTTCTATGAAGCGATCCTGATGGGCGGATAAAGATGCAGACAGTTATTTCATTCTATATATTAGTTCGGACACCCATGATTGTGAGGCATATTGTTGTTTTCCATAAGAGAGGGAGTACCATTCTGCGGCCATTAAAATTGTCTGAGAAGTTGTTTTTTAGAGCTTTGGCTATTGCCAGGCATATGGAAAGTAGAACATATTGGCGAGTGGGATTAAGGATTGGGCTGTTATTCATTGTTCCAAAAATCGAGGCTCAAAATGTTTTTTTTTTTTTATCCGATAATTGGGTTGTTGATATGAGATTACATGGTCGATATAAAGAACAATTTTGTAACCAAGGAAAATGGACATCAATATAGCCAAATATGTGTGTGTGGTGTGTGTGTGTGTGTGTGTGTGGTTAATGCGTAGCATTCTTTATGTACTTTGTACATAAAAGATTGTCTGAGTTATTGGATCAGACTCTCGGCTTCATGCAATGCAGAAAGGAGCATCGTTTTGGAACACTGTGGATTGCTGTTCTGCAGATTTCCTTGAAAAGATTGAAAGATTATCACACTTTCTGGACGGAGACAACCAAACACAAGGGAATTATCTGATTTTTCCTACAAGTCTTACAGCCTTTTACCTAAAAGCCCACAGCATCGACTACAGGGACAGAATTAAGTGAGATCTTCTGTAGTATTCTTCTAAAGGCTTAGATACATAGTATATGTGTTGCAGGGATGGGTTGGGTATCGTCATCACAAACATAATGATCGTAACCTTTATGACATTGCCTAAGTGCAGTAAATAAATGGGGAGATTGCCAGAATGATGTCCTTATTTAAATAGTGACATGGTGCTTACGATTTAGCCTAAAATATTGGGTACGGGCCATGCAACAAACAGGTTTTAAGTTAGTGCTGCCTTGTCCCAGAACAAATGCCAGAATTAGAGGTGTGGCTGGGTTCCCTTATGAATGAATAAATGTCATCTCTATGAATTAATTGCCAACAGCTGAGATTTTACCAGCAAAAACATGAAATTCTCACCTATTCGCATTTAAAACAACCAGTTCACTGCTAACCCTATACATGGTCCCTGTAGAAATGACCCCTGCTTTCAATTAAAAAAACTCAACTCCGTATACAGCCAGGGAAGCTGGGTAGTTTGGAGGGCACACGTTTGACATCCCTGGTCTAGCACATAGCTTCTGGGACATGTTCAGTTCATGTCCCCATGCACAAGGCTTTTATACAATACATCTTGTTTTAAATCATTCGTCAAATGTATGGGTTTTCGAAGGGGGAGCCGTCATATTTTCAGCGAGGAGAACAGACAGGAGTTATTTTTCTAATACACTTCTCAACTAACCAATAGCCTGTGTTTTCTTACAGTGTATGGTGTTGTTTGCGAACTGGCAAGAAGCTTTAAAAAACATTTAGCTATGTTACTACCTTTTCAATACAAAATAACACGCCATATGGTCACCAGCAAAAAAAGGACATTTTGGAAATGATCCAATTCTTATAAAATTATATTTACAAAAAATATCATCTTAGGTTGCAATCATGACACTGCATGAGACTGGTATTTAAATCAATATTAATAGGTATTTATGCACGACTGGTTAAAACGGAAGTTTGCTATTTACCCAGTCCTTACCCACAGAGCTAACAATCTATGATTGGCCGCTGAGACCAAGGGAGGTAACATTTCCTTTTCTAGCAAAAAAGGAGTTCACATAGAATTAATTAGTTAGCAGCAGAAAAAAAACCCAATAAACCAAAGGTAATCTTCTTCCATTCAAAGTAATCATCCATCAAGCATGATCTTTAAGGGCTAGGCCACATCAGAACAATTTATTTTTAGCAGCCAGATGCACCAAGTGGTCCAGTGGACAAAAAGTAAAGACAAACATTATATTTGACGGTAGGTAATTAAACTCTTTGGCAGTGGGCGTGGCTAAACATGAAAGTTAACCGTAAAGCCGCCGCAAGCGATTTTATATGGCAAAATCGTCATTTTATTGCAGCACTTTTAAAGCTAAAAGCTGGCGTTTTAAAGTGCCAGAATAAAAAGTGGTGATAGTGATGTTCGAGAGCCTTTATCCGCATATAACATCGCGGGCCTGCGGCATCAGCCGATAGCTGGTATCGCCCTGTAAGTGGCACTTGGGCTATTGCACTGCAATCCGTTAAGGTAAATCACCCCCAAAACATAAAGTTTCCGCCTCTCCAAGCTTTTGCAGAGAGGGCAGCTAGGGAATAGCATTCATTCATTGGCTGGGATGTCATCTGTACATCCATAGTAGTTGCATACGGTCAAGCACAAGCCAATAAACCCACTTGTGGGGGATTGCACTATAGCAATCAATTAAATATAGTCGAACCCTGTGAGTTTAAATAAGGTGTCTTTTACTGTTAATTCATAAGAGTGTGTCCTAGCAGTTGACAGCTGCCAACTGGAAAACAGGAAGCAGAAAGAGAGGGGAACAGAACATCAGGCAACATTGCATGTTAGACATTTATCTCTCAACTTCTAACGATTGCAGTATTGGTGATTTAGGGGCAGATTTACCTATACGATGTTTAATTAAGCGATGAACGTGTCCTTTAAAGTCCACCAACCCCCAACTAAAATTTGCACCCTTGAAGTGTAAAAAATCATTAGCTTTCTCCTCTGCTTCTTATGGTGGTCTCTGCAGGGCCTGATGAAAGTTCAGAAAAGTGAAGAGTAGGATCCTCTCTGTGGTAATCTGGGGCTGTTATTTCCTGCTCCTCTTAGAGGACTCTGGCATGTGCAGTGTAAGCTCTATCCCCCGGTGCACTCTCAGCCAATCGCAGATGTACCGGATCGACGCGGACTTATCACCGTTCGCGAATGGCGGATTTTTCCGGATTTTCGCCTTCTGAACTTCGATCACGGATTTTTGTATTTCGAAATTACGAGTTTTCACGTATTTTCGAAAATTTTCGAAAAATACAAAGGATTTCCTCTTAATCCTTACATACGTATTTCGAAAATTTTCTAAATTACGAGGATTACTTGTATTTCGAAAATAACTTCGAAATGTTCGAAAAAACGAAAAAATCTCGTTATTATAAGGGTATTTTATTTTATCGGGTCCGCCGCGGATTTTCGAATTTCCCGAAAATTCGCGGATCCTCGTAGCGGAACGGATTGCGAAGTTCGGACATCTTACCGGTCCGGCCCTTCGATCTTCCATTCCCAGAAGTAGCAGAAGAGGACAGGACTGACACAGTGCGGACTGAGGGAATGAAGTGGGAAGTACGGAAATTGGAAGTGCATTTTACCAGTGAAGATACCCTTAATAGGAAATGTTTTGATTGTTGTTTTATAATTGGGTTATTAAGTAAGAGTATGCAGTCTTCCAATTCCTTTGCCTATCTAGATTCGATACATAAATTGCTTTTTTTTTTTTTTCAAGTGAAGAAGTTAATTTTGGGAATGAATTGAAATGTTAAGTAACACGGATTTAATTAATTTCACTTGCGCAACCCTTGGTAGTATTCGGTGAAGTACATTTTGCTGTATGACTAACCTACAGCAGATCTCCACCCTGGCACATGTGGTACCCAGGACACACAACCCCCCGCAACACCTTGCCCCCAGCAGCCTCATTTTTGCAGGAATTTCCGCTATTACAGCATTTCACCTACTTGCCAATTCCCGTGAGATTCCCTGGATTTCAAGCCCTCAAGGGAGTTGGGGAGACCCCCCAGAAGCTGGTAGACTACTGGAACTATTGGGAGGGTGGGATACCTGCCTACACTATATATGACGTGATTGTTCTAAGTTGTTCTTATAAAGTTAATTTGACATTTATCGACGTTAAGTGTTAAAATCTGACTTGCATTTTAAACTATCACCAGGTTATTTCTTCTATTAACTGTACTGTAGCAATGTGCTAAATAAGTGTCATAGTTCAGGGGAATAATTCCATTTCTATCCTATCCCTTAACTTGATTCAAACTCCTTAACTTCCAAGTGCAAATGTATTTGCAGCTCTGAATTTTCCTACAGTAATAGTAGCAGCCAGATGTACACAATACGTTGTGTAGCCCTGTCGTAAACACCATCTGTACTCAGAATGGACCTTCGCTCTTCCTTATTGGTCATATTAAGTGCCTTATGGATATCTTCTCTTCACCTTTTCCAGATACATTCTGTGTCCCTCATCCCCACTGGACAGTTCTGTTGCCATCCCTTGTGAACAGAATCATCTCAGTAAGGCTTTAAAGGACAAATCCACCCTCATAAGAACATCTTTTAGAAAGAATGGCCTCTTTAAAATATGTTGATATATCATAGTTGTCCTATGGAATTCATACTGTATGCCTGCTATGCTTCGGATGCCTCATGGAAACTAGCCATTAGAAACTGTACTGAGCATTTACTGGCCGGGGCAGTGCTCAGTGAGGCAGATAGGGGATTAACGTTCAGTCATTGGCTGTTGTGATTGGTCAACTGTCAAATCCATAACTGACAGTTGCTAACTGGAAGAACCAGGAAGCAGGAAAACAGGGGGAAACAGGACATGGGCAGGATTTTCAGGTTAGACCATATATATTTCACATTTCAAACTATTACCGTTTAGGGTTTTGGGGGGGTGATTTACCTGTATGTAAGTTTTCATTTCAGGGCTGGACTTGCCCTTTAAAGGCAGAACATTAATATAAAGTTGCAGTATAATTGTAGTAAATAAATAACCTGTATATGTAATAAAACTTTGTCACCATGATTTACCAAGAAACAAAGGAAGTTAATCTGATGTAACTTATCTTACAATTGAAACCAATTATACTGTAAATTAGGCCTAGGGGATCAGTTAAGTGATCCGCAAAAATGGACTCTATATCTTGACAGGTTCAACCGAAAGGTTCTTAATAAATATATCAATGAAATGATTTTTAAATGAAGAGAATTAACTGATTCAGCAACTAGGTATATATTGAAGCAATGTGATCCATAAGATTGCAGCTTTTTGATTAACCAGGACCAAATTTGATTTAAAAATAATTTTTTAAAATGTTTTTAATATAACGTTATTTAATATTTGTTATAGTATATATTATATGTTTTATTAGCTTATTTGCAACTTACTGTATATTCAAGGAAATTATGTTAAAAGGATATTCCTTTTTAATGATTGGATCATTTTGCACTGTCACTTAAATTGAATTTTATTCTAATTGATTGGATAGCATTAAGATGTGTGTTTATATATATATATATATATATATATATATATATTATATTTGTGTGTGTGTATATATATATATATGTGTGTGTTGTTGTGTGGGTTCGTGTGTGTGTGTGTGGTGTGTGGTGTATATATAGATATATATATATAATATATATATATATATATATTGCATACATTACTGCTATGGGAATAAACATTCCCTCCTTAAATTAGTTACAATGAGGGTTGTTTAGAACATTGAATTCAAAAAAAAACAGTTGCGATTCTTTCCTGTTCAACACAAAATAGAAATTACTTTTGCACAAAAACTCTTTAGTCTCCTGAGTGTATTGTTTTCAAGACAAAGCCAATGAGATATTAAGGAAGGAAAATTAAACCCAGTTCTTCATCAGAAGAAGTTTTAAATATAAAGTTGATGTTTGAGATTTTCTATGCAGTAAATCCCAGACTGAAGTGTACCAGACAAGAGTTTGATAGGAATGATTTATACAAATCAGAAACATATTTTCTTTAACACAGTTACAACCCCTTACTGTTTACCTGCTCAGAAAATTCAGCAACCCGATAGGCAATGGTTCATGTAAAGGGGAAGTTTAACGGGAAAAGATTTTTGCTTGATCATTACTACACATACCTAAGTATTCTACATATGTGTTTTGTTTAAAAAAAAAAAAAAGCTTTTGATTTCTAACCATTTGTTTGCTTTGCTGGTGGTCAGTAGCGAGCTGCCATTTCAGGTTCTGCCACGTTCGATTTTCCCAAGATGCATTATCCTCGAATAGTAATTTTTAATAAATGGCTATGGATGGTTCAAACATGCTCAGATCTCTTGGAGCAACTAAATCAACACAGGGACTGGGGGCCATAATTGACATTGTTAAGGGTCATGAAAAACAGGAAGCCAGTACTTTGGAAACATTTTTATACATATCACAGCACGGGGCTCAGTGGTCAGCAATGATGCCTTTCAGCACTGAAGTCTGAGTTCGATACACTCTTGACACATCTGCAAGGAGTTTGTATGTTCTGCCCGTGCTTGTGTGGGTTTCCTCCAGACACTCCATTTTCCCCCACATTCTAAAGACATAATGATAGGTTGTATGTGTCAAATAAATGTGCTTAAATTGTAAGCTCTTCGGGGCAGGCCTGATGTATACTGTAATTGTAAAGCGCTATGGAAGATGGTTGGCGCTATAGAATCCACAACAATAAGTAATTGTGGATGGATAGTTATGGTGATTGAGGAAAATCCCCTTAAAAAACAGTTTTAAGCTGAATTTCTCTAAGAAGAAAAAAAATAGATGTTTTCATTGATCATGACATATAACTTTTAGTATCCAGTCAACGGCGGTGTGTTTAACCTCCCATTTTGACTATCGATATAAAATGGGAATCTCAGCTCTTTAAGTAATTTTATATATTTTGTGTTATACCTAATATAACGTCATGCTTGCTATACTTGTATATTACATTACACCCATTCGGTAGCTCCTAAAAACTCAATGTAATCTCCTATGGAAAAAACTTATACATATATATAAGTCCTAGTTTCTGCTCACACTCCTATCCCACTCTTCACGCCTCGGTCAACCTGAAACTACTAAATCTAGTATTACAATATATATGGCAAAGAGGAAATGCGCACTCCTGAGACTTCATAAAACTCAAATAGCTGTTTATTAATCCAATTAAAACCACACTGTCCATGGTATTTCGGCCATCTTGTGACAGTCATCAGGTATGTCAGTAGTTCAGATGACTCCCGACCTCGGATGTCGATTACAGGGGGGAAACTGCACCACGTGATTCGATGGATAGGGGCCCTTGGTCCCAAAAGTTCACGGCTCAATACCCAACTTATCAGCAGAGGACGAAAAAGCTATTGGTAAGCTCCAACGGGATTGTGAGCTTATTATTCATCCGCCGGAAAAGGGTGCTTTGGATGGCTCAATTTATAGCAGGGGAACTCATGAGACAATGGGTGACCCTTGGTATACACAAAACTGTGTGTGTGATTACGACGGAGAGTCTCAAGAAACTTGGGATTGAGGAGGGATACAGCAGGCTAGGCGGTGGTAGGATGGATCCTTGAGCATGAGGCCCAAATTTCTTGTCACGGATGTCCGAAGGTGCCCTATTATATATTCTGTCCCTAAGATCCACAAGTCTTCATCACCAAACGTGGAGGAGACCTATTGTAGCATCCCAGGGGTCAGTTCTTTAAACCCCTGGCTGTATATCTTGATATTTCCTCCAACCAATAGTTAAAAAAAACCATGGGGGTCATACCTCAGAGACGCAGACAAACTCTCTATGTCCTTAAGGGGCGTACAGGGTTCCCTTGGGGACGGGCACAGTGCTATCATATGTGATGTGGGAGACGTATACGATTATCTCCCAACAACAGGGCATAGAGGGTGCTGGAGGGCCCTCCTAGCCCATGGTCATACCATGGTCCTGTGTAATTTATTATGGAGTTGCTTGAGATCACATTGGGGAAGAATATTTTAGGTTCGAGAATAGTTTCTCTCAGCAAATTATGGGTACGGCCATGGGCTCAATGTAGGGCCCATGTTTGCAAATCTGTACATGGAGGATTTTGAGCTGACGCATCTGGTTCCCACATATGGTGCACAGGTGCGTATCTTTAAGAGGTACATAGATGATCTTTTCTTTTTGTGGGAAGGTGATGAGGCCAGCGCTTTGCAGATGGTTAAGCAATTAAACGAGCTCCCAATCCGGTCAAGCTCACGGCCATGGTTAGTCCGAGCACAGGGATTATTTGGACCTTAAATAAGGTAGTATGTAACCTGTCCCCTATTTTCGTGATTCTAAGAACACAGATAACAACACATTCTCCCCTGCGGGAAAGCTACCATCCCACGGCCCAAAAAAATGGGATCCTGTTTCTCACAGTTCTAATGGGTGTTGTATAACAACTCAGACCCACTAATATTAGTAAACAGTGAAACTCTAAAATTCAACGAGGCTATAAAAGGGGTGTGGTAAAAACCAGAGGGAGGAGCATTTGCACCATTTGAAACAGACGGGTAGGAACAAAGAAGGGAACCCCACGGGGGGAAGATCTCCTACCGTATAGTCTACAGTACTCGTGAAAACAGCAGAAAACATCAGGAACAAGGTGTCAAAATAATGGGATTATTTAAATAAGGACGATAGCCTTCCATTCCACAATCTAGACCCATCCTTGTGCCATAGGATAGGAAGAAATCTAGAAAAATACTTTTGGTTAGAACAGATCTTAGAACCAGCCATAAGATGAGGAACCCAACTGGATGCGGGGAATAAAAAAAACTGGGTTGTTTCAAGTGTAGTGGGTTGTCTTACCTGTAGATCGTGAGCTGTGGTAGTGATTTCCCAACACACGGGCCCAAAGTGGGGTTAAGATTGGCCCAGGTTAAGTTGTTCTATCCACCATGCCATTTACTTTTTGGTATGGCTTGTGGGCTTATATTATGTGTACCAAAGTAGAAAAGGATCCGGCACACTACCATATGTAAGCATTAGCAATGTCAGTGCGGGTTGCCCCACGTACGCAGAAGATCCAATAGAAAGAGAATGCTGGCACACCAGTCTTATTAGCAATAGGGTTTATTACCACATCAGTTACACCATTTGTAACGGTTCGAGATATTTACTCACGCCTTCATAGGAAACATAGAAAAAGTTAAAATGATAATTAACCAAAATGACTAGAGACAATGTTCGCATCTAGTGGCTGTTTAATCAATAGATTAAAACAAACGTTAAATTAATAACAACAATCGTTACCACGCACAATGAAAAAAATACAATCTAACTACCTCTGATATCTGAAAATTTGAAACATTAACTTAAGCGGGGTAACACACAATGCGATTGTCTGGGTGGCGGTTAGAACTATCGGACGCGGTAGCTTTTGACTCTGCCGACCGCAGTCCTTCTCCTGCCGACAAGTCAAAGAAGTATTGAACGTCTGGTCAGGAGAGAAAAATCGATCAGGTGGTACTCCTAGCTTAGTACACGCGACACCAAAGCCCTTATTTTTTAGAAAGGAAGAAAATAGGAAAGGACCCAATAACAAATTTAGGCCTCTTGGGTCTGTACAAGCATCCCAAGGTAAATATCCCAGTAAGTCTTACCCTACGGTTAAAGGCATTATGACGGTGTCACCCCTTCGGAAAGCTGGGGGACAAGTCCATTACCATCCACAGGAAGGTCAGTACCATGGTGTTGGCCACACGAAAATGACACGACAACCGGTGGTCATCAGTGTTTTTGAGTATGTGTCTTCCCTTTTAGAGAGCAAGCAATTGCGAATATCGCTTCGTGTCGTTGAGACTGCGCTTTTGAACGGCCCAAATAGTTTTCCCAATATATATTAAAGAACAGGGGGCAAGTTCATGTGTTGCAATTCAAATATGCTGGTATTTTATTATACCCTGATAGTGGGTGAGAAAAAGCCCTCCCACAATCAGAGCATGCAAAATACAATTGCTAAATTTAAAGAAGCACTCACGTGTCAAAAAAGAGGGAGCCTTTTTATACTTTGCAACTGGACTCCGTTGCGGATCAAGGGGTACTGTGCAAAGAACGCCCTTTGGTCAAACACATAGGGTTTGCGTGCGGTGACAGCAACCCAATGATATACGCTTCACCGATGGCCAAGAAATCCTATCCAGATTCTTTTAATCACTTGGGACCCAGTAGAAAATTGTTGTACAAAAGGGCACTCCATAATTCATTGTTTTCAAAGCAGTCCTGGTACCCCCAAACTCTGCACTATTCCATTCAAAATTGGCCTAGAGTGATTGTCGGGTTGAATTGTATAAATCATCTTTCTCACCTGCTTGCCTCTCATTTCATTACAAGAATAAAAATTCTCGGACACTCCAGTGAGTTGATTTGAGATTTTGGTAGGGCCTTGTAAACACATGTCGGTGGGTGAAAACTTTTTTCCACTGCAACAGAGATTACGATCAGTTGGTTGTGAGAGCAGTCGTGTGTACAGTACCATCTGTAATCTCCTTAAAAGTCCAGATAATTTACTGTCTCTTTCCGAGTGTGGGTTAAAACCACGACTACATGAGAGAGGATGGCGAACACACGACTCAGGTCGTGCCTGAGAAGGGCGAGGACGGGTCCACCTCTAGGTTTGGGAACAGGGCGGTTGTAGCATGTCGGGAAGGCTAGACATAGAGTGACCCCCCTTATAAGGAGGCGATCTGGACCATGAAAGGAACAGTGATATAGGGGGTGACGCAAAACGAGAGAGTTGTTATAAGGATTGTGAGAAGCAAGATGGATGTAGAACTTTGGGCACCACATGGCCAGACTAAAGGCCGTTAACGACGACAGATCGTTTATCAGTTTTTTATAGACAGGTGTTATCAAATAGGAGGAACACCCTTAGGGTCTGATCACGCAAATGATTGACTCGCCTGGGATTGTAATTGTAATTGGGGTCCGTTTGCTATGTGGGAATGTGAATAGGTATCTCGGTTGGTGCTAGTGTCAAGGTGGAGTACGCGAGGGGGAGAAAGTGATCGGGGGGGGGGGGGAGTAGAGTAGATGGGGAGGGGGTGACTGGAGGGGGGGGGAGGGCCCGGATTGGAAGGTGATAGAAGATCGATAGATAGATAGTGGTACGGTCAAATAGGGCAATGGGAATTTTTTAAAACTGATGGTAATTATGTTCAGTGGTAAAACAAACAACGCGTTCGGCCTATTGGCAATGGTCCATGTGGTTGCTCCGAGATCCACTGATGTTGTATCTTTCGGAGGCACCGGGGTGACTGACACTTGTAGGGTTGTGGCAGAGGACCCTTTTTTTTTTCACAGTTAATATATTGGGGAGATGGACAAAACAATTCTTTTGCAAGCTTTAATTCCCCCCCCATGCCCTAGCTATCAGAGGTACCAAGTGGGTGTCGGTTATCACTATGATAGGGCTCCGTATTACTGTGATCTATTATTCAGAGACATTTTTCTCAAATCAAGGACGGGACTTGCGCAATTATTCCATTTCCTGTCCTCGTTTACAGATCTGCCACAATACAGATCGGTTGTTTCCTCAGCAGTGCTGTGAAGTGGCACAAGTAGCAAATGGGCAGCCACCATTTGAGCCAAAAGCTCATTAAGTAATGGCCTCGGCACCTAGGGAGAAAGTCCCACACATGACATTCACGGGCTCACTTCAAATGAGAAACCTCTTTTGTGTGTTCTGCTCGGCGCTTTCAGTTAGCAAATGAGTTCTGTGAAAAGCCAGCTGTTGATCAAGGGGACGGGGTTATTTTAAAATAAACTCTCACAGCCTAAGCTTAAGATTGGATCTGTCACATCCTTACAGATATAAAGGAAAAACTCGGCCAGGTTTAACATTTTACACCGAAGAACTGGAAAGAGGTCTTGTTCTAAACTGTGTAAAAAAACAATGCATAGTTGCACTTTAGTAAAATTCAAATTGTCGGGTGTCAAGTTAACATCTAATATACACCACACTTTATCTTAATCGCCCTACGCCTCCTTCCCCCCACAGATTTCTTCAACTGCAATTGTCTCTTCTCAATTTAAACGTTTCATGAAAAGGTGTCCCTAAAAAATCCATCATCGACTACGACCAGCAGGTTCCATCCTTACCTGTTGTGTAATAAACTTACCACAGCCAGGTAATATCTCTCCTTGTGGGATCCATAATATTAGAGAGGCTAGACTCAAACTCGATTCGGCCGAAAGCAGAACTTTTTTCCAGGATCTTCTTTATGAAATGTATCAAATTTTGTGGCAAAACTATCAGCACAAGCCCAAATTCCACTCAATGCCAGATATTGTTTTTTTATCAGTGCCAACCCCGCGAGCTATAAAAGGCAGACTCAACAGGGCCTCCTTGTGATGTGTTACCCTTTCGTCACTTCCCGAGCACGAGGCATACTCTGAGGTTAGAGAAGACAATTGTGGTGTGGGATATGTCCAGAGGGGCAAGCTACCGGCTCCTCAAAAATGGTGGCAACTAGCACAGAGAGACAGCTAGCTATGGTTTGTAGAGGCAGAGAGACAGCTAGCTATGGTTTGTAGAGGCAGAGAGACAGTAGCTTGGTTTGTAAGAGGCAGAGAGACGGCTAGCTATGGTTTGTTAGAGCAGAGAGACGGGCTAGCTATGGTTTGTAGAGGCAGAGAGACGGCTAGCTATGGTTTGTAGAGGCAGAGAGACGGCTAGCTATGGTTGTAGAGGCAGAGGCACGGCTAGCTATGGTTTGCAGAGGCAGAGGCACAGGCTAGCATGGTTTGCAGAGGCAGAGGCACGGCTAGCTATGTTTGCAGAGGCAGAGGCACGGCTAGCTATGGTTTGCAGAGGCAGGGCACGGTAGCTATGGTTGCAGAGGCAGAGGCACGGCTAGCTTGGTTTGCAGAGGCAGAGGCACGGCTAGCTATGGTTTGCAGAGGCAGAGGCACGGCTAGCTATGGTTTGCAGAGGCAGGAGAGGTGAGGGTATGGGAAAGGGGGGGGGGGGGGGGGTTGGGGGGGGGATGGGGAGGCACGGCTAGCTATGGTTTGCAGAGGAGAGGCACGGCTAGCTATGGTTTGCGAGGCAGAGGGCACGGACTAGCACTGGTTTTGCAGAGGCAGCGGCCCAGCTAGCTATGGTTTGCAGAGGCAGAGGCACGGCTAGCTATGGTTTGCAGAGGCGGCACGGCTAGCTATGGGTTTGCAGGCAGAGGCACGGCTAGCTTGGTTTGCAGAGGGCAGAGGCACGGCTAG